>JAPDVR010000019.1:16236612-16554112 GCA_026230005.1 Gila orcuttii | reverse complement strand
ATATTAAAAATAAAAGAGATATATGAAATGAAGGCAGATTCAATAGTGATCTTGCATATAAGCTGTGTGTGTGGTAAACTGCTAAGCTGCTCTTCTGACCTAAAGAACTGGTAAGGTAACACTTTTCAAGTCACTTGGTCACATGACCCCAGAGATCTGCAAATAAGCCTGAAGGCCCTCCTTCGCCCAAGGGCTGAACACACCAAGCACACAGTAGCGGGCAAAGGAATGGGGGAGGGGAGAGGTGCCACGAGTGCAGCAGAGCTGCTCAAGACGACCTTCCTAATTATTATATGCATACACAGAGCGGAATTCAAGAAATTGAAAGTTAAACACTATCATGCTTTAGTATGATGCTCGTGTGTGTGTGTGCGTGCGTGCGTGCATGCGTGCGTGTGTGTGTGTGTGTGTGTGTGTGTGTGAAATGTCCTCTACAAAATATATAACTATAATATATAAAATTAAAAGACAAAAATGCAGAGAGAAATCTTTGTCACCAGACACAGATATACTTTAATTTTTTTTTATTAATTGTTTTCAATAAAGGGACAAAATTGGTTGGTGAACAGGATAATGTAGACAACTGCCAGAAAACACAGACAGTGGTTTCTCCAATAAAACTTAACATAGACCAGAAACAAACAAAAAGCAAGTCTGTCAATGACCTTTGGTCATTCTTTTCTTTAAAAAATAAAATAAAATAAAAAATGAAAACAAACGAACGAACGAACAAAAAAAGGATCCATTGTATGTCTCCGTTTTGAACAGAGTATTTAAGCAATAATAAATAGTGACTCCCATTGAAAAAGATAAAGTTCAAGTTCAAGTTACAACAAACAGCTCTCATAACAGGAATAGAAAAAGGCTGATAACAAAATATTCCGCATTGCCATTTACAAAAGAGTATGAACTTAAGTGGGCTGCTCCTTTAGTTCCATTTCATTTTTAAATATGCTTTGCATATGAAAGTCATCCCAATCTAAATATAAAGCACCATTTAATATTTGGCAATGAAAAAAAAACACCTGCAAAACATTGATTATTTGAATGATTTTTTTTTATTATTGTTTGTTTATTTACTGGTATTTTACTGCATATGAAGTTAGCTTTTTTTCAAGATGCTGGAATGTATTCAGGTGAGACAGGTGAAAAGACAGAAGCACACTACAGAACAACCCAACATTAGCTTGCTGTACTGCATACAGAATGGCAGCAGAGGAGGTTTTAAAAAAGAAGAACAGAAAAAAAGATATGTACAACCACCTGTTTTAGCTAGTGTGGACATTCTCAAAAGACTCCTCGGGGAAACCATTGAATGGCCTCCTTTGTTCAATGCCACATACTTTAATTTTTTAATTTGATTTTTTTTTTCCGTTTTCTTTTTTTAAACATACAAATAATTCGCACTATATTATCCTGCCAAATTAAAAAAATATACCGTGGCAGCTTGTTGTTTTTTTCCACTACCAAAAAAGGTACAATAATACCTTTTGAGAGAACAAGCAACAGTTAAAAATACAAGCCTCAATATAAATACTGTAGTACCTACACTAGGTGAACATTTAATTCAAATACCATTCTAGAAATACAGAAGAAAGTAGACCATAAATGTGTTTTAGCATAGGAACCGACATGATGTGCATTTTCCTATATTTAAGTTTCTCTATTATATATTTTATATATAATCTTAAACCTTTCCCCAATGCAAGTTTGACCTGAAGAGCTGTGAAGAGCCAAGATGTAAAATGAAAAAGCAGAAAAAAACATATTTTTTCCCATTTTATATATAATGTGATCAAGTCTTGAACACCACCAAGACAAAGAGGAAAAGAGAAACAACAAACTTAAATACAGTTTCCCCTAAGATAATGAAATGTTACCTTTTAAAAAAGTCATTTTATTTTCATACTTAAAAAAAGATTTGTACAAAAAAAAGTTCTTGCAGTGAAAGCAGCAAGTTTCAATTGTCCGTACTTTGTCAAGCACCGTGTGCTTTGACACAATAATATTATATCCGAGTTGGGCTTTATCTTTGTGAGGTGAGAGGAGGAGTTGGCTTTTTTACATTAAATAATGACACCATGTTCGATTCTTTTGGAAGTTTTCCCTCTCGTGAATACCTGTAAACTGGGAAACTTTAACAGTGCACTTCGTTGTCCAAAAAGCAAGCAATTTTAATTTATACTCAACTACTATACTTCCAATTAGCATGTCTAATACAAAAAGAAGGGCAGAGTGGCAGGTGCTGTCTAAACACCAAAAACGTCTAAAGTCCTTGATGTCATAATGCAGCAATGAAAAAGAGTCTCCTTGAATGTCAACTTATACCACACTATGTGTGAAACTCATATAAAACAAAGGAACAAAAGTGACATATATGGTTTTCCCTCTCTCTGTTTCTCTCTCTCTCTCGCTCAGTCAGTCTTTCAGGCTCATTTAGTCCTTTAGGGAGCTCAGACATAGGCAATAATACAGAAATAAGATTTTGACTCAGACCTGTAGGCAATTCATAGTTAATCATCACTGACAGCTGCAAATATTTCAATGCTTTCTTAATAACCAATTCTCAAGTGTACTTTACATTAGTTCGGTCCAAATGCCCTCAAGTGTTCCTTCACAATGGACGTTCACACTAACAATGGTCATCAAAGAAACGTCAAAATGTTGTGCTACTGAAGATAAGACTTGAACAAACACAGAAAAGTCAAATGATTGTGGATTAAAAACTAGTACCGCCAAGTACAGTACCTTCCGATAGAAGTAAACAAGACTGAATCTCGCACCATATACTGCTTGTGCCATGCCCAGGACATAAACCACAATGGAAAGATACATTTTACATAGGTACCTAATGATGATTAACTAGAAATTTACTTAGCTTTTTGATTACTACTATTTCTCTCTAAAGTCACAGTTGACTGTAGCGGTCAGGTGCTTGATGCAAGAACCTTTTGAGGATCCAATCGATCCTTATGTAGTATCTAGCTAAGACTCCAGAATTACAGCAGATGAGATTAACCAATGCAATTTCAAGATATCCAAGGCACTCTTTTTGTTTGTTTTACCAAATGATAGTACAAATTCAAATCTTAATGCTGTTTCCTTTTCAAGAAATTCAAAGGCTGTCATTACTTTTATTCCATAATAGGGGCCAATTAATATGTTAACCCTATGTGGACAGAACATCTTTTTGAAAGATTAGTTTAAGTGCGATATCCAGCCCGTCCAAAGAGGGTTAAGCAATAGCCTGTAGTCCTCCATGTTACAACACAAAACTGTACATGATATGTATTACAGAATGTATGCAGCATGGTTGTTTTTTCTTTTCTTTTTCTTAGATCTTAAAATAAAAAAATAAAAAGAAAGAAAAACATTTTAAAATAATGAACGTTAAAACAGCAACACATTTACTAAACAACTAACCAACCAGGGACAATTTATTTTAAAATTAGCCAAAATATATCATGCATGCTGTCATAATTTTCCAAAATGGGAAAGAAAAAAGAAAAAGTACACAACATGTAAATTATTGCACAAGAGAAAGGCTCCAAGTTTGCGTCAATGCAATAGTATTGCCCCGATACAGATCATGCATTCAACGGTAAATGAAAAGGGTGTGCTGGTGGTGCCAAGCACGTTGTCTTAGCCGCCACTGGACTAGCGTAACAGGGAAATCTACAAGGATGAGGGTGGGAGTGGGGTAAGGTGTTATTCGCTGTTAACAGGCAAGTGAGTCACCACACTTCACCATTACTCAGTTTTAATTTCGTTGTTCAATGAGCGGTCACTGTGCCATTTTTTCATGTGTTTCTCAAGGGTGCTGTACACACTAAAAGGCATCTGACAGATTTCACATTTGTAAACGTCCTTGCCCACTTGCCCGTGTGTTTTCATGTGCCGTGTTAGCTTGCTGCTCTGGGCACATGCATAATTGCAGAGATCACACTTATAAGGCCTCTCGCCCGTGTGGCTGCGCCGGTGCACTGTCAGATTGCTGCAGTTTTTAAATATTTTGCCGCAGAACTCACAGGTGTCACTGCGTCGGCCATCTTTCGAGCTGGGCCGACCGGGACCCCCAAGGTGTGGCGTGCTGCCACCACTGCCAGTCCCGCTGCGGCCCGAGACGCCACCATCCAGGTCCCCTGGTGGCGTAGAGAACCGCAGGCTTCCGTTCTCTGAGGAGTGCTCTGAAGACGAGGCAAAAGGCGATTGTCTGGAATCCCCAAAATTCAGAAAGGGGTCCTTGAGTTGCCGAGAGGCAGCGTAGCCAGCCAACCACTGAGAATAGACATTCTCAGTGTTGGGGATTGTAGGGGTCGAGAGGTCAAAGTCTTTCTCTAGCTTGATTCGTTTAGAGAAAGGACTAAGTGAGCTGGGACTGCCCAGTAAGAGCTTCTTTGACAAACCAACGGAGGCAGACTCGCTGGGGGACGAGCCGCGACCGTTAATAGCTGAGCCACAGCCCTCGTCCACTCTGTCTGATTCCAGAGCAGAGTCCTCATCACACATGCCCCTGTGTGCATTATTGTCAGAGTTTAGAGCTCCTCGCTTGTGTTGATGAAATGCCTCGCTGTAGTGCTGCATGCTGGCAGCTAAGCCCATGCCCTGAATAACCTCAGGCAACGAGCGCGGGATCCCATCCTCACCCTCACCTGCACCCAGATGGCCACCGTTGTTCTCGTGGTGCCGTGTAGCCTCAAGGTTGAGACTAAAGTGGTAGTTGTTTCTACCTCTCTCCCTCTCCAGCTCCTCTTCCTCTCCTTCCTCCTCTTCCTCTTCCTCCTCTTCTTCTTCCTCCTCCTCCTCTTCCTCTTCCTCTTCTTCCTCTCCATTCTCTGGAATCAGATGATCGTTTTCACTCTTGAATTTGGCTACCACAGACTTGAGGGCATTACTGGCACTACCCACCAAGTCGCTGGTTCCCGGTTCAGGGGAGCTGGCTGTGGACAAGCCATCATCGGATTTGACAGTCATTGGTGATGACTTATTCATGTGTGTCTTCATGTGCCGCTTCAGCTTGCTGGCCTGCGTGCAGGCGTGGTCGCACAGGTGGCACTTGTACGGTTTCTCACCCGTGTGACTGCGTCGATGCACTATTAAATTACTCTGGAACTTGAAGGTCTTCCCACAGAACTCACAAGACTTGGACTTCAAGGGCGTGTTGGGCTGTTGAGTAAGAGGGGTCGGGGTGGACTGGGAGCCAGAGGGGGACTGCATGGAAGGTAGGGGAGGGCTAGAGAGAAAGGGTGGCTTGGTTCCTGACTGGAATGGTTGTAGTAGCCGTTGCATAGGGCTGGGCCGGTTGGGTGAAAGAGGAGGAGTTGACCCTGAGGTGTTACCAGCCAGCGCCCTCAACCTACTAGAAAAGTCCATAGCTGGGGGATCCATGGGTATGGGGTTGAGGCGCAGCACCCTGTCGAAGGCACTCGGGTGATGGGTGGCCAAAGCCAGCTCCTCCGGGCTCAGGTGCTCCATGCGATGAGGGTCCAAGTGATGGCGGGGTGGAGGGCTAAAGAGAGGTGGCGTAGGGGGAAACCGACCCTCTCGGAGAGGAGGTCCATTGCGTCCAGAGTTGGGTATCCGCAGCAGATTGAATGGGCTTCCCTCTGGGAGATGGATGCCATGCAAGGGGGGCTGAGAGGAGCAATCTGCGCCCATTCCTGAAGGAGCTCCCACACGGGGCATGAGCGGACTTCCACGCTCGCTCTCAAGGTAGATGCGGAAGCCATGAGTGTTCTGGGCATGTTGGAGCAGAAACCAGGCACTGCTGAACGGCTGTTTACAGGTTGTGCAAGTGTAGCTGCTGGGCTCATCTTTACCTGCAAAACACATAACAGAAAAGTTAATTCTCTAACTGTAACCAAAGACATTAACTGCAAGTCATTTAAAGGAAAACCATTTGGTTAATAGGTCTCTACATCTGCTACATGTGTTTGTTCACACTCATTCCCTTTCTCAGTTGCTCCCTGGTGTATTTTGGACATACAAAAACCCTACAGATTGGGCCTTAATCATTTATGAACCTGCCTACATCCCGGCCTTTGTAGCCCCCATACTAACAGTCTTTCAACAGCTTTAGCCCCTCAGCAGGCTAAAGTTAGTATCACATAACAGTAAACACAGGTCTTATTATAAACATGCTCCCAAACAGCAGTACAGGCCAGAACCCAGTGGAGCAGAGCTTTTCACAACATAAGACCAGACAAAGCATTGATATTCCAGCAGAGAAAGACTGTGTTGGGGTTTGGCTCAGGTCTTTGCATGGGGTGATACACTTCTGCTTTGTGTTTGTCAGCCGGGCAGTAAAAGCAAACAATACTGCTCTCTCAAGCTGAACGCTTTCATCCATGTACAAAAACAGATGAACAGGAAGCATACAGTAAACTAAATTTGGAAGGACTAAAGTAATAGATCCTGTAAAGGGAGCAACAGAGGAAGCACACACATTGTTAGGATCTGTTTAAGGTTACATTACTCAATGTTCAGGTGTTGTAAACCAGTGCAAAGCTAGAGGAGAATATGAACATTTGTTGTAACACCTCACACAACACTTTGTATTTTGTTTTGAAATTAGAATTCCATTTAATAAATTGTCTGCTCTTTAAATGCAATCTCACAAAAGATGCGTTTAAACAAAAATAGCTGAAATGGAAATTGAAGGGTAGAATAAAAAAATAAAAACGAGACAGACTATCCCCTCCCTTACAACTGAAATTGTGATGTGGACAATTGTAACAGCAAAGGAACACTTAAAACAATAATTGACTTTCAACGGCACTTTGACAGTGACCTGTGATGTTCCTCCAATTGCGTTTGTAATCTCATTTAATGTTTCTGACTCCTACGCCACCTTATTTAGGAGATTAAACAATAAAGGAGGCTGGAAACAAGAGCCTTTCAACATTAAACACACTGTGATGAAGCCTGATGCAATGTTAACAATTTATGAAATATTTTTCTTTCTGCATTTTGGAGAAACTGATACAGTATTCCCAGTATATTTACATGTGAACACCTTGTTATTTTTCATTATCTGGTCGCTGTAAACAAAATAACACCCAATGATGACCAGAGATGCTTTTATAACTTAAAAAAGAAAAAAGAAAAACATCTTCATTTACATACATCTCTCTCATAAATATGCTTGTCTAAATGTTTTATGTAGTCCAGATAGAAAGCTGTAAAAAGCTACATAACCGTTTTTGATAATTACACTGATTACATTTCTAAATAAAAAAAAAAACGTGTGATGAAAATGGCATTTGCATCATCAACAGGTAAACAAGCAGCGGGTTCAGGATGCCTATAGTTAAAAACACACGATTAACTCACAAATGGCAATGAAATGGATATTTTCATGAAGTAATGAGTGACAGTTTGAACTCTGAAAATTACCAGCGCTAAAAGGGATGTTATATGCAAGATACAGATATCTACCTACGCTCCCAAAAACGCAAGGTCAAGCGGTCAGGAAAAGAGCCATCATCCACACAGGAACCACAACAACAAACATCGAAAATGGACAGGGGAGATGGATTTAACTCCCCCCACAAGCCAGAGGTCTCTAAACTGCTATCATGTACTGTTTACAACCATCCCGAGAGAAAGAGGGGGAGAGGAAAAAAAGCAAAAAAAATGGAGAGATGGCGAGAAGAAAGGCTGAAAGAGGTGCTGAACGGTGCCGAACAGGCACCGTGCACTCTTTCATCTAGTTTGTTTTCCTCAGAGGGGCTTTCTCTGAAGTCTTCAATAGCCAGCAAAGCATGTAACGAGGCAAGGCCTTTCTGCTGCTCAGAGGAGGAAAGGCAGGCCAGAGCCACTGTGGGTTTTCTCAGATAATCCTGTTAATGCACACAAATGGGGGTGGTTCTGGAAGGCCCTGTTGCAGGCAGACAGCCACCTCCGGACATCGCTGAACCCTTTTGTGCTGTCATCATTTTGTCTCTGCCTTGGCACGTCTTAAACATTGTCAACGAAAACACACACACACTCTATATGAGCAAGGTGTGTAACAAATAAATTATAGTGTTTAGGAATGGCTGTTAGGAATGAGTGAAGCTAAAAATAGTATAACAGATGGTGATGTATACCAGTGTTTCCCAAAACTTTGCCAACTTGAGCCCTGTCAGTAACACCACACCGTAATGTTCTCTTTTACTCAAAATATACTGAATATCAGTTAGCATTATCATTATTCTAATTAAAGTGTACATTTTGAAAAACATCCACTTTTTAAACAAAACATCCTCTCTATTCAATAAGACAATTGAACTTGCTTGTCTCTCAATGAGAATTGAAAGGGACGATATAATATATATATATATGAGATTTATTATGAGATATTTAGCAAAAGTACTCAAAAAAGTGTGTGTGTGTGTGTGTGTGTGTGTGTGTGTGTGTGTGTGTGTGTGTGTGTGTGTGTGTGTGTGTGTGCACACTCATGTACATATGTACTCTTTAACAAAATTTTAACTTGTTAATTTAAATATCTTTTAAAAACTATGATATATCACCCACAAGCAAGTGCACCATAATTAGTACATTTGTCTATTTTGAGAAGTTATGAATTAAAGGTAACAAACCTTTAAAGGGCCAAAATCTTTCCAAATACCACCAGAATCTGCATATAGCCCTGGTATGTGCTAAAGACAAAGCCATTCAGACCTCAAAATAAAATCAGATTTGACAGACATTTAAAAAAAATTATAATCCAAGGTCCCAGAACAAATGAGCAATGGTGACGATATCACATGCCAGCTTTCAGCTGAGAGAGATGGGCAGTGAGGGAGGTGACGGTTGGTGTAAATAGAGAGAAAATAACAGCACATTGCTGATCTGTGGCCCTGCCACCCACGAGCACCTCCTGACAATCTCACTCATGACCAACAGCTGAAAGCCCTGCACCAAATCAAGACGGCACACTACTTTATATCAGGGGGGTTGATGCAAAGGCCAGCTAAATTATGGATCATTACAATCTGCAGAAATTACATTTAATTGCTGCCACCTGCAGAGGGTTTAACCTAGTATACATTTTTGTATTATCATGCAAAGGGTATTTTTCGCTCCCGTCACACAGCTACAACCATAATGGCTATCTGTTGTTGTCGAGTTGGAGAGAGAGTTTTAATTTGCCTCATGTCGAACACAAAACTTGATTCGCTTTCTAAACTGGGTCTACGGAAGGTTAAAGTCTTAAAATAGACTTTGAGGGTCCGCCATCTCCTCACCAGCCACGGGGATCTCTGAAGGACAGGTTACAGCATCTCCATGTTTAACAAGGGCCTGCTTCATTTCATTACACATGGCAACGCTCAGTGGAATATGTAATCATCTTTTTCGCATGACATTTTGAATATCCAACTAGACAAATAATTGCGGCAATAATTGATAGCTTCACGCAGGCTGCAGTATTATTGACTGGCGTGCCTCTCACAGGCACCGGCGTGTGCCATGCGGGCATCGTGCTTGGCACGCTCGCAACCAGGTTCTTCTTCTGACAAAACTGTCACAATCTGTTCCGATGACAGGAGTCGGCGAACCACCGACAGGTGCTCCAATAATCTGCTATTAGACTCTGAAGATTTTACTGGGTGGAATTAAAAGCAGCAGCCTGCCAAAGAAATTAGCCTCCCCCTCCTTTTGGTCTAATTTAAATTTTCTCAGGAGAGATGTAAGAGTATTCTTTGCATCATTGACTGTCTTTTTGAGACGGGAAGTCGAGAGCTGAGCATTCGGGATGGATGAGCAATAAAAGCAGACGAGAGACTTGTGGGTTCTCAGCTGTTTAATGTGTGCAACTTACGTGGCCACCGCTGGGTGCGCAAGCTTGCTAAATGTAATGATAATCTGTGCCTTGGCACTATAAACACTTAAGAGAAGTCGAAAAGCGTCCTTGCTCTAATTTTCACCGATTCCTCAGTTAATTAGAAAGCTCTCCAATTTGCAGCGAAAGCGGGTCAGTCCGGACAAGCTGGCAAGACGTAGCGTTGGAGGCAGAGACTGCCGGTGACAGTTGTTGGACTGGTCTGCGGGAGCTGGCAACGGCATGGCTACTTACAGACGGATGCGAGCACTCAGTGCATTGCTGGCAGTTTTTACACAGGGAAATGTCAGAGCAATGTTACAGCACAGAACAACCCTCCCTCCCCCCCAAAACTGCCAACCACATCCTCACAGGACCGACTAATCCAGCTAAATCGGCACACACACACACACACTCACACACACGCATTAAACTGCAGTTAGATGAAGCCACATTAAATGATCTTGACAAAAAGTAAGGCTGTATTACAGAGCGGTGATGGCTTGGCAGAGAGTGACTGGTGCCCATGGTGTAACTGGAGACGAGGAGGAAGGAAATATGTTGTGAGCCCCCCATCCACCCAATCCCCCCCTTGCTGAGTCCTGCATCTTGCACAGGAAAACTGTAGCACACCAAACAGATAGCTTTACAGTGCAAAAATAACCAAAAAGTGTCAAGTTATGACTTGCACAAATTTCAGACAGCTCGTCTGGGGTGCAGAATGTATAAAATCCGCCTAGGGGACAGGCCAGTCGAATAATATTGCAAAAGTGCACTCGTAGAATTGTAGACAAAAGAACTCGTAGACAACACACACACATAACCTGTTTGTCGGTGTTCAAAAGGCATCGTGTTAGTTACACAAGCACATTTACAAATGAAAAATTGTTTTACCGTCATACCAATTCCATTAAAATACAGTTAAATACTGCTAAGTGCATGAAACGAGCATTACCAATGGATTTATCTTGACTGACACACATGGATGACTGACACGTATAGATGGAGAGCGTGTATATTTGGAGTAATGTCTACAGTTGGCTTTGCTAAGAAAGCGGGGTGCATTTCTATGTGTGCCGTCTGGATCGATGGCGCTGGCAGACTAAGATGAATGCCAGATTAAAACAGCTCGGGCAGCCCAATATCCCCGACATGCAGATTCATCCATTGTTCTTCCTCCCACCACTAAAAACCACCCCCCTCACTCACACTCTCACACACACACAAACGGCGTCCACGGCAAACAAAAGCGCCGGATATGAACGCACTTGCGTAAAGCAATTCAAAACCTCCTACATGTGAAAGCGCAGGTCATTTGGACAGTTGCTGGCATTTCACGAGCTGTACTCTCAGGCTTCCATCTCGACAGCTTCACTGCTGTCACTAGCCGAGACTGCGGCTCCTTTTGTTTTGTCCTTGACGATTGTGTTAAGACAGCTCTCAGAGATAATGGTAATTGAAGTAATGCAACAATGCAGTAACAGGATTACTGAATGCAGGGGGGGAAAGGACAATGCCATGTAATATCATTTTTGAATTTTATCAGCGGCTTATGCTTTCAAGAGCCTCTGCATATATTTGTGTTTGAGGTGTCCCTTCACCTCTGCACCCGCTCAAGTCTCAAAATTATGAAATTACAATTTTCATAGTACATTTTCATAAAAAAGTAAATTAAGCACAATGCATATGAATCCTGTTTATCCTGTTAAGTATTTTGGGTTGAAATTTATTTAAACGTACATTATAAAGAATTCACTACCACTATTCAAAGGTTTGGGGTTGGTACGTTTTTTAATGTTTTTGAAAGAAGTCTCTTTGATCAAAAATACAGTAAAAACAGTAATATTGTGAAATATTATTAGCATTTGAAATAACTGTTTTGTATTCTAATATATTTTTTAATGTAATTTACTCCTGTGATGGCAAAGCTGAATTTTCAGCAGCAGTGTCACATGATCCTTCAGAAATCATTCTAATGCTGATTTTAAAAATGTGATACTTTTTCAGGCTTATTTAATGAGAATAAAGTTAAAAAGAACAGTATTTATTTAAAGCAAAAAAAAAACTGTAACATTACTAATGCCTTTAATGTCACTTTTGATCAATTTAATGTGTCCTTGCTAAACAAAAAAATATCTTACTGAACCCAAACTTTTTAAATGGTAGTGTTCATCTAAAATTTGGTAACTGGTCCCAAATTCAATTGAAGTTTTTCACAACTTTTTTGCATTTGCTAGATCATTTTAATTGCCCTGCAGTGTAACAAATTAATTTTTAAAAGTACAAATATTATGCACACACATACACACGTTTATAGCAAAATACTGTTTAAAATACTTTTTACAAGTTCGCACTGCAGGACATGTGAGTGAATCTCCCAAAAATACCAAAATACCAAACATCTAAAAACACAATAAAAAAAGAAAAGAAAATGTTTGCTAAATCTGACCAGAGTGAAGTTTCTAATGAGTGTCTGTGTTCAGGTCATGTGCGCCTCTGGCTTGTATCAGTATTCCTCCGAGCAGTCTGGTCGGGTCGGCCCAGCATCGGTCTCACACACTCGGCTCTTTGTCCGGTTCCAGACTCTTTGTGGTGTGCCGAGTGACTGGCCACAAACAAAGGCCTGTTTGACCAACACTTGTTCACTGACAAAGCTGGACAGAGGAAGTGCCATAAAAATCCTGCAAAAGACTCTAAGACACTTCTCACACTGTGTGTCCTCCAAACCCAAACATTATGCATTTCTCTCCCTGTTGCCAACGCAGAGTAATATCTAAACAATGAGATGTAATGCGCCCTTTATTTGCACTTTCCAAATAGACAGAGAGGGAAAAAAAGACTTCATTAAAAGAAATATTGAGATGACACAGAAACTATTATCTATATGTGGAGTTAAGAAATAAACTTGTCTTAAAATCTGTGACACTTGCAGCACTATAGCATTTATAAGGAATGGAGTAAAAGAGTGTACATCCACAATTTTTGATGGTCAATCATCCTGAGGGGATAAAAAATATGGGTTAAAATTAAAAAATCCAGCTGGAATTCCCTTTCCTCATTATGCAAGTAATCCCAGCATCAACTCATTCCGATGTACACCATCATGTCTCCCGTCTGCCTGCCTGCCGGACAAGCAAACGCAATTAAGAGCAGGAGAGATTTCCACACACCTGATTCCCCTCTCCTTATCATTATTACAGCGAGGAGAGACGTGTCCCCTCCAATCAGAAATACACACGGCTAAACAGGGCCTGCCCAGCTAATGATAACTGCAGAGAATGGCATATGTTTCCCTCTCAAGCCAGTCAAATCAAACCCGGCTGCTCAGGACCGACCGTAACGCGTGCGCATATACAGTTATTGCTGAATACAAGAAGCTGATTTCAGTATTTAAGAGCAACAATGAGGCTAATTTCACAATCCTCTCGGTGTGTCATTAGGCACTGCTCTACAATCTGCCACACAAGAACGAAGACAAAACACAATTACCCCCCAATGCTTTAAAAGAACCGGGATATGAAAGCGTTATTGTTTTGGCAAGGAGGCCAATCAGGACTTTATATGTGTGTATAAATGTATATTTGCGCATGTGAGACACGTGCACATGTGTCGTAGTTGGTTTGACTTTTGCTGGGGAGAAATATAAATACTGAGTGCCAGGGAGTTCGACTTCCCTGCTGCGACACTGTGCTTCTCTGCTTGTCATACACACATATTCACTATACGATATAACATTTATTTTGGCATTTATTAAAAAAAAAAAACATACAGCCCAAAGCAGTTTATGTTTTAAAGGATAAATATACACCATTCAAAAGTTTGGGGTCAGTAAGACTTTTTTTTTATATTTCATTTTTAAAACTTTTATTCATCAAGGACACATTAAATTAATTAAAAGTGAGAGTAAAAACATTTGTTACAAATCATTTATATTTCAAATGAATGCTGTCCTCTTGAACTTTGTATTCATCAAATAATCCTAAAAAAAAGGTATCATGGTTTCCAAAAAAAAAAAAAGGAGCACAACTGTTTTCAACACTGAAGATAATAAGAATAGTTTCTCGAGCAGCAAATCAGAATGATTTCTGAAGGATCTTGTGACAGTTTATATTAAAATACAAAAAATCTGTTTTGTATTTATATATATATATTGCCATCCCCAAACTTTTTAACTGTAAAATTGTGTATATTTATCACGACAAAAATATTGTATGAACTTGTTTTTTAGAAGATGTACAAAGTCCGTTCTTTTCATTTAGAGTCCATTTAAATAAAAGTAACCGCAAACATGTCTTTAAAAAGTGAAGTGAAGTTTTGGAGAAAAAAAAGTATCATGTGTTTGCAGGTGTCACTTGTTTTTTTTTTTTTTATATAAAAATGACATTCATACACCTGCCTTAAGTGACCAAAAGTGTTTAAATGCTGCATATCTATGCAGACTTAACGACCTCAGTGAAACCTTTTCTTTAAAAAGCACTAACTCAGCAGTCAAACATACTCGGCTTATGAATGTGAATGTAGGGAGAGCGTGTACCCTGATGATGACTTCATGCAGAAGCAGCCCAGGAGCTGTGCTGGGGATCTGCTTTACCACTGGGGAACATGCCTTGAGAGCAAAATTCCCAGAGGGACAGATGGAGAAATCTTGGCGAAGACACCCGTGAACAATGAACAAAAACGTTGTTCCGTCACCCGGATTATTGTAACTGCTGCTCCGACCGCTCCTGTACTTTGGATGTGTGAATCAGGCTTCCATAGACACTGGAATGGACTGTTTAAAAATGAATTCCTGCATAACCTCATAAATATAATTTTAATAATACAGTCAGAGCCTCTTAAACTGTGTTTATGATTGTAATTAAATGGCCAAATCTTTATATAACCGTCAGAGCGTAAAACCATGCGCGCATCCTCTGTCTCGCTCTCTCTCTCTCTTGTGAGGAGAAAACCTCACTGCTGATGGTATAGCCACTGTAGACTACTCTTAACCCAAAACCAAAATGTCAAAATTATAGAGAGCACAAATTACAGCATAGGAGGGTTGTGTGCTTTGCTCTTTTTCTTTTTTTAAGCTAAGGAGAAAAAAAAATGCTCAGAAAAAAAGACCAGGCTAACCTACGCACACACATATCTGGGACCCTAGAAAGAATGACGCGACTGAAGAGGAATGGAAACAGAGAGTGATGTTCATTGTCATAAATAGCCTAATTAATCAATGTGCAAACTACTATACTGCTCCAAATGCATCAATTAATTAAACCCAGATTCATTTAATCCTGTGGAGGAACACAGGCTTTGTGCCCAAAATAATTACTGCAGAAAAAAAGTCATTATATTATTGGAATTATTGTTATAAAATAGATTTCAGTCTGAGGTATGCTCAAAGATTTACAAAAATGCATTTTTTGAAATATACTTTTCAATATGGCTGAGTACTAATTAAGCCTTAGCACTCATTTAACCAGCACAAACACCGAAACGGCATCAGTGTTGCACAAACATGCAGATCATTCCTATAACAATGCGCACCGACGGGACTTCAGCTGCAGCCTCTGAAGCGCAGATCATGGAGACCTCTTTTCTTCATTGTCTCTCTCAGAGCCAGAGAGAACGAGGGAATGAAATAGAGGGGAGGAGGTGGGGGTGAGTGAGATATTCACAGCACGTTCTGCATAAATGTATCGCTGCATCTGTAAGGAAGAGAAATTGGAGCTGCGCAGAGCTGGGGCCCGGGGCATGGCTTCAGACACTGTCAAAACATTTTCAGCCATTTTAATTAGAGGACCAAAGCCAGTTCTGAGGCTCCATAACATTTGCTTTCACATAATTGCACTTCGCTCAGCGTTTTCGCCCTTTCTGTCCCCCATCGTATTCAACTTGGGCAATTCATATTTCCATTAAGGCTTTTTTGTGCTTTTTCAATTTGAATATATTTTCTTATAGGACATTCAAACATTTATGAATAGCGTGTCCTATGGTGGCTGAACAGCTGGAAGTCTGTTCGCTTGTACTTCATTAATTATTCAGCTACCTTTGGCTCTGTCACTGTGGTATAGTGTATATAAAGTACAGTATCCGAAAAGCTTCCATTCAGGTTTTTTAAGGTTCTTATTCCCCATTTTCTCCGCATTTATCCTCTTTGAATCCCTATGCTCAGATAAACCTACAACCACACAAATGCTGACACTTGTGATGGGAGGTGTTCATATAAATTCAGAGGGGTAATTTTTTCCTGTTCCTTCACACGCAATAGGTCAGCGGTCACCTGTATGCAAAACACACACACACACACACACATATACATGGAGAGAACCGGGATGTGCAGGGACATGCAGACCAGAGCTGAGAGCAGCAGCAGCTGGCGGCCACAGAAGATCACTCATCAGCCTTATACTATCATAAAGCTCAGCAAACACCAGGTACTGGCCTCACGCACTTGGAAAGACACACATGCATAAAACACAAACTCTTTGCCTCTAGCAAGCCGTTATTTTCTATATTAGCAATAGGCATACAAGTACAGCTCTAATTTATCTGAATGGATTTCATTTCAATTGGGCAATAAAATCTTTAGCCTAAAAAAAAAAACTCCGCTATTGACATTTTGTTAATACTAATACATACAGTAATATCATAAATAATCCAGTGCCAGAACTTATCTAGCTGACTTAGTAGTAGGTGGCAGTATTGCACCTTAATGCTGGGTATGAAGTGCAAAAAAGAAGAAGAAGAAGAAGAAGAAGAAGAAGAAGAAGAAGAAGAAGAAGAAGAAGAAGAAGAAGAAGAAGAAGAAGAAGATGATGATGATGATGATGATGATGATGATGATGATGATGATGATGATGATGATGATAATGATGATGATAATGATGATGATGATGATGATGATGATGATGATGATGCAGTGTGTAGCTACTACTGTAACACAAAATCATGTCATCAAAGATGACAAACGAAAGTGACACTTAATCCGCACTCAAAAAAGTTAGATAAAACACAAAAATAAGTTAAAAGGCCTAGTTCAGGTAAATTTGCATGTGCACTCTACAGGCAATTCTACAAACCGATTGGCCTTTTAAACTAAAACGCAGGACTCTCATTCCTATTTGCCATATTAAAAATTGCAATTTCTCTCGTACATCTCCTCTCCTTTATACTGTCTCTGGTATCTCTCTCTTTTGCTCTTTTTCATTTGTCCATCGTCACCAGGGGGCTGTTCAGGTGTTTGTTTTTCCCAGCCCAGACTATCGTTGGAAATGTTTTTTTTTTCTTCACTATCTGGCTGCAGGTCTGCACTGACTCAACCTTAGGGGTTCAGAAAGGAGAGGAGGGAGTTGATGATGGAGAAAGAGAGAAAAAAAGAACAAAAGGAAAAGTTAAACCTGTAAGTCAGAGCCCTTTTTGCTCTGCAGTCTCTGGAGAAGAAACCTCAGCAAGACTGACCCTCTCTCATAAGCACACACATACACAATCTAACACACACCTCACCTCACCAAGAGGCCGCTTTCTGCCTCACAGATGCCCAGAGCTCTCAAAACAACAAGGAAAGATGAAGAGAGAAAGAGAAAGTAAGAGAAAAGGAAATGGGGCATATGGGACTGTGAGCCGGATTCTAACATAAAATAGAATATCGAGAACATTAGAATAAAAAATTATTCTCAAGAGCTACTTTTATGCACTTTTGTAGGAGAACTGAGTGAGAATTGATTTAATTACTGTGCAAACATACTAAAATCAGCATATTAACAGCAACAAAAAAATAACTGTAATTAAATTTTTCAGAAAAAAAGCCTTTATCAGAATATGTAAAATGATGTGCACATAAACATGGTGACTGGAAAGACAGAAACCATACAGGCTTTAGCCAGTTATACAACTTTATCTCATCATTTCATGTCAGCATTTTTCCTCTGTATTAGAATATAGTCTTCAAATATATTCAACCAAGAGCTACAATCAATAAAAATACATTTTTAACGCAGATATATACTGTAACTGCTGCCTCGTCAACAGTAAAATCCCCTCAATGATTCTGGTGGCAGTAAGGGGGGTGAGAGAGCCATAAAAAAGTTTATTCACATAACTGCCTCCTGGAGCCACTGACCCTTGCACTACAAGAGTTGACAGACATGCAGAGAGAAGTGTGAGGAGCCTGTGTGTGTGCGTGTGTGTGTTCATGACATGAGTAACACATGGGTAAACCCCTGAGATCTGACAGTAGCTAGCTTCTATGCTAACAAAAGCTATTACTCAAATCAATAGCGGAGAAAAACTCCCCATGCAGCGTCCATGAACACTTTGAAAAGCACATAAAAATTACATTCATATAACCTATTTAAAAAAATATATTCTTTAGACCAATTAACCAAAGAAAACTGCGGTTTTGGGGAAGTATAATTCTACATAATAAGTATTAAGTATAATTCTACAAAAATTATTCAAAAGAATATGCATGTTAGTGCCTAGATGTCATACTTTCAAATATTATTTTTAAATATATATGTTTTTACAATATCACACAAGCAAACAAGTTTTGCACTCAATTCCAAATCATATTCTGAGGGGGGGGGGGGGGGGTTACAAGAATAAATACATGATAATAAGATATAGTTCATTAAACAGTTTGTTAAATTTACACTGTATTTCCTTTTGTAAATACACAAACATGAACTGCGATAAAAAGTGTAACCAAAAGAAAAAGAAGAAAACATTTGAGACTTTGTTAGAACACAGTGAGAAGTCTGCGTTGGTGAGGCTTGGTGAAAATAAAGAGATGAGAGAAGGTCCAAACAGATAGATCACTCACTCTGCCTCACAGCTCAGGCCTGTGTCTGACAAGAGGACAAAAATTTCTCTAAATTATTCAGAGTGGACAAGCACACATCTACTGGGCACTGCCCTAAAAAGAACATATCCAGAGAGCGGGAAAGTAAGCGAGAGGCTAGCAGGGGTTGGGAGGGAGAAAATGGAAAAGGGAGAGAGAGAAGCAGCAGTTTGATGAACGTCAGAAGAAAGGCAGTATTGCAGCAGCAGGCCGCCTGGGGCTAGTTGTGTAGGAGAACACAGAGGCACACAGCCGTTACAGAGCAGTCAATAACGACACAGCCTCTGACATTTACACAAACACCAAGGCCCCGCCACTAGCGCCAAACAAACACCCCCAAAACACATACACACCGCCTTTAAAGGAAGCCCACAGTAGCTCCTCACACGCCAAAACAGAATGGGAAAGAAAAAGAGGAACAAGAGTATGTAGAGGCTCTTTGCGCATGAGTGGATTTAAAGACGGGGCATGTAAGGAGATTGAGAGGTGTTGAAGATCCCTTTGCTTTACCGCTTTCTCTTATCATCAATCTCGTCCAGAGAAATTACCGACCGCCCTGGTTTCATTTTTTATCTTACTTAAGAGGCAAGGGAGAGGGCAGCTGGCAAATTACAGAAATATATAAATCACACATTAAAAAGTTCCAGAAAACTATTTGCAATCATTTTTTTAGTGGTGTGTGCGTGCTCGAGTGTGAGTGCTCCATTAGGGCATTTTGAGAGCAGTCTAATGTGGCTAATGTTCCCATCAGAGATACTCTAAGTGCTGTGCCATTCATTTCCCTTCCACCCCCTTGAGCGCAGCGGTCACAAGCCCTCCAAATGCTTCCCTTCGAGGAGTGGCCAGCGCCTTTTAGCCAGGCCCAAAAGATCGGCCGGCTGCGCTGGAAGAGCCAGTGCCCGACCACCGACGCCCTCTCCCAAAGCTATGGGTCTACTAATTACCCCCATCTCAACACCAACAAACAACTTTTAAGACCTATTAGAGGGCAGTTGTCCGGGAAGGGGTTTTATATCCCATTAAAACCAGAAGATTAAATTGCTATTCACATAAATTCACCCGACCTCATACCAGTAGGACTCGGATGCTAATAGCGTGTGGCCTATCGCTGCTAAACAGGCTACAGCAGGATGGCACCCTCCTGGAAAATAGCCTCGAGTGCGATCACATAAATAACCTCGGCTTTTCCGTTGAAGCCATTTCAGGTTTCAGTGGAATTCCTGTTCTCACGTCTCTCCCGACCTGTTTTTGTCTTTGCTCTCCACTCCCAGAATCCCCTCAGCATTCGCTATCTGGGTTTCTTTGTTGATCCTACCTTTCTCAGCTTTCGGTACGGCCTGGAGGAGGGGGGGCGGGCAGGACGAACGGGCTGGATCTGCCGGGGCAAGAACTAGAGGTAATGTCAGCCAAGGCCAGAGAGAGCGAAACCCAGCAACCATGTCAAAGCCAACAAACACTCCCTATCTCATTCCCAAAGGAACTCTGTGACTCACTCTCCAGCAAGCCCCCGATTCTCTCCAAAACCTCTCTGCGTAGCCATAACATACATGCCTCAAATTTGGCGTAGAAACCACAGCGACTAATACCAGAGACGTGAGTGTTGGGGTGAAAACGGATGAAGATGTAAAACTTGATAAAACTTTTCTGGGCGCGAGGACACCAAACCCAACAGAACTCGGGCTGACCTGATACATCACACCACCCTCCTGACTGCCGCCCCAAGCTGTGTGACATGTCCACTGGGTCTGGGGAGAACATGTGACATTCATGCCTTTAAGAAGGAGCTCTCAGCACATCTATCAAGCTCAGCTGGGACACGAGGCCACACACAAACAGAGCACTGTTTCAAGAGCGGCCAAGGCAGTGCTGTTGCATTCCTCCCGACTGGCGCATGGCCGGCTGGTGAGAGTGCGGTCGGCCTCCAAAGCTGCCCCTCATCTCAATCGCTCGTACGCATGGGTCTGCTCTCACTCACTCTCTCTCTCCCTGGAGACGTATGTTTTGCTGGCCTGGGCCGTAATACTGTAGCATATACCAGGAAATTACATGTTCATTTAAAGCTTCTCATAAATACAGCTGAATTTATAATAAATCGGTGACTCATCTGAAGCCAAATAGGAATTCCCTGCCATTTAAAGTACCCTTTTTCCAAACTTGTATGACTTCATATTATTCTGTGTAACACAAAACAAGGCAGCTGAAGTGTCTTGGTGTTTTTTGTCCATACAATGATTGTCAGTAGGGTCCAATGTTGTTTTGGGACCCATTAACTTTGCCTGTGGACAAATACAGTTGAAACCATTTTTAAAGTATCTTTTAAGTTCTGCAAAATATAGGAAGTTATACTGGTTTGGACAACATGAGGGTGAGTAAATTATGACAACATTTTTAGGTATGCCTTTAAATGGAATTATTTAGAATTGCTAGTGTCCAGAGGGCAATGAAGTAAACCAGTATCTTAAAGAGTTCAATAAAGTATGAATGAAAGACCCTGGAGGAAAGATTGCCTCTGTCTATCTCAATTCACATTAACCTTTGGGCTTGAAATCTGCTGCTTTAACTCTTTTTCAGTATCTTCGTTTACAGTACATGTTGGTGCTGGAAAGGTGGAATGTCCATCAGGGCCAAGGGCCAAGGCTATAGAGGTATATAAAAGTAAGAAAGCAAAATTCAGAGGAGGGAGGGTGGGGGAGTGAAAATGATAATGAGACAGACATCAAAGATCAGACCAGGAAACAAACTGCTTCCACATGGTCATAAAACAATTTGAGCCATGCGTCAATACACTGATAAGGCACATCAGATGCCCGTGGTGAGGCAGCGAGGCAGAGGTGAATGGACAAGCACTTGTCTGTGTGTATGTGTGTGTGTGTGTGTGTGCTTTATTCATGCGGGACAGAGCGCATGACTCAAAGCCACTCGGCCCTGCACTTTATCGGGATAAAAAATTCAGACTGACCCTTCTACTGCCCCCGTTTGCAGGCCACAGCCATTAGCAGAAAGAGAGAGGGAGAGGGAGAGAGAGATAGAAGGAAAAGGAGAGAGACCTTTAGGTTTTTGTGACACCAGAGCACTTCCCCCATAAGTCTGATATAGCAGGGATGGGGAAGATAATTTAAAACTTTAGCATCTAAAGTTTAAAAGCTACTCAAAATTTTAAGTATTTAAACTCAAGTCAAGCTACTCTTTAAAAAAAAGTAGTCAGCTTCTCCTGAAGCTACTAACAAAAATCTAAATAAAAATATCTAAACAAAAGTATAATACACAATAATACATTTTAAAAGTAAACAATAAATGATCAAATATAATAATATATATATACAAATTATGTGTACTATATATATATTTCTGTCATGACAACTCTCAGAAAGATTTGCATGGTAACAGAAATTGGCATGGTAATGGATATAGCAATGTTAATGTATTTGGTCTATTGATAATAGATCTGCTATGCTGCTGCTGCAGAGCAAGTAGAGACTTGCTACTGTGAATACATTTACAGACATCGCTGTGAGCATGTAAGACATGCTGCTGCTGCACATGTAACAGCAGGGGAGCAAGGGTTCAAATAGCTCACGGTTCGGTTTGTTTCACAGTTTTAGGGTCACGGTTTCAGTATGTGCTATGTTTAGGGGAAAAAAGACTACTGTCAAATAAAATAAAGAAAATAAGAACAAATAATCTAACCACAAGCACAAATAAATACAATAGAGCAAAGATACTAATAAAATAAACTATGCTTTTCAGGTAGGTCTAACATTAGTTTTCAGGTACAGAAACTGAATAAAATAATCAAATGTAAAATAAAATTGCATATTTGACTGTATAAATTAAAAATTTATCCTTATTAAAGTTACAAAATCTATCCAATTCAGAGCTGATTCAGTAGGCCTGCACTGATACAGTGAGTTGTCTTTCTTGACCGTATAAGTTCACTTAAGGCATAACAGTACATGTCTGCTAGGATACTCATCAAGACGGACATGTTGACATACTTTTAGTGTGAATTTGTCCATTCAAGTTCAAGACTTGAAAGAGAACTCAATACTTGCGCGCTGTCTGAGATGAGTAGGCTACACACACACACACACAAATCTTCTCACAGCGCGCGCAAGTTCTCTTTCGCGTCTTTCTCTTTAATGTTTACATTGGCAAAGCTTAAATGAGTTTAGTTTTAAACACCGATAGTAACGTGTGCAGTTAAGGTCTCACCTGCGCTCGCGCGCTATCAACTCCTGGATGGTGATGACGCCGTAAATGACTGGTCATGTTCGAGCATTTGGCACTCGCATTGAACAGAGTTTACAAAGAGTAACCATTTTATTCACGTTTTTTTGATTATCGCTATTGTAATATATTATTTAGGAAGCCAGCAATTTAATTTATCGACAGTGGAACTGTCTGTTTTACGCGTTGTTATTTTCAACAAACCTCAGTTGTGAGATCAACTGCGGTCGAATTGCGTCTCGAACCGTGGGTGGAGAACGGTACGGTTCGATTTTTTACCGAGAACTGTTACACCCCTATAACATTGCCTAGATGAAATGGCCCTCATAGCAGATCTACACAGGTGGAGCTGGAGAAGGTGGAGGGTTTCTAAAAGCGTACTGCAGGCTGTTAACAGCAACACTACCGGTATTTGAATGTTGAGCAGCAGCTCATTGGCCGCTAATGCAATCAGCTGCGCTACGTAGATAATGATGTGATCACAACCAAATGAGTTAAAGACCTATCAGCCTGCGCCATGTACAGTTTCATCCCAGAACTAGGTATATATATATATATATATATATATATATATATACAAACACTATATAATACAGCAACAAATCAATGACGATTACACTGAAAAGAAACATTTACACTAAATGCTACTACTATTAGAAAATGCCACCGTTTCTTTAAATGCTCCAGTCCACCATGTTTTCAATTCCTAAAGCTACAAAAAGATTTTATTAACACTGACATGAACTATCCCAATTATCCAATGAATCAGACTGCCCAATGTTACACATAAGAGAAGGCAGTGTGACTATTTCTTTAACTTTCTTGGCTGCAAAGTTACACACATAATAAAATAGGGGGGTCTGCAATTATAGCATTTGTCATGAGTATTATTATTTTGACTACTGTCAAAAGTACCAGCTACTGTGGCACTACTAGAAAGTGTAAAGTAGAAAGGCTGTTTTTAGTTAGTTACTCCACAAGGCTGTATGACAGTCTGAGAAAATGCTGCAAATACTTAATTGCATCTCTCTGAGTGTGTTTGATGGGTGGAGGGGACAGACATTAGCACGGTGTGGAAAGAAGATGCTAATACTACAGTATAACATTTACCATTTATAACGGGGTGGTAAGATGGATGCCATGCATGCAGGGCTGTGGCTTTTGCTGCTCAGTCTAATTCTTCATGGCAGCGCTTCTACCCACATTTACTCGCAGACCCACAGATAATTCAATACAAGTGTTCTAATCCATATCATCCCATCGTACGTTACCGCTGACAGCTCAGCATTGGGGCTACAAACACTCCGCCTCTAACAACCAGTCAGTACGGCCACAGTCCGAACCCTCCTC
This sequence comes from Gila orcuttii, assembly GCA_026230005.1. Classification (NCBI taxonomy): domain Eukaryota; kingdom Metazoa; phylum Chordata; class Actinopteri; order Cypriniformes; family Leuciscidae; genus Gila; species Gila orcuttii. Next base: position 16,529,906 of record JAPDVR010000019.1, on the reverse strand, counting down.
TGCAAAAACGAACATATTACCATTTGTTTCATCTCCATCCATTTTTCTGCTTGGACACAGAGTTAGTGGTATGTGTTGGACACAAAGCAAACGCTCTGAGCTCAGCATGAAGGCTTTTCATGTATGAAAACCAGCCATTCATAAGCAAAGATGTGACTCGTTTCAACCCGGGACGCTTACACAACTGATACAAAAATCTTAATTACTGCAGATGTACCTGCAAGCCCTCTTCAACAGCTAAAGTCAATAAATCAGGTTTTAACACGGCAAGGAGCCACAACTCAAAGCATGCTGGAACATTACCTGCATGCTCTGCCAAAAATGTGTCCGGGGTCCTATAGATCAGAGATCTTATATGGGTGGCGTGAAACAGGGTACAAGGAAGTGAGGTGAACGGAGGGGGGAGAGCTTTCTGTAAGGTCGCTCAGGTTGATGCAACATATCTCAGATGCTTATCTCAAGTGCCTGGACTCCCCAAAAACAGCCTTGAAAAAAAGAGAGGTGTGTGTCTCTGACATTTATTATGATGCAGTGTGTTTACCATTTCTAGAAAATTGACTCACCAAACCCGTTTGAGCCCTTGACTTCAGGTTTTTTCCAGTAGCTGAGATGAGCAAAGGACACCGGTCTCTCTCTATCTGAGTATGTGTAGGCGAGACTTCACTATGTGCATATGATCTTGTTTCAGCTTCTAATTTTTGACCCCAACCTTGCCCTCCAGAGCTCGGTCCTCGACCCCATGTTGCATTACAGAACACAAAGTTATATAAAGCGACGTAAGTAGAGCAAAGCGCAAGCAGTGCTGTTTCTGCCCTTTGTGGCTCCCAGCCAAACAGATAATGTATATTCAGCCTGCGGTGCAAACTAGGTCTGTATTTGTAAATACCACAACTCTGTACAGTATCAGACTGTTTTTAGAAGCCTGTCTGAACAGAGTGAAATGATGTATTTTCACAGTGGACAAGTGGAACTAATCCATTTCATTAAAAACAGACAATCAGATTCCAGTCACAGAACAGAGCACTTAGCGCAGACTGGCTTCAAACGGCAACTGACATCAATACTCTCTGCCCCGCAGTAGCGTGAGGAAGCGGGCGGGCTAAAATTGATGCCGTTCACAGTTCATACCCCCTATACTTTCTGAGCTCATTTACAACTGTCTTTTTTCACGCATTTAATCGGGCTGGAAAAGGCCAGAGAGTGGCCTCTAATAAACTCTAGATCACTGTGCACACACACATACGTATATATTTACATATTCACATAACAGGGCACGGTATACCTTGAATACAGCACAAATATTACACGTTAAAGACAGGAACAAAGGGTAGTGTCCATAGGGGTGCCATCTCAAAATTCCCAAAAAGTTATCTCCTAAGTCAGAGACGGGACCTACAATAAAACCAGAATTAATAGAGGACTCAGGGAAGCATTCAATACAAGGAACCAAAATAACACAAAGTGCAAAATAGAGAATGAAGCAAGCTCAACAAAAATAAGCTGCATATACACACACAAGATACATTATGATCATCAATGAGACTCCCATACAGCATGTAGGTCTGCTCAGCTTAAATCTCAATGTGAATGAGAAGTGTAACACAGAAGTTCTCAACCCTTTTGACTCAAAGGACCCCTCATTGTCCAAAACAATATTCCTCCCATAATGCCAAAAGGCCTCCCATATTGAATAAGATGTTTCCTCTGGTATTCCTGCTATTTATTTTCAAACTTTTTTATTAACAGAAACTGACAGTGTGATATATTACATCACTTTACCACGATTCATTTTGTTATTCCAGAAGATTCAAGAATCTGATTCTGTATGGTTTTCAACAAACACAATAGTTATTAAATATTTTAAGTCACCCCTCGGAAGTTTGCTTTGGGCCAGTCCATTGGGCCCCGGCCCCAAGTTGAGAACCACTGGTGTTGTGCTATAATACATAACATGCTATAATAAGTCCATTTCCACATTAAAGTCTAGATAGATGGATAGATGGATAGATAGATAATTATATTCATATAATTAATTCATTTAAGAAAATATTTAATTTAAGTATATTAATTAAATTAAATTTAAAACTGCACATTATTTTGAGTCTGTTATAAACATTAACAATTAAATTATTCATTTAAATAGGGGAATCACCCCTGCATGAGTCCTACAGTGGCCACTCTAGTCAAAGATGTCAGGACACACCTCTGCAGGGAAAAGACTGAAAGAGGTAGAAGTACAAGGCTGCAAGAAACTTTGCCATGTCACTTGATAAGCAACACTGGGCAGGGCGTGGTGACATTGTAAGAGTCACGGTACAGTAAAGTAGACCAGGAAATCCCCTCTGACCTACAGAAAACACACAAACACACATTTACAAAGGCTCCTTCAGCTGTCTGGAGCTTCTTACCCGGACAAAAGAGCCTCAATCTGAGGAAATTGCATGAACCTTGACAGAACCGAGCGTAACTATGAGTATATGAAACTGTTGAGAAGGAAATGGAAAAAAATAAGATGACAGCCCCACTAATCAGGGTGTGGAGTGTATCTCACAATACGTCCAACTCTGAGAGGACAGGGGGAAACAAGCGGAGAAGCCATGTCAACTTTTCTAATCAATGTGCTTTGTGTGTTTAATGAGGATGAAACAAGACTTTTTGCCACTGTTGGAAATAAGGCGGCAAATAGATCGAGGGAGAGTCAGTGGACAGCGTCAGCCGTGGCACCCTTCTCCCGGTGGTGCCAGATTACATTTCCAACAACAGCTGCCTCCTTTGTCCACTCGCAGCCAAGCCAAACTGCGCCTAAAATTTCATTTAATCTGCTGCAAAACCTGAGTGTCAGCCACTTAAATGGCAGCTATAAGCACTACTCTCAGATAACTGACTGACACTTGCTAATAATAGACCCTGGCAACAGGGGAGCCACGGCAGACATTTTGTGTAACCGTAGAGATTCGCGGGGTGCCTGGGAAACAGGGGAGTGGACGGTCCCAGCTCCCCTGATGGGTGGGATCCTCTCACAGGCCGCCTGCAACATAGCCCCCTCAAGCTCCACCCTTCCCCTTGCCCCGATTAGCCAATCCTAAACCAATGACCCAGGTTCTCTCTTTCAGCCCTCAGCCGCCATGCAACAATGGGCCTACATGCTTTTGTCTCCAAGTCTGGGGGCGAGTAGGAGGCAAGGAGGTGCAATCCAAAATAAAGAGTGAGGATTTATTGATGATATAAAAATTTCCCCTTTTCAACTTAAGCCCCCATATGTCTGAATGGAGACTTGGCTCTCCGGTCACAGGTCCGTCAAGCTGTGACGGTTTGGACCCGGTCAAGGAGCACATGGAAGAAGGGGGAAATTGGAGGAGGAGAAGGGGGGACAGGTTAAGCAGCTTCTGTGGTACTGTGTCATTACACAAGGTCTCAACACGCCCTATACGTGGGAATCTGAGACAAAGCCTGGCAGGTCAGGGCTGAGCTCAAAGCAACAGATCACCACGCTAAAACTACTGCTTGTGTGTTTAAGAGCAAAAAACCCAACGGACACATCATCTTGCTTTCTTTCTCTCATTCGCAAAGGAGAGAGAGTTTTTAGAGAGGAGGAAACACCCTTTGTCTGAAAAATAAACAGATTCACTGTACTTCGTTGAGGCAACAACATAAAAAAACGTTCCGGTTCAATGGGTTCACAGATGCTGCTCTCTCGGTTTTGTTTTTCACTACCCATTTTCTGCTTTTCTTTCCTCAGGTGTCGAGAGGTGAAGCCGTCTGGAGTGGACACGTGTGGCAGGAAAACCTCAGCAAGAAACAGCGAGAGAGGGACAAAGGGACAAAGGAGGCGTGAGACACTATATTGGGTTTGACTAACTTTCACATTAGTGAGGTTTCGATGCGTCTATATATATACATATAGTTTTGCAGTGTTCTTGAACTGAAAGTCACCGTTAAGGTGCGATCATATAAACGAAACTTGCAGATTAGTAAAAATGATCAGGTCCATTGTCCATGATGCAGGAAGAACCACTTAGTCTTACTCAGAGGTCACTTCCAAACTAAGCAACTTTATCTTGGTCAACACAGCAAATTTGAAACATTCAAAGTTTAACACACTTTAAAATGATGCGAAATGCTTGTGTGGAAACGTTTTGACTCTCTCGCCCCTTACGTTAAATTCCAGATCACGCAGATTCCTATAACAAAGACAAAGGTGTGTTACAGTTATGTGCCCCTATAACAATCAGATCCCAAAATGGCACCATGACACATCTCATGACACAACTATCATGTTTGCATAATAGCTGCAAATGAATAACAATCAGCATGGGGTTTTGAAGTTTAACTCACGTGGTTAATGCATTTTTACCACTTTCTTTGCACTTTGTCACTTCTAAGTACTCATGCCCATCTCTAACATATCTGCTCAAAAGCAGGCTGGAAACAGAGAGATGGACAGAGAGAGTAAGACAGGAGGAAGAGAGCGGGCAGGGGGCCTCTTACAGCCTCTGATGAAGACATAAAGGGAGTGAATGGAGGGGGTGATTTAGTCTGCTGTGGGAGATTTTCACTTCTGCATTCTTGTCATGTCCAGATGTTCTCCTCCAAACACACACACACACACACACACACACACCAAACAGTGTCCACATGTACTCACTCAGTCTATACAAACACCGTAAACATCAGCGCAGTGACTACTGCATCAATACTAGTGGTCCGATGACGGATTTTTCCTAGAAAGCAGGACCGATGGCTGATATAATGCCTACATAATACAATTTAAATATTGCAAATGATATGCACACAAAATGCTGAATTAAAAAATAATCAATTAAATAATTATTTAACAAAATATTCACTTACATAAATGCACTAAACTGATGTTTTTTTCTGAATAATTTTTCTTTGTAATGACTTTTTTTTACCTTTTTGCGTTTGTTGTAAATAAGGGAGATACAGTACGATTCAAAATGTTGGGGTCGGTAAGTTTTTTTTATTGTTTATTCCGCAAGGATGCATGACACTGATCAAATCTGACAGTAAAGATTGTTACATTGTTCATTTATATTTCAAATAAATGCTGTTCTTTAGAACTTTCAATTCATCAAAAAATCCTGAAAAAAGTATCAGTTTCCACAAAAATATTGAGCAGCACAACTGTTTCAATTGTAATAATAAAACGAAATGTTTTTTGAGCACCAAATCAGCATATTATAATGATTTCTGAAGGATTATGTGACACTGAAGACTGGAGTATTGATGCTGAAAGGTTTGCCATCACAGGAATAGTCACTTTAATTATTAGTTATATTAGATATTTTAAATTGTTATTATATAACACAATATTTCTGTTTTTACTGTATTTTTTATCAAATAAATGCAGCCTTATTGAGCATAAAAACTTTTTTTAAAAGATTTAAAAATTCCTACCAACCCCAAACAGTAGTTCATTCGGCGGGCAGTAAATCTGAAATCAGAAAATGTGTATTATCCATTGACAAGGGTGTCAACAGATTTTGAAAATGACCCAAGTGTGATATCACTAATTAATACTGCTCTTTTTGTACTGCAAAACTTACACAAAATTCTCTCTCTATAGTCACACTCTCACTATAGACAATCAAGTTTAAATATAGTACATTAGAAGTTAGTTTTACTCTTGTACAGGAAGCACAGTGGTGAACCTGTTAAGCAAAACAACCTCTGTCATCTCCACTGAGAGCGACGCATTTCGGACTAGGCCATGACAGCGGCGGGCCGCTCGGCGCAGGGGAGCGAGGCCTCTGACGAGCGAGGGGAATTGTGCGCCGATTACTGGCAGCTTGCCTTTCTGACTTGGCAGCTAGTGGTCACTGGGGGAGGAGGACATGATAGAGGCAGGATTTAGCCTCCGCTATACACACAGGGTAATGAGAGCCAGCCAGCGTGGATTTATGTGCATTAGGAGGCACTGGGCAACCCGGCCTGTGATACATTTATTTGGGTTTATTAGCCTTGTGGCATATACGTATTGGAGGTAATTTGGTTAAGGCTGTTAGGTCCATTATGCAGCGAGCATCGTCGGAGGAGGGAAAGGACTGTTATTAGTGGTTATCAGATGAGAATTATGAATGATAACGGAGGCCCATCTCTAATTTGTGTGGCTAAGGTCTCCATTTAAATTATGCATACAGTGCAGAGCCAATAAACAGCAGGGCATCCGTGCAGGGATGCGGCCGTTCCTGTGGTCAGGAGAATACTCTGGTCCCTGCTTTAAAATAAACACACACTTACACACGCACACAAATACCCACAGAAAATCAATCCTGAACTGTGCTCGCCCTTTAGTCTATAACAGCTCTCTGTGTGTTCTTGTTTGCAGTGGTCTGGGCTGTATCTACGGCCTACTGGTCAGCTGTGTGTGACTGCGTTGTGGTGCTGGGGTCACCCTATTCTGAAGGTCAGCGGGGACACGGATCAGTTTATTGACCGCCAGCTGAATGCAGAGCTCACCCCGGCGGACTGCTCTTACAGTTTACTCTCTTCCTGTGACACACTCACCTCCGCCGGGGCCTGTGGACACTCAGTGTCAGAGAGTAAAGCTCTTTTGTTCATTTCTGTGTAAAAGATAAATAAATAAAAGTACAAGGGCTTGTAAGACATATGAAGAGTGTTACAGTCCTTTAGTCTACCAGGCACAGGGGTCACCTGAGAATTCGTCTCTCTGCTGCTAACAGGTCCCGCACAGCACTGCCTGGTCAAGCAGAAACAGACATCTGTATCTGGTCACAGGGACCATGAGAGGAAAACACGAAGACAAAACAGGAGAGGGGATAAGAAAAAGACAAAGAGGGCAAAAGGTTGCTGCACATAGGAGTCATCATGAATCAAAATTCAAACATGCTAGAAAAATAAATAATAATAATAAATAAATAAATAAATAAAATGCAATAAAATTAGACAAAATAAAATAAAAAAATAAAAAGATGACTTAATAAAAATGGCTAAATTAAAAAAAGAACTGAAGTGCTCAAAAATAATATTAAAAATACATACTACATAGAAATAAATATTTGTATATTTAAACAGAATTGGAATATTGTAATGTTTACAATGGATTTTTTTTAGATGCTTTTATCAAAAGCAACTTTATAAAACATTAATATAAAATTATAATAATATATATATATTATTATTATCAATATATTATAATGTTATAATAAATAGATATTCTGTGCTGAACTTTAAGAGGTTGACTCAGCACATTATAATTTCACTTTATCACAATTAACTGAATATGGGTTCATCAGTTAAGTAAAAATTCCATAATTGATAAAACACATTTTCTGTTCTGCAACCACTTGCATGTTATATTGTGCCAACATTTCATTATTGTTTTCTGAACATTCTTTTTTTTCTTTTTTTTTTTTTACAGTCAACATTCAAAGACATTAAAAAGCTGCTATGGTGCATCCACACTCATCCTCAACACAAACAAACATCCAGCTAAGTAAAAATGGGCAAAAGGAACCAAACGCATGAATCTTAATTTCACCCGTCTCATCATAGTAGAGTAAAACTGAGCTTTTTACAGTACGGCTCCCCCATCCTGTGCAAGTACTACTGTACTGTTAAAAATAACTGAAGAGCGAGTAACTCTCTGGCTATTGATACAACCTCAACTCCAGCAGTGAGGTCACACACAGTCTCCTCCCCCACGGCCCGTCCACGCACGCTACCTCGCACATGCAGCCGACCCGCAACTTATCAAAGGCATTAACAACTTTTCGTTAAAAGGCTATAAAGTCTGGCAGAGGTCAGAGTTCACAGCGTTAGCTCTCCAGAGCAGAACAACACGGCTTATGGAATCAGTGTAATGTGTTTAACAACGCAGAGTTATAAAAATGGAATGTTTAAAAAAAGAGAGGGAGAGAGAGAGACAGAGATACACTCCTACACAAGCCCCTGTGTGTGTCGGAAAGGCAGAGCAGTACAACATTGAACAAAGAGCAGCCAGGCTGGCATGATGCGTGTGTGTATGTGTGCACGCAAAAGAGAGAGAGGGTAAGAGTTTGCCCGCGGCATGCCGAGATGTCAAAACTGTCTCTCAGTAGCTGCACAGAGACACAGACAAAGGCAGAGAGTCAGCCACTGCTGCTATTGATTACTTCTCACTGGAGAGCACTGTGTGAAGAGGGAAGACAATGGAGCAGATCAAACTCACACGCTCACCTCTCCACCCCACACAGAGTGCCACCGGCCTCTGCTCTCATGCAAACCACAAAGCCTGTGCTGCGCTCGCCAAAAACTCTGCCACATTTCAGAATTAAAGGAATAGTTCGGTCAAAGATGAAAATGACATCATTCACTCACCCTCGTGATGTAACCTGTATGACTCTCTTTCTTCCGTGGAACGCTAAAGGAGAATTTCTGAAAAATGTACCGGCTGCACTTTTCAACATAATGAAAGTAAATGCGTACTGTTGCTGGCAAGCTTCTAAAAACGCAAAAGCATCATAGAAGTGGTTCCTGCGACTGGTGGTTCAGTGTATTCCATATCTAAGTGGTTCAGTGTACTCCATATCTTCTAAAGTCATACAAAAGATTTGTGTGACGAACAGACTCAAGGTATTAGTTTTTTTATTTTTTTTTATTTACATTATTAATCCTACCTATTTCAATTTTATTTATATTCTCTCGTGCACATATGTGTATGTATCTGTACCAAGAGCTCTCTTTCCTGGAAAGCTCTCTTTCATTGCTTGCTTTCAGAGAATAGGATGTAAATTTCAGTCTGTTCATCATACAAAGCTACCTTATGTGGACTACTGGACTACTTCTTATAAAACTTTTATGGTGCTTTTGCATCCTTTTTTTAACTAAACAGCCCCTAATCCTGATTTACTTTCATTATATGTAAGAGTGGTTAAGATATTCTTAAAAAATTCTCTTATGTTTCAGTAGAAATTCATACTGTTTTGGGATCACATAAGAGCAAGTAAATAGTGAGCGAAATTTTGGTGAACTATTCCTTTAAAAAACTGCATTTTAAAGCTACACAGATTAATTTCTCTATATATTCCATGTTCTATATCCTAATGAACTACACACATAAAGCTGTCTGGATATTTTAGTATTCAGGATTATAGTTTTGTTGGACACGTTGAAGCTATCAGTTGTGGACTGGGCCCCATTAAGGGCACTGATGTGGCTTTTGATGGTCCTTCTGCAGGAGTAATAGCTGTGGAAAACGTCTCTCTCTCCCTCTTTTTTTTCACTATCACTCTGCCTCAGTGCCAAAGAGCTCTTGTCCAGGCAAACTGTTAATAAAAAGCACTTTAACAAGACTTCACACAGCCCAAAAGCAAACATCACAGATACTCTGGCCCATGTAAGCAGAACAACTACACGTTTACATAACTAAACAGAAACATCTAACAGTGGGTGAACCTGTATCCAAGATAAACATGACAATATCGTTTCATGGCACGGGCAGTGAAAAACAGAAATGGGTTATATAAACATAATTATATATTTATGTAAACATAAAAAAGCAACCTCTTTGCCTTTTTTAATTCAAGCCAATTATAACTCCATAAATGAAGGTGCACCAGGGGTGTGAGAGGGCAGTTTTGGCTGCTGTGTTCAGGATGGAGGGAAAGGAAGGGTGAGCAGGTGCTGATGAGAATCTGGAGGGCATGTCCATTCATCAAACGGCCCAATCTTACGGCCCCCGCGCACAAACAAAATATGCCACGGTAAACATAATCCATACATCAAACTCCAACACAGCAGCCCCATTAGCTTGTTCTCTCTCCACTGACGTGAACAGAAGCAGTTGAAACGACAGCCGGTTTAAGGCCGGTAAAGATCATTCACTTCCCTCTTTTGAAATCCCGGAACCCTCTGCTTTCGTTTTAAAAGAATATTCACACAAAACACTGCTAAAGCAGCATTACAAGAGAGCTCCATATGAGAGATCTGGGGCCTCATTTATAACCATTGCGTACGCACAAAACAGGCCCTGAAAGAGGCGTACGCTACTTTCGACTCATAAGTTGTGATTTATAAAAACAAACTTGACGGGAAAATTTGCGCACCTGCACGCAAACTCTGACCCATGCGTACAAATGTTTTGGAGATGGAGCAGTTTGGCGACACCAATGGTGAGCTGGAGTTAAATGCCTTTTTGGTCACTTTTAGACAGAAAATCTAAAGACAATTATACATATACAGAAAGATAATACAAACATAATTTCACTCACCAAGCCTGAAGCAAACATCCATCCCTTCTTAAATGTCCGCGTCAGCGAGCGCGTTGTACCGTTTAGTGAAACTGACGCAGCCTATCTAAAACCGTAAATCTTCATTATAAGTCCTAATCATAAATACAGTGCATGTTCACAATAACGTAAGTTTAAATAAATAAAAGAATGATTCAAACTATGTTTTACTCCTGATATAAACAGATTAAATATGCCATTCTCATTAATGGTGTTAAACACTTAAACTACATGAAATCATTACTGACAAGTTACAACATTTGTATATTCAATAAATATAAATATTTGTTGTGAATGCAATGCTTTTGAAGACTTTTCCTCTAGCATGCTATGTTTTAATGTTTTAACTACAGAGATTAATTGCTTATCATGATAATAGCAGATTGTCTGAGAAAATAATTTTGTGCAAATAATGCACAACAAGGTCTATCTTTTTCCATTAAAAATATAAATCAATTAAAAATACTCTTAGTGGAAAAGATAGTGTAAAATACATTTCAGAGAGTTTTTCTCAATTTATTTATTCAAAAACAAGGCAAGGATAGGCTACTAAATTATTTTTCTATTAATGTAACTAATATGACAGCACATCCGCATTTCATATTTTCCTAATGTCTGTGCCGTTAAACATGTTATCACGTGGATGAATAATCATATGCAAATGATATGCAGATGAAGATATGCATAGTAAAACTAGGCGTTGTAAGCTCCATATATGGTTGTTTCGGGGAGGAGACGCATTTGCGCACAATCTTCCGCTAACTGGGATTTATAAAGTGAATTCTGCGCAGGTTCTGGCGTACGCACGGTTTTATAAGTCTGAATAATTTTTTGCGTACGCCATTTTTGGCTTTCGCACGTACACCTTTAGTAAGGATCCTACGCACAGTTTTATAAATGAGGCCCCTGAATCTCACAAGAGTTTGAAGTTAGCATGTTGCTAAGCTAATAACCAATTTCTTGTCATCTTCCCTATAACTAGTAATGAGAAACGCTTGTAAACTGGCTGTTGTCATCAACAGAGAAGCTTTTAGGGCTTCATCTGCAGTTTTCTGACTAAATAAAAGATTGGTGACTGGAATTAAGACATTAAGGCAGCCATAAATATTACTATTGTAATTTTACAGTTGCACCGTAAAATTTGACAAAATTGAGGTAAAATGAGAAAAAGTCTTTGAATCAAGAGTCTCTAAAGAGAGCAACTGAAGTGTGAAGGGAAAGAGACAGTTGAAAAGAGGAGGAAGTACTGGACTTTATTTTTTCAGTTGGTGTCGTGGGATTTTACTTTTGAAAGTTCCTGTTTGTGTAGGGAGTGTAATGCTAATGTCAAATAAAACACATTACGAGACGCGCGTTTTTGCAATTTCTTGGACATCGTATCTGCATGCACAGCATGTCCATTTTACAGAAATAGCCTGTTGGCCAAAGTTGCGAGAAATAGTATCGAGTTTGTTCTGTGCCATTTAATACATGCATAGCCAGATCACATCTATCCTTAGAAATCCAAGCCAACTAAGACGGTGGGCAGGCTGTAATGAATTCCATGTTGTCTATGTTGAGCCTGTCCTTCTATACGTTCTACTCTGGTCCAGTCAGCCTGTCAGTCTGGCCCGGGCTGAGCCGTATCTGCCCTGTGGTTACATCTGGGGTTCAGATCTCTGACCCCAATCGGGTTACATGTACCACAGTCCGTCCGTTCTTCCACACACATACATGAGCGGCAACATGAACACACTCTGAAATACCAGCCGTCTCATGTAGCACACACAATGTGACTTGTGCATCCGCCACCAAAACACTGTACTGGGTGCCGAACTTGTACATACCTTATGCTGGTGTTCAAAAGGATACTTTATTTCTTTATTTCTTCTGTGGCACACAAAAGAACATATTTTGAAGAATTTTTTTGTTTATTTGTTTTTTGGTCCATTAAATGAAAGTAAATGGGGTCTAAATGTGTTTTGGACCCCATTATATGTATAAAAAAAAACAGTTGAAATGTTTCTCAAAATATCTTCTTTAGTGTTTCACAGATGAAAAAGGAAGTCTTACAGGTTCAAAATGCCATGAGGGTGAGTAAATGATGAGGAATTTTCATTTTTGAGTGAACTATCCCTTTAATACAACATGGTTTTCAGGAAGACGGATAACACACACATACAAAGCATTTGACAGAAGACTCACATTTGCTGGTGTGTCGCCGTGAATTCAGGAAAAGAGCTGGAGATATACACAACCGGTTCCTTAAAGAACACTTGGAGAAAACTTCTAGACTGACTATTCAGGTCAGCCACACACACTCACTCACCTACAAATAAATGTGACTGCCCTCTGGCAAACACATATTTGAGGAAAAATAAAACTCACCAGGAAATCATTCCACTAAAACTGGTGCGGGTTAATAAAAATGCATAAAAAGAACTGCGATTATGTCATAAACATCTGGTGACATACTGAATGCTTTGAGGAACATAGCAGAATGTACGTAACTCCCCCACACTCCCCACAGTCTCACACACAAACATAGCCATATAAAAGAAAAAATACGTATTTTTTGTCTGGAAAAATCTAAATGACAACATCATCTGTCATTTAAACAAAACATTCAAAGCATTAGGCCAGAGTTGCCCCTCATACCCCCAACCTGTGATTGACAGTTGGTGGCCACTTGAGTGATCGACTGGATAACTGTTGTAGCTGTGCTGGTCTAAGGCAGAAGTGTGTGTGTGTGTGTGTGTGTGTGTGTGTGTGTGTGTGTGTGTGTGTGTGTGTGTGTGTGTGTGTGTGTGTGTGTGTGTGTGTGTGTGTGTGTGTGTGTGTGTGTGTGTGTGTGTGTGTGTGTGTGTGTGTGTGTGTGTGTGTGTGTGTGTGGCAAGGTTGATTACAGACCAGTACTGACCTCTGTTCCCTGTGTCCAAGCTCACCTTTGATACAGAACCTACTGTAGCATGAGATGGGGAAGTGGGCCGTGCCTCAGATAAGACAGAATGCTTTTATGACACATTGCTTTAGAAGGAAGGAGTCTACCCTCACCCTCTCGAGATCATTCTAGTGTAGAATATTTTAAAAAGTATATGTATCAGACCACCCCTCCCCCACTATTAGTTTTGATACAACGAAATCCAACAAATCAAGCAAATCTAAGACTCACACGAGTCAAGATCTGTTCTATCAAATCAACAGGAGGTGTGCATTTGTGACTTTTCAAAACATTCATGATTACTAGGACTGCAACAATATATTAAAATTCTGGCCAATACCAATAAGACAATAATTATTTTCATTTTATGGCTGATGGCTGGCCAATGTTGTAAATCTAAATTAATGGTAAAAAAACAAAATTTTAAAATTCAAAAAGTTAATTTGATTAATGAATGCGCATTATGAAAGATGAAGAATACATTTTCAATTTAAAATATGATATAGATAAGTGTAAACTGTTTGAATTGGGGGGGGGAGGATTGTTCATATAAAAAAATACAATAAATATCCAATATTAATATACTGCTCAAAAGTTTGAGGTCAGTACATTTTTTTTTACTGTTTGTAAGGGAAGTCTCTTATGCTCACCAAGGCTGTTTATATTTGATAAAAAAAAAGTAAGATCAGTAATATTGTGAAATATTTAAATACAATTTATATATAAAATTTGAATACAATTTAATTTAATTTTAAATACAATTTAAAATAACTGTTTTCTATTTTAATATATTTTAAAATGTGATGTATTAATGTGATCGCAAAGCTGTATTTTCAGCAGCCATTACTCCAGTCTTCAGTGTCACATGATCCTTTAGATATAATTCTAATATGCTCAAGATTATTTTATAAATAGAAAGTTCAAAAGAACTTTTATTAAAAAAAAAAATCTTTTGTAACATTATAAATGTCTGTCACTTTTGATCAATTTCATGTATTCTTGAAGTATTCATTTCAGGAAAAAAAAAAAGTGCTGACCCCAAACATTTGAAAGTTTATATTCACTAGAGAATATAATATAATTTCCATTATAGTTTTTAAAGGCCTAAAATTCCCTGATTTTTCCAGGTTTTAATGCCTGTGGGAACCCAGTAGACCCGTGTCTAAATCAAACGACCTAGCTAAAGTTTCAAATCACACTAGGAATGAATTATGAAGCACAGTCACAACTGATGAATCACTGTTGCTGGGTCAGTGCCGGCCCAGGGTTCACTGACCATCCCTCAGAGAAGAGGGAGAAATCGATGGTGTCCTCTGTTGGCCGAGGGTAAGTGGGTCATACATCAGGGGTCCTGGGTTCAGAGAGCTGTTTAGCAAGTGGCGATCAGGCACTGGGCGGACAGTGACAGACTCCACAGAGGAAATGCCCTTGCTATGGCTCACTCGGCAGTTGACCCTGTCCAGTCAAACAAACACACACAAGGCCTTCATGTCCCGTTTAATGCCCTGCTATAGCCTAAGCTCAGCATAATGGACAAAACAGTCATAAAAAGACCCCTCAAACACATCGATCAAAGCGGGTTTTTCTCAACCTAACAGCGCTTTTTCTTGTTAATTTGCAGGTTCTTCTTTCCTTTAAATCACCAGCGGGTACCTGCAGGTCATGGGCATTATCAGAATTGTGCTTTCATTTTCTTTTGGTGTTTTGTTTTTGTTCTCAAAAGTCCTCCAAGCTAAAGAAGAAGATGACGGAGCCCTGGCTACAAGGCCAGGTAACCGGTCTAAACTGGTTCTGACATTGGAGGGTGTGCAGCTGGTGGAGAGAGAAAAGTAGAGTTGTTTTTGCCTTTAGCAAAAAGGAACCTGGAAGCATTTGAGGAATCGGCTGCAGGTACAGTAAAAGAGAGAGAGAGAGAAATCAAGAAAGAGAGGAGAATGAAAATGAGAGGTAGGGAAAAAAACAAGCAGGCAGCACGACTGATGAGCGAGAGAGGAGGGTGAGAGGAATTGTAAAGGCTTGAGTGAGTGCAGGCTATGACACGGTCTCATCAAACAGCTGGACCTCAGCCAAGTTCATCTGTTAATGGACAACCACCATAGGGCCCCCAGCACTCCCCCTTCAACCAGCGCCTCCCTCACCCCCTCAAACCCTCGCCGCTCTCTCTTTCTCCCAAAAAGAAACAGACGTAGATTATTCTAAAGCCTTTTCTTTTTGTTGGAGATAAACAAAGTACTTCAGGTTCAGGGCTCGCCCTGGGACTCTGACAAAGCAATCTATCATCCTGTCTGGCTCAGCCAGTTTGACCACACTGAGTCCAAGGAGGCTAATGGACCCACTGGACAATTTTGTCTTTGTGTGGTGGATGCCCCCTCCATTCTGCCACCCCCGTTCCAATGCCCCCTCACAGGCACAGATGTGCTTGACCAGGCCCTCTCTAACCTGGATCCATCTCTTCCTCTGTTTTATTAGATACCAAAAACTTAAAATGCTTCTAGTTTCCATTTTTTAATGTATTTAAATATTTTCAATTAGAAATGATATTATCAGCTGACAACCTGAGTGAATTATTGAATCAAAAAATGAAGAAGCATTTTAGAATGTATTAGTTTTAATGACAGCAGCACTCGTGTTGCATGAACATCACATGGTTTATCGACTTAGAGCATTTTGTGTTTCGATGGAAGAAAGAACATTCTGACAGTCTATACAAAGAATCACATGATCAATGTGACAAGTTCCTTATTTTAAATTATAACGTAGCTTTATTTTTAAAAACATTATTTATTCTCAGGTTTAAAATGGATTTTGAATGTCAGATTTTCAATGTGTACACCGTGTGAGACTTTAATACAGAGTGACAAAAAATAAGAATTAAAGATGAAAATGAGAGTTTGTGAGAGAAAGAGCAGGGGAGATACGAGATAAAAAGAATGGTTAGCATTAGCCTCAGACGTGTCGAGACACATACGCCTCCTGGATTTTCCCTGGAATGACATGCAACGGAATGAACTCATGAGAGGGAAAAATATAAAAGAACAAGGGAGGGAGAAGGAGAGAAGTGCAGAAGAAAGGAGGGAAAAGAAGTGGACTTAAAAGTATTTTAGTCCTTGCTTGCAGGGATTTTCAAACAGAGGGCGATTTCACTGCAGTTTTGTCTCCCAATCAAAGGCAGCATTATATATTCTTTTCATACTTTTCCTCGGTCAGGTAACACATTTGTCATATTGCACAATGTTCTATGCAGTTGATAAATCATGTGGTATAAGACATGTCACCATACTATCAGAAATGTTTGGAAAGTTCCTTACCCACTTTTTTGGATATATTTGAGGGGAAAAAACAACTGTTAACAAATGTTGATTTAATAAGAAATGTAATGAATGTAAAACAAAAAAGAACCAATAACAAAGTGAGCAAACTATCAGAAACACAGTGATTTTGATCTCCTGAGCTTTAAACACAACACAGCACTCTATCCATTCTTGGTTCATGAAGTTGGACAAGGTAAAATTACTTGCAATTCAGTAAGTGAGCCAAATTAAATTAGAAACTGCTCCAATGGATTAAAAAAAAAGTTTGTTATTCACAAAAAAAAGAACCCACTTAAAGTAGTTATTCACTTGGGAATCAGACTTACTGGTTGCATGGTGTATTTTTGATTGACTAAAAAAGTACCGTCACATAAGAAGAGTCATTCATTTGAGAATCTGATTTTGCTGTTTATGCATTGTAAAAAAAAATAGGTTTCAAGGTTTCCAGTTCTCATACTATTCGATAGAAAACTAAATAAACGCACAAACATAAACATTAATTTACTATGCCACACATCTTCCTTTACAGCAAGGACTACCAGACAAATGTTACGTCAACTAATTAATATTCATAAGCCTGATAAAGTGTGTGTGTGTGTGTGTAGTGTGTGTGTGTTGTATGTGCTCATGCAACAGACTAGAGACAGCAGCACCCATCAGGGATAGGTTCCTGTTCAGAGCACAAACAGACACGGTTCACAACCCCCACTGTGAAACAAACAGTCCAGAGCCTCTGCCAGGATCTCATCTCACACTTACACACACACACACACACACACACACACACACGAGTTAATGCATGCGGCATACAACAGATCACACAAGCTGACTGCAAGCAGTCCAGAGCAAGACATCTCAATCAAACAACAAACATAATTCCCAAAGGATGACAACACATTCTCTGCTGCACAGGTGCAAAGAGATGGTGACAAAGAGGGAAAAGAGCTTAAAGCAGAATTCAAGACGGAATTAGACACAGATGGCCGGAGAAAAGACCTCAGGATGGAGAGATATTTGCTTTTTAAGTCCGCTAATCAAGGAGAAAAGAGAACTAATCAACCCGTATTACAGAGATCAGATGTGCCGCCCGGGACGGAGTCAAACGGACAGCCAACGCTCTTCCCCTAAACATGCACAGCCGTTTCGTTCTTTCTTTACCCATTTTGAGACGATAAATTATCCATTAGATTTCATCATATCTTACTAAGGCAATTACATCAAGAAAATGATAGCACATTTGGAATCAATTATGCATGCCCTTGGCCGGAGACCAGAGGCTGGGAAGTCGGAAAGGGCAGATCCACTCCGCACATGCACACAAACACACACACACACACACACACACCCATACATGCAAAGAAACCCATACTACACCGCGCTACACACACACACACACAAACACACACACACGCAAATAAAAAAAGACCCTGGATCTCACAGATGTGCCCCATCAGTTCATCTTACTGCCTAAAAAGTTCATGCACTTAATAATTTATTTGTGTTCTGGATACGGTTTCCCAGCTGAATATTAACAACTTTGAAGCGTGCTCACAGCCAGGGTAGGGCTAAAGGAGTCCGGAGGAAACAGTGTCTGCCGAGTCCCACCGGCCCGAGTCCATTCTCCTCCCCCTCCTCTCCTGAAACCAGCGGGTCCGTCCAAGGAATGAACCAAGCAGCCGTGCCATACACAACTTACTTTTACCCTGATTAAGAATTCTTTTTCATTGCAATGTAGGTTTCAGTGCTCCCTCGAAGCATTTTTGACATAAACCGACGAGGAGAGAAAGGAAAAGGAACAAAAAAAACGTATTATGCAAAATATTTTTATTTTAAATGATTTCCCTTTGGGTTTTTTTTTTTAATTATAATTATTATAATTTTATTTGAAATTTTATTTATTTCAGCTCTCTTCCTCTAATTGCTCACTATAATATATGCATTAGAATATGCATTTATTTGATTGACATTTTTTGTCCACAAGCAGCCTCTTCCTGGTTCAATTACATATGACAGTCTCTCTTTTGGGAAATGCATACACTGAGATGTGTGTGCATTTCCATATGGGCTCCTCTGACTGTACGAATGCATGTTTGAGATCTGGAACCATTACAGCCACATGTCCACATGTGGAGGGACACACGCGACGTGCTGAAAGATTTAATTAATTTCCCTCAGCATGTTAACAGAGAGCCTCACTTAGTAAGACAAATCACTCTCCGAAAATGGCACTAGCATTTGAATCCCAGCAAGTGTGTGTGTGTGTGTGTGTGTGTGTGTGTGTGTGTGTGTGTGTGTGTGTGTGTGTGTGTGTGTGTGTTGTGTGTGTTGTGTGTGTTGGGGGGGGGGGGGTGCTCAACATCTGCTTCCTCGTTGGGAAGGGGGTTTACGGTGGGTTTGGAGCAAAAAAAAAATGTGTGAATGTTGTCATATGCAGAAGGTAGAATCGTCCTCCATGTGTGTGTAATTTGAGTGGTTAGACGAGGCTCTCACTGCTATCTCTGCAGTGTGTTACAGCGCAGGGCTGAGCCGGGTCTGATCAGCAGTGATTAAGTGCGCCGCTGTATGCAAAGTGCATTAATGAGGGTGTGCAGAGTCATCAAGTAAATTAAATATGTCAAATCTCCTGGTGAACTTTCAATCTTCACATACAAAATGCTGCTTTCATTTACATCCTCCATTTCTCGCTCAAAATCAGTGATGAAAAAAAGCAAAGCACAGAAGCAATTTATATATGCTTCTTTTCTTTTTTTATGCAGGACCCCCTCCCCTGTGGAAGCATGCACACACACACACACACACACTTACAAACACACGCATGCTTTCTCATACACAGCTCCCTGCAGAAGGTCTGACAGGCCGTGCTGATGTGTTCAGAATGCGTATGGTAATAGGCCAATCAAAAATGCAAAACAATTGGCAATTACTGAGAAGACCTAATGGTCATTAGAATTTACAACTAGGTAATGAACTAAAGTCTGCCCACACCATGCATATTCATAAAGCAATTTAGGCTTTGAAGATTAAAGAAGTGCTTAAAATTCAAATGAGCCTGAGCAAATTATCAGTAAGATTCAGTCAGGAAGTAGCGGTGTGTGTGCGTGTGTGAGTGTGAGTGTGTGTGTGTGTGTGTGTGTGTGTGTGTGTGTGTGTGTGTGTGTGTGTGTGCGTGTGTGTGTGTGTGTGTGCGTGCGTGTGCGTGTGCGTGTGCGTGAGTGTGAGTGTGAGTGTGAGTGTGAGTGTGAGTGTGTGTGTGTGTGTGTGTGTGTGTGTGTGTGTGTTTCTGTGTGTGTCGCCAGCACATGTTTTTACGAGTAGATGTTGCACCATTTTCCTCAAGTTTGTTAACAGGAAAAGCTGCCCAGCGTGTGTGTGTGTAAGCGAGTATGTGAGCCCCGTGGGCCTGACGGAGGCTAGTGAGGGTCTAGGTGTGAGCTCAGAGACCAATCAACACAATAATGGCTGCTTAACAACGCTGGCTCTCAGCTTTACTTGACTCTTCGAAATCTTTATTTGTCTCTGTCCTCTCTTGTTCAGATTGGTTAATTCATAAAGACGAAGCGCTTTTCTGGCAATTGCCGGTTTATTGAGTAAATGGTCAATTTAAAAAGTGGTTCAATATTTGTGGTATAGCAAACATCTGACGAGGTAGAGCAGTAACAGCGGTAATAAAACTAGCTTTAGTGCCTGTATAATAATTTGTTAAAATAGAACCATAATAATTTTCCATTCATTATGCAAATTACAGTGCTGATATTATACTTACAATGAAAGCGATTAAATTCAATCAAATAGCAAAATAAATACAAATACATAGTATTCATCAAAAAGACAATTTTGCACAAAAAAAGTAATATTTACATTTTTTGTACTATAAAAAAACACAAAATGAGACATATCGCTGAGAAATAAACTTCATTATCCTCAACTACACTAACAGAATAAGGTTTTCAGATGAGCGCTCATGGAACGACAAATCCTTGTCTTCATCAATGAAATGAAAGGTTGATATCTGTGTCTAACTGTACATGGATCAAATATTAGAGCTTCTGTGCTCACAGGTATTGAGTCTGTGTGGGCTGCAGCTGGGATCTGGGTGGCTTCATCCCACTCAAATCTAAAAATAAAGCAATTAACTTATTGGCAGGCAGGAGGGGAAAGAGTATGACAGGCCGTCCTGCTCAGGGTGAGGGGTTGTGACCCAAACGGATCTTCAGCACAGTAAAGAAGAGCATAGTCACCACTGGAACTGACAGAACAGAACATTTCTGAGCATCCATATGGATCTATATACAGTATACCGGTACACACACAGACACACAGACACACACACACACACATACAAAGCTAGAGTGAGCTTATCAGACTATGTGAGAAGTCCAATATCAAACACAATAAGAAGAATCAAATAAACATAACCATCAACCTATTGTTAAACTGTTTTATATGCTTTTTTAAAAAATGCTAAACAAAGTAACAAAAAAGCTCACAAGAATCCTAATGTGACGTTTCAAGCATATCAGCTCATCAGTCCAATGAAGAGCTGATTTGCTCGAAAACACCACAATGTGTACTTTTTTGGTCATGCATTTTTGGATGTGCTGGCTTTTCATGTTCCTTTGATATCCTTGGATTAATTTTACATGTATACATTTAAAAAAAAAAAAAATCGTTATTAATCTATGAAAGATCTGAGCCCTCGTCACGCAACGCGTCTGCATACCGTCACCGCAGCAGAGTTTAAACCACTTACACACGCAAATACGTGCGCACATACATACACAAACACTACAACCCACTAAAACTAGGCAGGCACCCAATACCAACATGAGCAAAGCAGGCAACCACCCAAATCACACACAAACACGGAGAGGGAGATACGGACAGCAGCTCCAGTCGTGGCACGCACGTTCTGGAGGACCTCACATGGGTAAGGGGTGTGGAGTGGCTTCAAGTAAAGTCTGAGTGAAAGGATTTGACGGCGATCCACCAGCCTGCAAGAGACGGCCTGTCCTGCTGAAGCCTCTCTTGTTTTTTTTTTACATAACCGGATCAGAAAGTGGGTATAACATCCCGTCTTCACCTGTGTGAGAAATCTGAGGGCACTTCCCTGGGGAAAATTTCATTGCTCAGAGATTGCTTTTTATAGTTCAGGTGATAACTTTAAGAGGGGGAAAAAGAATTGTAGGATAAATTAAAAATCAAATACAAATTACAGCTCAGATAATTCAGTTATGGGAGAATTTAATAAGAAATGTTCCATCGGAGATCTCATTTGATTGCAAACCTTGGTATCTTGGCAAATCTGAGCACGGTTTGAAACATTAAACAAGAGAAAAATCTGAGAAGCACAGGATTACAGCAAAAAAAATCTCATGCTCTTTTATAGCTCAGTTTCAAGTAACAACTTTAAGAAGGAGGATAAAAGAATTTTAGAAGGAAAATATGAGACAAAGTTGATCTTTTCTCAGATGTTTTGCTAAAATTATTCAGGGAAAATCGAAAATAAACACACATGAGATAACTTTTAACAGACAAACAAGAATGTGGATAAATTAAAATGAAATAAAACTATAGCTCAGATAATGCAGTTCTTTGATAATAAGAACTTTGATTTCTTGGCAAATCTGAGCACAATCTGAAATCTCTTCTATGAGATTCCCTTTTTTCTGAATAGAAAAATCTAAATTTAATCACATTGTCGTTTTGATCAGCTTTTGAGATGCTAAAGCGATCTCATTTGCGATTTTTCTTCCCTACAGGTGGAAAGCGGACCTCCCTTAAGAGATTAGGAGAGACAGAATGATAGAAGGAGCGACAAAACAGACAGGAAGGGAGAAGAAAGAAAAAAAACACAGAGCGCTCAAGGTGTCTGTAGAGACTCAAGTCCTGCCATCTGTAACCATTAGAGCCCAGATGAATTGATCGTATTGAGCGACCCGGCTGGCGCGGGGGCAAAGCTGGTCAAGGTGACCTCATAGTGGAGTTGTGTCTGCCCGGTGATACCAGGAGAGAGAGCAAAAAGAAAGAAGGCAGAAGTAAAAAATGAACTAGCCTAGCTCTGGAGCAGTGACGAGGCCATCGCATGTGTCTGACAGCGTGTGTGTGTGTAAAAGGTAAACAGAGTAGTGGAGGACACCCCTCCTGAAGCCCACCCGATGCCTCTACCCCTGCTCTGTGCCAATTTCTCTTTGGCATTGGCCATTGAGGGATGTCCTGCAGTACTAGTGCCAACTCACACACACCTCGCATACACGGCTGCAGAAAACCACAAACAAACTCACAGGCCTCTCGCAGCCACACACGCGCGCGGCCTAGTAATTCGGCACCATTCCTATCTGTGTTTATAGAAGCTGTCTGTAATCCGCAGAGATTTTTAAATATGCTTTGTAGTACATAAACATTTTTATGGACACGTTCCTCTAAAACATCTGACACAATTTGAGAGCTGCAATACGACAGGACCCAGTGGGTTTGTGCGCGTCCACCCACATACAAAACACACATTCATGTTGGTACAAATAAAACGAGGAGATCAGACCAGAGGGGAGCTTGAATATCAGCTAAATTATCACAAAATCTCACCGTAGAGGTATAACCACACTTCTCACGAACATAAAATCAAACCCTACACCTTCTAGACCTGCACGTACCTGCGAACAATAACAGCGTTTTACATTGAGCAGACAATCACTTTTATTTTTCATCTAACATCCGGAAGAAAGACAAAGCGATCGCTCGAGGTAGTCCAGGAAAGACGGCGTGATCGGGTGGCATTATGGAGATGAGGACAGACAGAAAGGAGAGAGCTGGGTATTTCTCCTCTTGCGATGGAGGAGGCGATGCCATTGTCTGCAGGGGGGGGGGCTGAGAGCGTCATTGGGTGCTAAGAGCGTATGAAGGGGTGCGGGGGTGGGAGAACTGAGACGGAGCGGGTGGCACCGTGCCAGGCAGTGCCCGTCTGGCTGCTAAATACCTTTGTTTCCTTGCACACCAGCTTTGGCGCAAAAAAAACAGGTAAAACGGGCATGATTTGTAGGGGTTTAAGACTTTAAATATACTTTTTTCATTGAATATCTCTCAATTTCAAGCGAATATAAAAATAATGGTATTGCACAGATAACAAAATATATATATTCTCGTTTCTAATTTTTTTCCCAGGCAACACAAAATTCCCAACCCAACAAAAAATGTGTGCTGTAGCCCATTAGATGAGAATGGCGAATGAAAGGAAGCCGTCCACCCCCACAGCACCAAGCCGACTGTATCATGCAAATCAAGCCCGAGGATGCAGAATATCACAATGTTTCTGCGAGGGATGCTGCGAGACACATCTCCACATGCAGCAAAACCGCTCCAAGAGAATTAAACATCATTCTGTGCTATTATTACACCTCATCCCTCTGGAAAAGCTGCACACCTCTCACACACACACACTCACTCACATATTCAGTAATGCTATTTTTCTAAGATCAGACATGAGATGGTACGTATGCAGGGACTGGATACAAACACATACAAACACACATGGGTATACAACAGCGCAGTTTTCTTTGAAAGGGAAGATGGGGCTTGTGTGTGAAGAAATCCTGACGGTGAAAGAAAATAAAGGTTTGGAAAATTAGACCCCCCCCCCTCAAATTCGAATACATATTCATAAAGAGTCTCTTTCAAGGCACCATCGCCGTTCGGGTAAGACATGTCTCTTTGTCGCTTCCTTATAAGTCATTTTCCAGATTGCAAAAAAAAAAAGGACATGCAAGGTTTGGGTGTTGCTCCAATATAAAGCCGTGACAGCGCACACACACCTGCACAAATAAAATGATCTTGTGACACTGAGCTGCCTCTGTATACATGCATATTTTCACATGTGCCGTCTATTACGTCTGTCACACACACTGCCATGCTATATGGGGCGGTTTAGAAAATAAAAGCAACTGACGTGGTAGCCTCGGCTCTCATTGATGACTGAACGTCAGCTAACGCTGCTCCTCACAAGTCCTCTTAAAAAACGATCAGTGTCAGCACACTCGCAGCTGAACTCCAGAAGGGTGCTTTGATGATAATTATGATCATGACAGATCGTCAAGCTCCAGATAATATGTGATTTAAAAAAAGGAGGAAGAAAAAAAACAATAAGGGGAAAAAATTGCTGGGGTCTTTGTTAAGCCACTCATTTGGGTCACATTTTGGCACAGAAAATTGCAGGCAGCTCACATGCCAGACAATCGCACACAGTGTAATTGATTCAATATTAATTGGATGCCCCTGATTTACATTGACTGTTACAGCCATATGCATAGCAGAGAGGGAAAGAGTGACAAAATGGGTGAGCGAGCGAGCAGGAGAGTTAGAGGCATTAAAAACCCACCCAGCAAAGGCCATTTAAAAAACAATTATCTGTATTGAGGTCCGTTCTGCATGGCGGCAGTGTTAGTCCGATTTAATCTGCCGATTTATTGGAGAGCAGTCATAATTTCTGAAGGGCTGCCATAGCGAAAGACAGAGTCTTGAAAATCGCTTGATAAAAAAAGTTCAGAGCTCCAAATGGCCCCCATATCGTGAGCCAAAGCGAATTCAATCTGTTCCATCGACATGTTTTTGGACAACGCGTTGCGAAACAGAAGATCATAGGATGTTACTCTGCATAATTTTTACATTTCATCAGACGTCTTACATTGTGAAGCAAAGGACATGATGCAGATTATATCAAGACAGCGTATTCAAAGCTCTGGGAGCAGCATTAATTCTACTAGACACTTTTGTGACAACCTGTCTAATTTTTTGCCATTTTCAGGGAATTGGCGGCTCCAAAATTTCATTTAGAGATTAAAAATTAAATAAATACATTATGTCTGTATCAAATCACAGCATTGGGAGAGGAGAGGGTCTCAGTCTTCTCTAAGGCCCTCTCACCAGGATACATTGTGCTATTTGGGGTGATAGACAGCCACACACATGTGTGTATTGCCACTTTCTATGCTCACACAGCAAGTCCATTCCTCTGTGGCAGGTACTGCTTTTCCTCACACTGAACTGCTCTACATGGAAATGGAGCTGTTACATCACACATAACAATTTCCTTATTTGGTCATCTGAACTACACCATAATGATCCCTCTTAAAATAGATCAAATAAAATACATAAAACTAAACATTAATTAAAAAATATATAAACGAATAAAAGTTAAGAATAAAAATAATGTAAAAAAAAATATATTCAAGTAATATATAAAAATAATTCATAGAAAGAATGTACATAAAAAATCTTTAAAAAAATAACATATAACAACAAAATAAATAATAGATGGAATATATGTCACAAAGATCCATACATAAATAACAGAATATAAATGTTTTTCTTTAAAGTGTTAAACTATTTTTCTAGCCCACCTCTAACCCAGGTACAGATACACGCACACTATCACAAAGAATTCTAGTTTACATATTCATGGTAAGCTGCAGTCATAACTAACCTTGAATGTGTTATGTCTGAAATCGTCTATAATATGGCTAATTAATATCTCTTCCCTGTCTGACCTGCCATGGCAGCATATTCAGTAACATGCTGAGAAGCTGTTATGGTCCTTCTCACAAAATTGTTTAAAAAAAATAATAATAACAAGCACACATAATACCAGTGACCCAACGCTATCAGCTGAACCCTGATACATTATGATGTAAATGAGTTTAATAACCCAGTTTAGCGGCTGACAGAAACAAGAGACGTGTGCAATAGCCGGCTCGCATAAAGGTTGTATAATTTGTGCTGAAACTGCATCAACATGCTTAAAACAAAGAGGGCAAGCAGACACAAATGACCCAGTTCAGCCTCCATATCTGATCAAATTTAAACGTACTATAGCACACCATTGTGTTCCACAGCAGATTATTGAATACATTTGATATGCACACAAACTATACAAATGCATTTTCTCTATCTCAAAATATGCAAGTGGGAATTGTTGGAAAACAACTTGATACTTGAACTCAGCCGCCGATAATTAGCCCAGAGCAAAGGGTCAAGTCCAAATGACTGTTGATGGGGCTAACCGGACCCAGACGCTTCCTGGAACCTGATCTTTGAGGCAGACCAGAGAATGACCAAACGCAAAGCCAGGGCAGAAAAACAGACTGGAAAGTCTCACTCTCACATTTTCTACATTTAAAAAACAGCCACTCTAAATCGCCCCACCAGCCCAAGACACTCATGGACACATAATAGCACGCCGACAACTTAATTTCACTTAACGCTCGGCTTAAGGAAGATTAGACTTATGCTGCTATAAGATTCCAGCGTTTTCTTTTCTTTTTATAAAGTTGTTTACAGTGGAAATTAGGAGCTTGTTTTTTATGACTGTATTTTCTGTTTTATATAGTGCAAGTCAACCTCTAATTAAAATGCACATCCACGAAACTCAAACAAATAATTAGTGTTATATTATTGTTCCCTGACAAACCAAAATAACCAAACGGCCTTCCATTTCCTTTCCTTTTTTGACAGAAAGTGAAAATGTGCAGACGTGCATTTATACGGATAAGATGTGGCTGTGCAAGAACCCACAACGAAATCAAGATACATCTGTCGAGACCACATGAGAGAGGCTGTGCAGCACAGAGAGGCATTTCCCATGAGTCTGTGGACACACAGCGAGGGGGATGGCCTCTGCTGTCACAGCAAGGACTCCTCGAACCGCCCTTCCAGTGCCAAAATCTCCCCCTCTCAATCCCTCTTTTCCTCCCAGTAGGGATGAGGGGCCCGTCGTGCCATTAAGAACACACCCTTTGCACTCTACTTTGCCGGCCAGTAACAAAACTGCAACTTTTAAGTCAAAGTCTACAACTATGGGCCTTGAGGGGAGTGAACGACAAGTTACCAGAGAAAAGGGATTTAAAAAAACACAAAGTGCAATTGTGCTAAACCGAAGCATATAGACGGTGGTGGGAATGTGTGATCTACGGTTAGAATCTGAGCTTAATTATCCAAATCCCACAGAGTCAAACTGAAGGAGATGCTTGATTCAAAGCAGCGATGATCTTGAGATAATAAAGCAGTTTTTAAGATTTTTTTTGTTTTTTTTTATCTATGTATGAAGTAATGCCAGTTCCTCTTTTGGTCTTAATAGCTTCTCACTCTGAGGTTTGATTGAATATACCCCCTTCCCCTTCCTGCCCCACAGCTTTTAAATATTCAGCATTCTGATACGTCTCCAGAGCTGGGAACGAGACGCCCCACGGAGGAAGGACATGTGTCTACGATATGTAGCCCACGCAACAACTCGGCTCCACCACAAACGTTCCTCACACAGACACAACAAAATAAATAAAAATCACATGGGATGAGATTACCTGTAATGTTTTCCTGTTTGGGACAGATTCCTCGAGAAGACGTTGATAAGCAGTCGTCATCCTCCGGCGTGACCTGGACGCCCACCTCCACGGGGTTGGACGCTCTCCTCAGCTCACCATGCGAGGGCGAGGGGGGCTTATCCACTGCTTTGTCCATGCACAAAGTGCCATTGCACTGCTTCCTTTTGTGCTCAATGAAAATAAGGATGTCTCCCAAAGGAAAGTTCATCTGACACTGGCCACAGGTGAGCAGGTCCTGGTCTCCCTCTGGAGATACCTGTACCAGCCCGCGCTGTTCCTGCCTCTCCTCCGAGACCACGGCTGACAGGGGCTCGGCTGCACACAGGAAGAATCCATATGCGACACAGAGAGAACGAAAAGCAGAGGGAATATTAGAGACTGGGTGCTGTAATGAACGCAGGCAAAATGAGGGAGCACATTTATATCAGGACAAAAAGAAAAAAAAAAACACATTTTATGCTCCACATCAAACTCCCAGCATTTCAATTTAGTATTTAATTTTAATTTCAGATCCATTAAATGTAATTACCTCAGACAAGTTATAAATAATAATAATAATAATAATAAACATACAAAAAAATCAATTAGTCATTGCCAGTTGAACTTCAATGGACAAGTACAAAAACATAAGATTCTCATAACTAATAGCAAGGGCATGACATTTTATTAACATTTAATTTATTAAATGTAAAAGTAACATAATTTTGTTATATCTGTTTTGGTTCATTAGCATTGTGTTTAAAACTACAGTAAATTCATCTCAGACTGACTCTTTGTTTCACTCAACGATACACACATCTGGATCGTGAAATGACTGCATGGACAACACGTGTAGATATCCAGCAAACCCAACACAGTCACAGCTGCAGCAATACATGCTTCACGCTTTTTCCCCTCACGACAAAGTTAGGTATAAGGTTCACACACACATTCAGGTATTTTATAATGACTGTTTAGTGAAAGCTTTTGCGCAGAGGTTAAACTAGCTTGCTAACGGTTAAGAATCTTGACCTTCTTTATAAGCTGCCAATTTCATGCTTTAATGAACCTAAAACCACAGAGAATCAAAAAATAGATTTTAATTTTAGTGGGTGATGATTGGTACAGATTTTGATAAAAAAGGTGTTGGGATCATGTGCAGGTCGGATAAATTTACTTCAGCCCAGTCTGGGGCAGCTATGAGGGGCAGATGTGGAGAACCTCCTAGACGTGCTTATCAGGAAAATATCCCACGCATTTGCACATGAAATAACAAAGACGATGTGTGATAATTCTCCCTTCTCTATATGGAGTAATGCTTTTCGACAAGTTTAAATGCTCACCATACAAATTAATAAAAGAAAGCCTAAGCGATCAAAAGTGAACTCAAACTATTTTAATAGTTCATAGTGATATTGATTCGTAATGAATTCGTATGTGTGATTGTGATAAAACAGAGATAATCGATATATGCAAAACTTCAGACATTATTTAATAATACCGAGCGAGTATTATAAAGTTACAAAATATATATTTCAGTTAAAATACTTCACAATAAAATAGCAGCCTATATTCAACACTTCATTTAGCTATAACAATTATATACCTATTTTACTATCGCAGCTGCAAGATAAAGACATCCGTACATATATGCATATTCTTTAATTATATTAAAGAAACTTGACTGGTCTTGTATAAATAAACAACGATTTTGTAAATATGTTGCAAATTAATATTCGACAATCTAGACATTTAAAAAATATATAATAATAATAATTTGGCTCAGAAAGTGTGGAAACTGTGGAAAAGTGTTTCATTTTGAGTTTTCCCAACTGTTTTAAATTCCACAACTCTCAGCGCTGGCAACGATATTACACTCAAACTGTTTTTAAACCCGATAATATATTTAGATATTTCAAATCAATTCAAGTCTCTAAAGTCAAAAGAAGCTTAATGCCAAAAAACAATGATAATATTTTCAAATAATTCTCCTCTGAAAAGTAGGCTATCGCTGTGTGTATGAACGTGGACATTTAATGCTGGTTTTGAATAAAAGAATAAAAAAATAACATCTCATTCGTTATAGTGTCTCGTTCGCTTTAAAAATAACTGCCTTCTGTGTAATTATGAATTAGATAGCAAAGTTTATCAAGATTAACATTTGGTCTATAGGCTACTGCCTAATCCTCATTTGTTAGTCTGCTTGATCTACTAGGGTACAAAAATACAAGGTATAAAAATTCTACATGTCATGCCAGGTCAGGACGGGGTTAAAAGAAAAACAGTTACCAGTTCATATACAATACGTTTCGCGCTTGCTAACATATGGTCAAAAATAGATAAACGATAGCGGTGAAAGTGATCGGGTTCGAGTCTAGTTTATGATCGTCGTCTGCCCCCTAGCGGTGAGTTTCTGCCATGTACAGCAGCAGCAGCAGCGAGCACACGGAGTAACCCGCGCTCAGATCCCACAGCCTGTGTGTGGAAACCCAATAATGTTACACGATACTTTACAATGTTACAACAACTTTGTGTCAAACATCTTTATCCAATAAAAGGCGGACTGATGCTTTTGTAGCTTTACATTTGAGGTAAATATCTAAAAGACTGGAGCTAAAACGTTTTCGTTTTGTCGTCTTCCTGACAACATTTCAGGTCTATAAAATACAAAGCACACTTTGTTTACAAAAATGCAACTTACCACATAACTTCAAGACATGTTTAGAGTAAATTAAATAATTATAAAGATAATTCTAAGAATAGTAGCCTAGCAGTAGGCTACAATACAAAAATAGCAGAACTGACTGGGTTTCTCGATACATTTGTATTTAAATAGTTGTAACCTATTACATTTAGGTTTCGTCTTACCTTTGCCACCGACATTTAAGACAAAATCAGGCCTACGTGAATTAGAATTTATCCTTGCAAATGCACTCGAAACGGCAAAGATCGTAGCGTAAAATCGTCTCCTACTGCTTTTAAGCGAAAGCCCAAACGAGTAGATCAGAATCGCGTTTTGCTTCAAATGTAAGAAAAGCTTAAGTTTCAAATTCAAGCAGATTTTATATGCAGACGGGTTTCAATGTAATGTTAGTCTCACACAGGCGACTATGCGTGCTCTATTTGCTGGCAGTGGGTAGTACGCGCACGCGGCGCTTGTAAACAGTCGGACACGAGATTTTTCCCAATCAAAATTCACTTCCACTCTTTGAAAATCTTCCAAAAATAGAGCGTGAGGGGGGAAATCCTGCCCAGAATCACAGACAGACAGCGTTACGGGACATTCCACGAGATGTGAGCGCAAATAAGCGAGCGAAAGCCAGCGTGCATATACCCACCACAGTCCGGTATATGTGAGCGCTTGCTCTTAAGTGGTCAAAGCGACTGGGGCACGAGAGCCAAGACATATGCGCCTAAACACAGAGTCGGCATGAACTTCTCCAAGTATAGCGATGGAAAGCAAACTTTTCTGGCATTTCGGCGGACGAAGGTGCGCGTAAAGGCATTTCAGAGATGGGAGCGCTCTCTTCTCAAAAGTCCACTTGATCTGCGCTGTCCAGTGTCCAGTGTGTCTTCACTGAGAATTACGCTCCTCTCCAGCAACTCAACACTACAGAACGGAGCCAAAAACAGGTAAACGGAACGGGAACAACATATATTTGTCTTTACTTACGCGAAAAATCCCGTTTGCTTAAGTGCTGGGGTTTGCCTTGCTTGCGGCGAGACATGGTGGTTGGTGGTGGCTTTCAGCTCGGTTCACATCGGGAGAGCCGGGTTAGAAGGGAGACTCCAGAGAAATATCTTCATCAATGCCTTTGACATCCAAAATAAATTAGAAATAATACAAAGATGGCGCAGGGAAGATGGATTGTGGGATAGCCGTCATGGCTTTTTTGAAAAGAGAGAGAGAGAGATGAAAAAATGGCAAAAGCCCCCCTGAGCTGCAAGTTCAAGTGCGGACGTGACGTCCCTGCGAACTTGAACGTCAGGAGATGGATGGACATAGACATACAGAACATGGGCAGGGCAAAGCCGTGGAGTGGGAGGAGGGAATGGAAATAACAAAACCAATGGACACTCATTAGGGGCTGGACATGAAAAATAGACCCGAAGAAGCCAATGGACAGAAAGATCAGGGGGCCGGACAAGAGGCGAGAGAGAGAGAGCGAGAGACACGCACACACTGAAAGAGAGAGAGGGGGGAGATATGTTTAATGAAAGCAATGTGCGCTGCGGTGCGCGCGCGCGCGTGTGTGTGTGTGTGTGTGTGTGTGTGTGTGTGTGTGTGTGTGTGTGTGTGTGTGTGCGCGCGCGCGCTGGGGGTGGACGCAGGAAAACAGAGCACAAAAAGCCAATGGACAGGAGATTCAAGGGGGCCGGACATGCTATATATACAAAGAGAGGGGAGAGGGACCTCGCATATAAGGTTTCGTAGTGGACACTGATGGTGCTTCAAACACAGTCACTCAACTCCTGGTCAAACAGTCAGAGGTAGCGCGCAAGCTGCTTCTCGGTGAGATACGATCGGGTTGCATGAACAGGACAGACAGGTTCCGAGTCGGGGCATGTGGGTTCAACCGCCGCGTGCGCTACCACATTCCTCCAGAACAGAAGCCCAGAGAAACTTAAGGGACATCACGTTGAGCGGGATAGGATACTAGCTCGCGCGCTTTGCGAGCGATGTAGGTGGGACTTAAATACTACAAGAGTGTAATTGTAAAAATATAACAACACACACTGACGAATAGATTGTGGGATCAGCCCACTAGAAAGAAAGGGGACGGGGTAATAACTTTCAGATGTGTTCAGATTATAGAGAATGGCTACTGGGGGGAGGAGGGGGTGTCAGTAAACCGCCGCGTGGATTTAGAAATATAAAGATGCTGTAAACAGCGCCGATGCATTTGAAATTAAAGAGACATGAAGCGTATAACCGAGCGCGATGACAAGCTTGTTCAATGCATGAGGTGGGAGGAAGAGAGACACCCCTGCGAACTAGTAGAAGTACGACTAGACTATAGCGACTGCTCCAGACTCAAAGCAGAGGCTGCGTGAACAAGTGACAGTCTGCGGGGAAAAGGCACAATTCAATAGGGAACCGATCGGAACTGAAATCGAATGCTGGAGATAATACGTGACCCATGAGCGAGCGAGTGAGTGAGTGAAACTGCTTTGCAGGCTTATACGCTGACATCTTTGTTTCTGGACCAAGACTGATCGCTGTGTTGATGCGTGTGTGTGTGTTTTTTTTTTTCTCGGCGTGAGGTGTCAGATCTTAACGCGAAAGTTGAGTCAGGTTTGCGCTGGGTAAAAAGGTCAACTCTGCGCGAAGGCTATCTGGGAATGCCAATGGATTCGCTCGACTGTATCACACTGACTGTGCCGATGCTTTTCAAGTCATTGTTCTCAACAAGTGAAAAAGCACCGTATCGATCTGAATTTTGTATATAAAGCATTTGATTTAGTTTCATTGCAGCGCAGTATTCTCCAGCATGCACAAAGAGAGCTAGCTAGATTTACAGCAATTTTGTGAGTGCAGCGCGTATAAAAATAATGTAATTATTATTATTAATAATAATAATAATGTGTTTTAAGCAAAGAACGATAGCCTATATTCAAAGAAACATGTAGGGTTCTTGCATTTGCTATTATTTGCATATTACAAAAGCTTTAAAACACCAGATTGGTTTCTGGATAAAAAGTAGGCTGTCATAAGAAGATTCGCATGCGGAATCAAGCTGTAACACACTTTTTGTCTCTAACTAGGACCTTTATTTTTAAGTGTCTAATATGTCTGCGACCGTGCAGCGTGATTGACAGAAATGCACCACGGATTCCTTTAGGACCTCTCAAGAGGGATCGTGCTCTGTATGTCATGCATCCCACAAAAGGATTGCATTGTTAAACCTCGCTCGGAATATTTAGTAAAAAATAATAATAATAACTTTGTCGACTTAAAAGAAAAAATTGTGGGTAGAAATGGCGTTTGGGGTTTGCTGTAGACTGAAACTGAGGGAATATTTCCCCGCGCGTGAATATCAAATATTTTGGTGAGGTTAGAGCGCAACGTCTGGAAATAGCGTTT
This sequence comes from Gila orcuttii, assembly GCA_026230005.1. Classification (NCBI taxonomy): domain Eukaryota; kingdom Metazoa; phylum Chordata; class Actinopteri; order Cypriniformes; family Leuciscidae; genus Gila; species Gila orcuttii. The sequence continues at coordinate 16,495,995 of JAPDVR010000019.1, read as the reverse complement.
ACTTTTGACTGATCGGTCGCTGTGTAGCTTTTGGTGCTGCTGGACAATTTTGAGGACGTTCATGCACTTCTATAACACTAACCATGGCACCTACCCACTCAGGCCATTGGCTGATGGACCGCCTTTTTCTTTTTTTTTTACATTTTCACTTTTCTTGAGAGTCTATCCCTGCTCCCAGGCGGACATTGATCAGCGCAAACGGAGCGTACACCTCCTTCAGGAATGAAAGCTATCAGCCTGCAACAAAACGCCGCGTACAAACAGAATCTCAATATGTAAATGACATTGCGATTGATCCCATCATAAATCAGCCAGACGTTAAATGCATAGCAATATCCATCTCTCCAATCCACGGTCAGGCGCGCTCGCTCGTACTGAAAAGGTGCTTTTGTGTTAGAGAGTGACAGAGGAAGCGATTGGAAATGAGAGTGAGAGGAAAGTGCGATGGCAGATTCATGCTTAAAATAACGTTTCAGCTCAATGCGCGAGGCCCTGTGGATGACACAAAAACCAGATTACCAAACCTATGACCGTTGCTATAAAATCAATTTATTAAAATGCTACCTTCTTGTAAATATATAGGTTTTCACTGTTTGGGGGACAATGGATATTGGTCCATATAGGTCAGAGAAGGAAAAACAAAGATAGTTACATTTCTTTTGGCCGTGTGCTTACCTTCCACGGGTAGTGGCTCAAGGAAATTGCCCCTTGGGCACATTTTAATATATGGAAATGACCAAGGGTTTATGCGATAAATCAACGCCCAATGCCCTGTTCATGCTTCACTTCTCTCATTTTCCCACTAGCTCTGGCACTTCATCAGCAGATCTGTTTTCCTGCAACTGTTGTCCAGCGCTGATGACATGTTGAAAGAGGGGCTTTATTGGCATCTATGTTTTACCAGAGAGATTAGCACTGAGTAAAATCCGTCGCGTGCAGTTTGTGTGGGTATGAAGGAGAGAGTGCGCTATAGTGTTTTCATTAATCTTTAGCCAACTTTATCTGTAAAGACTTTTCAGGACATATATGCTCGTTATGGGTCTTTCTGGTTGTAATCCATTTATTATTACAAAAGTAGGTTTTCCGCGTGTATTCCGCTTGAAAACGTGACAGGACTGTTCCAATACGTTATCTTGTCAAATTTATTAAAACTTTTCAAATAAAGTTGTAGTGCTCAAAGAGCAGCTGTCAGTCAGTATTGAGCATTTTATAGATTAAAAAAAAAGTTTAAGGCAAACACGACTAGTACTTTTTCTAACACTAATTCGTGTTAATTAGTGCTAAACAAAATGCAAAATAAAAACGTATTATGCAAAAGAAAAAAAACTATGTGCACCCTTCTTAATGTTTTGTGAATACGTACTTAATAAAAAAATGCTTATTTATTAATTTTTTATTGTTATTTTTGTTATATTGCTAAGTTTTTGTTATTATTACACAATGTCTTTTCTAATTAAAAAAGTGGGCATGTATATACTCTTATGGAAACTTTCTTAAACGACTACAGTGAAAATATGTTACAGAGAATTGAGCCACGTTTTACTGGTTTAATCCAAATACAGAGCCAATGGCAAAATGTAAATTAAAAAAGTAAGCAAAAATATTTGCCATATTATTTATTTGCCTCTTTATCTGCCCGTTTTGTTTGCCAGATGTGGCTGCATAGATCTCACACTCTCTGGTTCACAGATTTTTGTGGATGCCTTTGGACTGATGTAGCCTACAGACAGATCAAGAGTGAAGGCCATGCACTGACCCACCACCTGGATGGAAAAAAAGGTTTTCTTGCCTTGTTGATAGTGCTAAATTAAATGGCATGTATTTCTCAGATATAGTTGTAATCATTATTATCCTCTTACGCGTTCCTCTCGGACAGTCTCTGCAAGTCGCTGTTGAGTAATTAATGTAAAATGTCAAGAAATGTGAGCATTATAAACGAAATTATTTTGTCTCCGTCCATTCTCTTCGAAAGCATGTTTAATTCGCACAAAAGACCCTAAAAAGCACAGACATCACCCTAAAACACACCAGTGCAAACAACATTACTCCACTTTGTCCACTGTCGCAAAGACGAAAATATATGACACAGGAAATCTGACTGACCAAGATTAATTATAGGCCTTGTCGTGTCGACTGTGACCACCTTAAGTCTACATATCCCACTGAATATAAGTTTTGCCTCAAACGACGGAAAGAGGCGAAATGGGAATGCTCTTAAAATCCCTGGTAAGTCAAGTCTTGCCTTCTTTAAGGAATGTTAAGCTTCAGCAGTTCAGGCACATTCGCAGACTGAAAATTAATATTAATGGCTAGATTTCACAATGTGGCATTATCACACCGAGCGATGGGTGGGCATGCCATCTGGGTTTTGGCAGGTATTAGATATAATCAAAGGGATTACGTCTCTGTGGGCGAAATTATAAACGTGAGTACTGGTTATTCTGCGAAAAGGAACGGTGTGTGAGTGAGAGACAGAGAAAATCAGATTGCCCCTGATTGTTGACTACATGGGGGGGGACACATGCTGTAAGATATAAAGACTACAATTATTGTATTGAAAAAAAGCTTTAATAGAATAAAAAACAAAGTAAAACACATCCATGAAATATTATTGCGTAATCGTTGTTATTTCAAGGTGACGCGCTTCACAAGTTCATGCCAGTCGGTGTTTAATCTTACATAAATAGGATTGTGAATGGAACTATAGGGACGCAAGTCGTTTATCTGTTGAGTTAGGTCTTTCGTTTCTTTTCATGTTATTAGATTGCGGATTGAGGCAGTATAAGTTCATAATCACTTAAGAGATGTTGTTGCTTAACTTAAGAAATGTGTGAAACAATAAGTGGGGATATTCAACACATCTCGCATAGGCCTGTGCGTTAACCATACGACAAACAAATAAACAACACAGCTCACATCCCCACAAGGATGGGTGTCACATTTGCTTTCATGCTAAACTTAGATATAACGCTATTAGTTATCAATGACATTGAAGAAATTAAAGTTTTACAATAACCCGTGTTATTAAAACTGGTAGGCTTAAATAAGTTAAATTGCTTTGTCTGTAATGTGCAAAATGCAACAAAATAATCGGGATAAACATGGGATTATTAATAAAATAGTAATAAAAGTGAATTATATAAGTGGGATAAAAGGATAAAGATTGGAGTCATTAAAGAGTATCTGATGGTCGACATGATTCGCGGAGTTTGAGAGATGCAGTCAGAGAAAAAGCAATACGTCGTGTTCCAGGCTCCCTCTGCTGTTCAGAATTAAGAGGACTTGACAAAAAGAAATGAACGTATCTTACTGAGAGAAGTGAATGAACCAACTTGATTTTATAACATTACAGACCATTAAATTAAACACAACGGAGTAAAAAATATAAACACAACTTTTAACAGCGATATACGTCTGGGATTTAAAACTGAAATCTGGTTCTTTCATTACTCTGTGAAGCTACTTTTTCAAATATTTGATTTTTTTACAGTTGAGTTAGTTGTAAAGAATGGTTTGTTATTTAATTGCACGGTTGACTAATTCTTTTTATGATTTTACGATTTGCTAAAGACTATAGGTTACAAAACGCACTGCTGTGTGACGATTGTGGAGAAAGGGACGTGAAGGTTTATACAATTATTGATTTTGTTCTTGACAAAGAGGAGGATGATCATCTTCTGTTATAATAAGACAATATGAAAATTAAAAGGTTCCAGTTCTAACAGTTTTCTGTGAAAGATGAGTAAAATGTAGATTTCCTGAAGCTTTTTATAAGTGCATTAGACATAAATTCTGCAAATCGTCCAAAACAAACCAAACATTAAAGAATCTTTCCTATATTTTTGTCATTTAAATGCATTTTGTGTTAAGAATTCATTGCACTGCATTGCATTTTTTTCTGTTGTTTCAACGACAGGCTTAAAATGAAGAATCTCGAACTAAACATTATCAGTCACTTTAGTTTTGATATAAAAAGAACGAAAACAGAGATGCAATTTATTACTTGGTCCGAATATCTTTGCTTACCACTTGCATCCAGCAATAATTTGGCTAGTTGACTGACTTGATTTCACTATCATCAGACTGAGGAATTCTGGTCGTTATAATTGCTTCAGAACCATGGACAGCGACTACACGAAATCAACTCTTGCAAATGCTTCTCACAGCCACATAAACTCTGCCATTAAAAAAACGTCTCTGTAAACACGGCAGACATGCTCAGGAAACACGTTGGTTTCACGGCTCACGATACAGCTGAAGAATTCATTCAATGATCTTTATACCATAGCGGGATGACCAGCTAAAAAAAGAACAATATCTTTCTATCTGACAACTGATTCGGATTACATTACTAAATGCTTTCCTGCAGACTGAGGCTATCTGTATACATGCCTTTGTTAAGAGAACGAGGAACACGTTCAGCTGTTTACCTGTTGCAAAGAAAAGAAAAGAAAATACAACAGGCTTCACTCTGCAGTAGCCTATAGAAGTGCTTTGTTGTCATCAATGCCATGTTAAAATAAATAATTAAAAACAGTGGTTTCTAATATAATATTGTCTTGCATTGTATTGCATTTATCTCAGTCATATTAATTACTTCACAAAGTGCTTTTTGTTACCGTTTCATTTATTCGGTTACAATTGTTCATTCGGACTTTTTACTTTCTGCTTCAAACATTTTCCTGTAAATGCTGTTCATCTAAAATAAAGTGTTCTTGAAATGTTTTCGAAAATAAAGATGATCATTGAAATTTGAAATGGTGATAAAATGTTGTAATTAATAAAGAAAATGTCGTTGTGATGGTCGTTTCTTGGTCTTAAATGAGCCAATAACATAAATAGCCTATAAAAAAACGTATACAATTTGAATTGAATTTATACAGTCGACTGCAACATTGGAGGAAGACATTACACTAGAATGTTGAAATGTTGACCAACGTGGTTTTGAGGGAAAAGTGTGATAAATCAAACTGAAACATAACGATTTGAGCATGTCAATGTGAACGCACAGCAAAAAGCTTGATTAAAGCTGTGCGGCTTTTATACACCTTTAATACAAGATCCAGTATAAATATAGCCATCATTCATTTTTAACGATCGAGTAATTTTATTCTTCAAGTCACTGGAACAGAGTCATTGTGGATTTGTAACATTATCATGTATAAAACTTTGTAATATTAGGCTAAATAAAATAAATTATTTCCTTAAATTATTATTTAAAAGATTTTGGGGGGGAATGGTTACGACTATCTATCTATAACTATCTATCTATCATCAAGTCGAGAATGGTGTAATTTTTTTCTTGCACAATAAAGTGAAATAGAATACAGCAAAAGTGTGATTCTATGTGAAAATGGCCTTTTGCATCCATACACACATGTGTGCAGGCTGATATTATGGTGACAACTCTACAAAAAAAAAAGAAAGAATTTACTACAACACCATATACCACAACAAAACAGTATTGGGCATAGTAAAATAACTCTCACGCAACATTTCCTGTTCTGGTTTTCATTGGAGAGCTGCTGGACGTCATCACGCCACACCACTGCCATTGAGCCACTAGAGGGTGCTGTGAATAAGCGATTACGCACGGCACACATTCTTTTGCCAAAGCCTGGCTTGTGTCTAATCGATTCAATCACAACATATGCCAAAACTCGTATTAAACTGGAACTATTACGCACGCTTCATCAAATGGAGCAGATACAGCCCATTATAACCCTGAATGAATGTCCAAATTGTTCGTAAATAAATGGATTCCCTATTATACCAGGGGTTTTCAAACCAAGTGGACTCAAGGGAGTGGTAGGGAGTCTAGAAAAAAGATTAGGGAAAACAGATAATAAATAAATACTTATTTATTTATATCTTAGAAATAAGAATAAATATCAAAATAAATAAAGTTACCAGGCCGTTACATGCCTCCAAAATCACAGACATCTGATTTAACAGATAAATGTATCCCTGTCAGTGTAATATACGGGTAGACAAGTATTATAAACAATAAGAAGTTATTTTTTGCCAAATGTTCAATACCAGCAATACAGAGAAGACCCTGTGTATTTTTCCACAGAAGAATATTTCTGTAGGCTAGTTCTTGGGAAGCTTTTTAATGTCGTTTGTTATTTGTTCAACTACATCACTTTCATCCATCAGTACTGTCCAAAAAATAGCTCAGTGTCGATAATCCCTCATATTATGTTGAAAAAGGACCAAACTTGTCATGCAGTCGGTTGTAGCTACTACTTACGCAGATTTTTTGGTCACGTGATGCTGCCAGATAGAGAGGGGCACGTTGTCACAAATGGCCATCGTGTATTCAAATACTTTTTTTGTCCAGGCCAGTAACTGAGAAAATGTAAATTCGCTTTTTCTTTTCTTTTTTTTTTTTCTTGTAACAAAAATCTTAAAATACATGTCTATGATTTGACTTTCAAAAATAAACCTACTCTGAGAAATATCGAACCGAATAACAACAAGCCCCGATCTCTTCTGGATTCCTACGTTTTACCAGAGAGTGCAGATTTTCTTCAATAATATAAAAAAGGACTGTTTATTAGTCGTCTCGCATGCTGCTCTGCTCACTGTAGTCCAATAAAATCGTGATTGATATTTGAAAACATTCATCTGCTAGTGTCAAGCCGCAGAGCATGTCGGGAGATGTCTGTCCGGTGGGCGCCATATTGGAGCAACAACTATTGTTATAAATTGAGACGGGGCTGCTGCTGGCTGAGTTTACATGTTTTCTGCGCGTTTGTTCTGAAAATAAGTGAATATTTATACGCAAGGTCATGAAAGAGATGTCAACGTAAGTGTTCCATGTCCCAAAGGGATTTTAGTAGGGTAAACGGGTTAGTTGTTTATTTTAAAAAATGCCATGCTAGGCTAGTTTATTAAGATAACGGTGAGAGAATGCAGATTGCAGCTGATAAACGTCCCGATTGTGTGTTTTTAATTTAATAAATGATTACATGACAGTGGTTAAATATACGCATGTTTTAGTCCGTTGCATTTAAACAGTATTTTGGTGGTTTTTGTCAAGTAATCTTGTCTTTGTTTACACAAACATTGATTGGGCAATGCACGGTTCTTTCAATGCTTGTTTACGTTTCATGAAACGAAGCGTATTTGAATGTACAATATGATCTGCCATTGTTTATAAAGTTAAGCATATACACATAATATATAGGTCTATGTGTGTGTGAACATGAATATTTATATATTACTATTTTGTACTGTCATGATATGTTTAGAGCACCCCTTAATTTTTTTAAAGCTTTTTTGCACAATCCTTTTTGATTTGTTAATAATATTAATATGTAATGTCTCCACAGTACAGAATGAACCTGTTATTATTATTATTATTATTATTGTCATGATTGTGTCTTCATTTGCAGGACTGGTGACAGTACGCTTGGCGGGCAGCAGCCTCGGAAACATTATGGCATCACATCTTCAATCAGCCTGGCCTTTCCCAGAGAGATAGACCATATCTACACTCAAAAGCTCACTGAGGCTATGAAACCATTTGGAGTGTTTGAGGGTGAAGATGAACTCAATCACAGGTGAGGGCTTTCATTTATGTAACTTTTCAGTGGTTAGAGACTGCCAGATGTTTGTTGCTATCTGTCTAGCGTCTTTGATGGAAGTACCAACACAAACCTTTGAAGGATCTTTACAGTCAACATGACTGGAGCTATCTGTATGCAAAATGTTCTTTATTGGTTACTGTCTTTGAAAGTGTGATGTCAACTTTTTATTATTATTTTTGACATTGGAAACTGTATGACTATTTGGACACCGTGCACCAATCAACACTATCTAGTCCTTAAATGACAGTGCGTACTCTCTCTCTCTCTCCATGTTACTTTCATCCAGATATCCCTGTTTATTTGTCAGCTAAGTCCGTCGGATGGATGGAAATATTTGTTAAAACTACAGATCATACTTCAGCATTTTTGTATGCTTTGGAAAGGCAACAAGCCCAGTGCATTATATTTGTTTAAGTAACTCTACTTTTTTGCAGGGCAAAGCCATTTTCTCAAGTCATCTTGGACAGTTTAAAAAAAATTAAGATTTAGTACCCCATAGAAAGCCAAGTTTTATTAAAATCCTGTTTTGCCAGCATTGAATTGCCCCTTGAAGGTTGTCATTTTTGAGGTTTCACCCTCCAACATTTAGTCACTCCTATAGTACGTTTTTGAGTGCCCTGGAATTAAAACGCAGAGTTGCCGCCTCCAGTTATGTGGTGTGTGTGCTTGGCTTAGGAGTCACTGTGATATAGCAGTAACCACTTGATAATCATGGGACCAGCACTGACCCTGAAAATATTATAAAATATTATTGAGTGTCTTGGAGATTTGTTCCTTGGTGGAAAATACAATTTAAAATATGTATGCAATTCCTTACCATGTAGTGCATAATAAAACATTTAAATTCTATATATAATTAGATTTTTCTTTTAGTAACTGGAATATTTGAACATTTTACATAATTACTAATTATTGTAAATACATGTAGAGTATGTATGTGCAAATGCGTAGTGTATAAGCTAAGCTGTCAGGCTAATTGTGTATCTGTATGCTATTCTGTATGCTATTTTCTTTAAAATGTAGTTCAAACATATAATACAAAACATGATCAACCAAGCAGGCTCTAAAGAAAGTACCTATTGGAGTCCTGAGACCCGATTTCAAGACACAAGACCTGATTTCTCATGACAGTGGTGCTCTATCTTACATAAAAGCATACAATTAGAAAAAATATTGCAATCTTGCCATACCCTGGCTCACTTTACTTGCTTTACTTAAAATGTCGAGACAATAAGAAATTGTGCAAAACGCTCATGTAACAGATTTTTGCATGCACACAATTCAAAGAAATAAATGTGTGTTTGCATATTTAACTAAAGTCATGAACTTCTAATAATTTTTACATGGTTTTTGTGGCTGGTTAAGCAAAAGTCCTTTGACTTTTAATACAGTGTTAAGTGTATAATTTGCCTTCTACAAACTATTTTTAACAGAGTGTCTTCTATGTTTGTACTAATGACTAAGAGAGATATGTTTGTGTCTGTACAGGCTTGCAGTTCTTGGGAAGCTGAATTCATTTGTTAAGGAGTGGATTTCAGAAATCAGTGAAACAAAGGTAAATAATACTACAGGTCTCTTGACCTGTTATGTCAAGAAGTTACCTTTTTTTATTTATTTTTTTATCAAGAATTACAAGTTGCTTTTCTAAATAGTCTCTTTTGCCTCACAGAATCTTCCACCGTCAGCAGTAGCGAATGTTGGTGGCAAAATCTTTACTTTTGGATCATATAGGTTGGGAGTGCACACTAAAGGTACATTTGATGAGCTTTCTTGTACAGTAAAGCAGCAGAAAATTCTTAAAAGACTTTAAATTATGGTTGCAGATCTTTTAAGTTATAAAGAGGAATATATGTACCCTTTGCATATCAATATATATATTTTTTTCCTTTAGGTGCTGATATAGATGCTTTGTGTGTTGCCCCACGTCATGTTGAAAGAACTGACTTTTTTTCATCTTTCTTCGAAAAACTAAAACGGCATGATGAGATTAAGGATCTACGGGTGAATACCTTTTCCATTACTCATAATTTCTGCCACTGCTTTGTTTTAAGAGTGACTTTATCTTGTGTATCATTCCTGTTTAGGCTGTGGAGGATGCTTTTGTGCCAGTGATCAAATTCAAGTTTGATGGCATTGAGGTAAAGCATTTGATGACGAATTGTTTATGATATAAGCCTGCATGATATTTATTTATTTACTTTTTGTTTTTACCCCCTCAGATTGATCTGCTGTTTGCCAGGCTCGCCCTACAGTCCATTCCTGATAACCTGGACCTAAGAGGAGACTCCCTCCTCAGAAACTTGGACATCAGATGCATTCGCAGTCTAAATGGTAATAACCTTCAAGATTTTGTTACTGTCACATGTACAGTCTTAATTTCTCTATTTCATAGATTTACTTGTTTTGTACGTTTTGCAGGTTGCCGTGTTACGGATGAGATCCTATATTTGGTGCCTAATAAAGAGAATTTCAGATTAACATTGAGAGCGATTAAATTGTGGGCCAAACGTAAGTGTAATTTTTAAATTATTGCCTTTTGAGACTTTTTATTATTATTGTGGATCGAGTAGAGGAGGACAGAAATGATGGGGAGAAAAGGGTGAAATGGAACAGGGAATTGACTTGATGGAAATGCTTCACACTCAATGTGTCTTTACGTGTTAACCACTGGCTTCTGATGTCTTTTATTCTAAATATTGGCTTTGCCAAGAATGCAATTCACTGACTTTTTTTTTTTTTTTAGGCCGTGGAATATATTCCAACATGCTAGGCTTTCTGGGTGGAGTGTCCTGGGCAATGCTGGTGGCCAGAACATGTCAGCTCTACCCAAATGCTGTTGCCGCCACACTTGTGCACAAGTTCTTTCTGGTCTTCTCTAAATGGTGAGGTCACAGCACATGTGGTTCATATGGTGGAACTGAAACTTCACGTATTGTGTACTATTAATGTCTAGTCCATATCCTGTAGTCATGGAATGTCCATTTGCTTTTCCCCCTCTCATCTCTTCACTGCATATTCTTTTTACATTTTTCGTCAAATTTTTACTTCATCAGGGAATGGCCAAACCCTGTGCTTTTAAAACAACCTGAAGACAGCAATTTGAATCTGCCAGTCTGGGATCCGCGGGTTAGTATTATGTTCATTGTATACAGTTTTTCTAGGCTTTATGAAAGTTTTCTGATTTCACTCTACCATCTGTTGTTTTACTTTCAGGTGAATCCATCAGACAGGTATCACCTGATGCCAATCATCACGCCTGCATACCCACAACAGAACTCTACCTACAACGTGTCTACTTCCACACGCACCATCATGAGTGAAGAGTTCAAGAATGGTATGTAATTTAAGTCAAAGCAGGTCAGATATTGGCCATCCCCCTTGACCATTGCTCATGTTTCCAATTTTTCTGTTTTAAGGTCTCACTGTTACAGATGAAATTCTTCTGGGTAAAGCCGACTGGTCCAAGTTGTTTGAACCTCCCAACTTTTTCCAGAAGTACAAGTAAGTGGTTATCCTTAGTGTCATATCAGAGATCAATTCCAGTAAAGATTGAACTTAATGTTGTTTTTTTGTTGCAGGCATTACATTGTCCTTACTGCCAGTGCATCCACTGAAGAAAACCATCTAGAGTGGTAAAATTAATTTCTTGGTGCTTCTTTTTTTGTCTGCAAAAATTGTTCTCATTTTAATTGGACTTAGTAATATTTGTCAGAGATTTCAAATTTACCTCCCAACCCCCAAAAAAGGATTAGAGTTTGACTTGCTTGTATGGGTTTGTACTAAAATGTTTTCATTCCACTTAAACAGCATACTAATAATAGAAAAGGCTACACTTAAACTCAAATTCACGATCTACATTCTGAAAGCAGTTCATTGGGTTCTGTTTCTGGAACCACAGACTCTTCAAATAATGATGTTCTGGCCTCCACAGGATTGGACTGGTGGAATCAAAGATAAGAGTGTTGGTTGGAAATTTGGAGCGCAATGAGTACATCACCCTTGCTCATGTCAATCCACAGTCTTTTCCCGGTTCAAAAGAGAACCGCAATGAGTAAGTCATAGATAGGTCCAACAAATTGTCTAGGTATGAGTAATTTTATGTCACAATATAATGTTTGTTTGTTTTTGTTTTCTTTGTCGGGTTTAAATTTTATATTAATTCATAGTGAAAATGCTCTGCATTTCAAATAAACATGGTACCATTTTTGCATAATAGAAAGAAATCTTTTACAAGTGAAATGTATTTAATGTCGTTTGTTTTTTTTTCTGGAACTTGTTGGACGCAAATTATGATTTTTATCATACGAAGTGCTTTTGTAACAGACCAAATCTCGTTAAACGTAAGGTAATGATTCCTGTAAATGCAAAGCAGTCCTGCACAGATTTATATCTATCATGGTGCAGACAGTATGGCAAAATCTATACCAGTTGACATTTATTGTACTTTATCTATCGTATTGTCATCCTGCCATAACAAACACGAGGCTAATGTTTTGTTCATAAAGGCAAGAGGACAGATGATGCGAGGACACTATTGGATTTGCTCCGATTATTATTTTAATTTTATATTTGTTCTCAGGGTTTCAGCTTCTGCTTCATACAACCACCTGTAATCACCATTTTATAATGCCAATATTTATTTTGCTGATATCTAATGGCCTCCATATAGGGACTAATAAAGAGAAATTAAAAATGTTTATACATTTGCATGCTGTTTTTTCACAGGAATGAATTTGTTTCCATGTGGTTTATTGGAATCAGCTTCAAAAAACTGGACAATTCTGACTGTGTGAATATTGACTTGACCTATGACATCCAGTCCTTCACCGATACTGGTAAGCTGCTCCGCCTGTGCATTCTGTTTTCCTCCATTGTCCTGTTAAAGTTACTGGTTATTTTGGATGTAGAGAACACTTGGGGTCATTTAATGTCTAAAAGCTGGATTTCTTTTTATAGTTTATAGGCAGGCCAGCAACATCAACATGCTAAAGGATGGCATGACTATTGAGGCCACACATGTGAAGAAGAAACAGTTGCATCATTACCTGCCTCCTGAACTTGTGCAGAGGAAGAAGAAGGTAAAACCACAGTCTTCTAGTGTTTACATTAATGATCAATGCTCTTGGTCTCTAAATCTGTATAGCTATATCTGTAACCTATCTCCATCTCTTGGCAGAGTTTGGGAGATATAAACCGAAGCTCAAATGGTGGTGGGTCGAAGCGCTGCTCACTGGATAGCAGTCAGTTGGACAGCTCCAGGGACACAGACATCGGCACCCCGTTCAGCTCGCCTACACCAGTCAGCCAACCATGCCAACCAGTCTCCACACCTGAAGACAGGTAGTGTCACTGATTGTGATCAAATACTTGTGATTTATTGTACCTGATTTATCTGGTTTACACCAAAGAATTCTAAGGGATTTCTGAAAGATTGTGAGTTTAAGTGAATCTCAAATACCTGCCCAAGGGACTGAGCGGGCAATTTTAAATTTATTGTATCACACGTGACTTTTAGCAGGCTTTTAAAGGGTTAGTTCACCGAAAAATGAAAATTCTGTCAGTATTTACTCACCCTCATGTTGTTCCAACCCCGTAAGACCTTCGTTCATCTTCGGAACACGAATTAAGATATTTTTGATGAAATCTGAGAGCTGGATCATTCCTCCATACTCCTCTATAGGCTTCTTGAGGGATTGAACTTGCAGGCCCCGAAAAGTTATTACAGACATCGTTAAAATAGTCCAAGTGACTACAGTGGCTCAATCTTAATTTTATCAAACGACGAGAATACTTTTTGTGCCAAAAAAAACAAAAATAACGACTTTATTTCAACTATTCATTTCCCTCTCTGTGGGCCTCGAGTCAGTTCACTAGTGTAAAAGCGTAGAGCTTCTGTTGTTGTACGTCACACGCATCACCCACATGACCAGCGTCGGCCAATAGTGAGCCTACGTGTGACGAAGCACTACGCTATTACACTAAGTTAACTGACTAGAGGCCAACAGAGAAGGAAATAAATAGTTGAAATAAAGTCGTTATTTTTGTTTGTTTTTGCGCACAAAAAGTATCCTCGTCGTTTGATAAACTTAAGATTGAGCCACTGTAGTCACTTGGACTATTTTAACGATGTCTGTAATAACTTTTCGGGGCTGGCAAGTTCAATCCCTCAAGAAGCCTATGGAGGAGTGATCCAGCTCTCATATTTCATCAAAAATATCTTAATTCGTGTTCCGAAGATGAACGAAGGTCTTACGGGGTTGGAACGATATGAGGGTGAGTAAATACTGACAGAATTTTCATTTTTGGGTGAACTATCCCTTTAAGAGGTCTAGGGGCTGGAAGAGAAAACAAGATTTTTTTTCTTCTCTTGCTTCAGTGCACAAATAATAAATGTCACAAATTGCAGGTTTTTTTTTCTCTTTTTTTTTTTTTTTTTTTTTTTTTTTGTGGTCAAGCTAATTTTATGGCCTCATTCTCAAGCAGAAGAAATGCAAAGATATGAGTTGGCCGTAGTGTCAAAATGCTGTTACATAAAATTAACTTATTTACAATTACCTAATTTTTCAACATTGACAGTAATTTTTTAACCTTCTGCTTCTTCTGTATTAAGTATCTGTATCTTTTATCTCCCTCTTTTCTCAGTAGTATCAGCCCACCCAGTCATCCAGTCCTTGTATTCATGGACACCCCACCAGCATCAGAATTGTCGCCTCCAAAACCAGAACAGGGAATGTCAATTCCAGTCATCGGCTCCAGTAAGGGCCATCATATTTTCTGTTATGGACTAGTTCCTGTTTTTCTAATGGGGAAACACATTTGTTGGTGTTTTTGTAAGTTGCAATTCATTCTGATTCCACTCATTTAGTACGTTTTTCTTTTCAGAGCACATCGCCACTCCAGTTGCCAACCCTCCAACACCTCCCGCTGGCAACACCATTCCTACAGTGGTGGGCCGCAGTGTGATACCACGCATTACCTCTTCCTCCCCTAGCCCAACAGACCTGCCCAACAGTGTCAATGGAGCACCAAAGAGACCTCACTCTCCATCTCTGGAGGATCCACCTAAGAGGCACAAAGACACAGAGGTCTCACAAAGCTCTTTATTTGCTTTCTTCTTATACCATTCAAAAGCACACACACACAAAAAAAGAAATCCATTATGAATGGTCAACCTCTTCATTTCTGAGGAACACTAATAAAAATGGAAAAATCCTATCTAGTCTTAACTTCAAGCATGCCTTAATATGTGAATGAATATGCTTCAGGTGTTTTCTGATGACTCTGCGTTTAAAGAACCGAACCCTCCAACTAGCAATGGCTTGGATGGTGATGATGGGCAAACAGTGGTGAGTGTATTTTTTTTTTCTTCATGTTTATTGCATTAACCACAGGTGTACACCACAATTGGATCATTTCACTGAAATCGAAACTGTTTTCTTGCATCAACACAATGAGACCTCATGCAATGTTTGTGCAAAAACAAATTTCCTGACCCCGCCCCCCCATTTGTCACAGGAGGGTCTTGCAGCAACCAAACCTATGCCAATACCAACAATCGATACATCAAGATCACAGGTAGTTGACATGCAATTATTATCATAATTTAATGTCAAAATTGAAATTTATTTAACAGTTTTTTATGTTTTCAGAGACTACCCAGTAAAGAGCTTCCGGATGCATCTTCCCCAATCCCCACAAGCAACCTCCGTGTGATTAAAAATTCAATCAGGCTCACCCTTAACCGATAACAGTGAGCTATCTACAGGTGAAGTGAATTGTTACTGTTGCTGCCACTCTTGGGTTTGCCCTTTAAACAATTTTTCCCCTTTTCTAGAGCATTTGTCTACACGGGTTTTCCCTTAAAGAGTGGAACCACACCTGTGTAACAGCAGTGCTGCTTTTAAACTGCTACTGATATTTGGTTGGTCTTCCTGCTTGTTAAAGTGTTGGTGTAAAGTATTGATTTACTCCTTCCCCCCCCCCAGTACTTTTTTTTTATGCCTTACTGTGTCCGAATGCTTGCTTAGACATCTATTTGAGCTTTTGAAACAACTTGTACAGTAGAGTAGTTTGTAAATAACTTTAAAAATCATTGTTAGTCTTTCTATGCCACCTTAATGTAGTTTTTATTAACAAAAAAAGTTGGAAAAAAAAATTGTCCTGTTTGTCACTGTAAATGAGATTCTTTGTTTGTCCAAAGGTTTTCCTTGCAGTCTTTTTGTAATGGCTGTATTGATTCTGGTACAGTTTCTGGGAGGACCTTTTGTGTGGGGTGCGTATGTGTGCGAGTGTGTATATGGACCAGCATTAGTAACTCAAAACCATGACTCCCATTACGGGTCACAAACGCTGCTGCCACTCCATAGTTTCGTTATCAGCTCAGAACAAAAGAACCGTATTAGATCTGAGGTTTGGGTTTGTTGGGCCTACATTTCAAAGCAGGTCTGTGCTTTTACTGTGAGTTTGCTAAATGATAAACAAGTCCATGTTGGTTTTGCATGTGCATGATTGTAATTTCCTGCGTCTAGGGTGTCACCCCCTGCGCCTCCCATGGAGGTCTGAATGGCAGTGTCTCTTGAACATTCAGAACAGAGACTAAATAAGATTTCTGCCCTCTTTCCATTTATATTCCATTTTTACTCCTTCATCCCCCATCCTTTCCACAACCTACTGTCCCTGCCCTGTAGGGGTGTACAGAGAACATAGGCTTACTATTCATTTAGGGGTTTCTTAACATTTTATTTATTTGTACCATTATTTTTTTATATCACAGGTATTGCAGTTTAACATCTTTTTCTTCTAGACATTCATTTCATCGCTCAGTTTGGATCTTCCTGTTACCTTTAGGACAATTTAAAAAAAAAATCTACTTGTCATATTCTTTTGTAGGGCAAAAGTTGTATTTGAAAGGGTATTTTTGTATGTAATGTAAACTGCCTTCTTTACATTTGAGAACATAAAATTCACAAAACCCCAAGTGGCTCCTGTCTTTTTTTCCACTTTTCCAAAACGTTCTTTTTCATGACAATGATGATTTTAAAGAGAAAACGGGACATATGTTCTTTACATGCAGTGAAGGTTATCATGTTGCAATCAAGTAATAGCGCCACAGCGTACGATGACGTCACCACCTATGGGCCATCCCTGTGACGTGGTTATTACTAGTAAAGTTGTAAACACTCATGTCTCGTTGACCACAACTCTCACATAGGATGTTTACTAAGAAGCTACAAATAACGAAGTGTTAATTACAAAAATATTTAGCCAAAGCGTAAATTCTCTCGAAGAAGTGTTGTTCTTTCTCTGTTGTTGGAAATAAACTTCCTTGTTCGTGGGAGATTCCCAGTGCGTGCAGGGTATTACCCTTTCATGGGTTGATCAGTTGCGTGAACTTTTAGTAAATACAAGCGGCGTCCATTTTAAAGAATAATATGATACTGGTCATTCAATCTCTTAAAAAAAAAGCACACTTAGCTAAACCTTGTCAGAACGATCTGATGTAGTTTTTTCTGTCAGAAGTAGGCGTTTCTTAAAGAGATAGAAACGGCTATCAATTCAAAATGCAGGAGAACATCAAGAGGGGAGAAACTCCCAAGTGTTTGACTTACTGAAGTGAAACTTGTATTATAAAATAAAAATTTTCGTGGGATTTCAAAAAAGTATGTATTTACTTTCTATTTCAACCAAGAAAATGTAAACACATTAATTATTACAACACCTTGACATTTCTCATTTCATTTCTGTCTAATTTGAATTTGACTGCGCACTATGCACTTCCCTCGTTGGATTGGCTGCGCAGACGCCGAATAATATGGCAAGCCATATTAACAACTAGTAGGGTACAACGGGACTAAAGGCACACAAAGAAAAAAAGGTGCTATTTTACTATTCCCATAGTGCATGATTGCAGGGGGAAAAATTGTATTGAACATTTATAGAGCAACAGATTTTGTGTGAAAATAAATCATAAATCACACATTATTTATACAAATTCAGGTCCTTCTCAAAAAATTAGCATATTGTGATAAAGTTCATTATTTTCCATAATGTAATGATAAAAATTAAACTTTCATATATTTTCATTGCACACCAACTGAAATATTTCAGGTCTTTTATTGTTTTAATACTGATGATTTTGGCGTACAGCTCATGAAAACCCAAAATTCCTATCTCAAAAAATTTGCATATTTCATCCGACCAATAAATGAAGTGTTTTTAATACAAAAAAAGTCAACCTTCAAATAATTATGTTCAGTTATGCACTCAATACTTGGTCGGGAATCCTTTTGCAGAAATGACTGCTTCAATGCGGTGTGGCATGGAGGCAATCAGCCTGTGGCACTGCTGAGGTGTTATGGAGGCCCAGGATGCTTCGATAGCGGCCTTAAGCTCATCCAGAGTGTTGGGTCTTGTGTCTCTCAACTTTCTCTTCACAATATCCCACAGATTCTCTATGCGGTTCAGGTCAGGAGAGTTGGCAGGCCAATTGAGCACAGGAATACCATGGTCAGTAAACCATTTACCAGTGGTTTTGGCACTGTGAGCAGGTGCCAGGTCGTGCTGAAAAATGAAATCAGATGGAAGCATGAAGTGCTCCAAAATCTCCTGATAGCTAGCTGCATTGACCCTGCCCTTGATAAAACACAGTGGACCAACACCAGCAGCTGACATGGCACCCCAGACCATCACTGACTGTGGGTACTTGACACTGGACTTCAGGCATTTTGGCATTTCCTTCTCCCCAGTCTTCCTCCAGACTCTGGCACCTTGATTTCCGAATGACATGCAAAATTTGCTTTCATCCAAAAAAAGTACTTTGGACCACTGAGCAACAGTCCAGTGCTGCTTCTCTGTAGCCCAGGTCAGGCGCTTCTGCCGCTGTTTCTGGTTCAAAAGTGGCTTGACCTGGGGAATGCGGCACCTGTAACCCATTTCCTGCACACGCCTGTGCACGGTGGCTCTGGATGTTTCTACTCCAGACTCAGTCCACTGCTTCCGCAGGTCCCCCAAGGTCTGGAATCGGTCCTTCTCCACAATCTTCCTCAGGGTCCGCTCACCTCTTCTCGTTGTGCAGCGTTTTTTGCCACACTTTTTCTTTCCCACAGACTTCCCACTGAGGTGCCTTGATACAGCACTCTGGGAACAGCCTATTTGTTCAGAAATTTCTTTCTGTGTCTTACCCTCTTGCTTGAGGGTGTCAATGATGGCCTTCTGGACAGCAGTCAGGTCGGCAGTCTTACCCATGATTGCGGTTTTGAGTAATGAAACAGGCTGGGAGTTTTTAAAAGCCTCAGGAATCTTTTGCAGGTGTTTAGATTTAATTAGTTGATTCAGATGATTAGGTTAATAGCTCGTTTAGAGAACCTTTTCATGATATGCTAATTTTTTGAGATAGGAATTTTGGGTTTTCATGAGCTGTATGCCAAAATCATCAGTATTAAAACCATAAAAGACCTGAAATATTTCAGTTGGTGTGCAATGAATCTAAAATATATGAAAGTTTAATTTCTATCATTACATTATGGAAAATAATTAACTTTATCACAATATGCTAATTTTTTGAGAAGGACCTGCATATACTTAAGCTAAAAAAATGTGTCTAATTTAATACTTGTTTAAAATGACGTTAGCAAAGTTTGCACTATTTTCTGTTTATTTTGATAAAATAATTCAGTTTTGTTCTATAAATACTGTCATTAAAATGTTAATTTAAAAATAAAATTTAAAAATACATAATTATTTTTTAAAAGTAAAGGTTCTGAAAGCATTAAATGAGATAGCACAATTTACAGTAGTAACATTAAATCATATTTTGTTATATGATGTTATTAATATTAAATTTTTAAATATGGTTTCATTATAAATATGGTGATTAATAAAGGTGAACACCCAATTTAATATATGATATACTATCTGAATCTAACCATGTAAAGTCAACAAATGGAAAAGTCAGCCAGCTATTTATTAGGTTAATAAATAGGTGTAGGTAATAGGTGCCTTTAGACCCGACAGCAGGGGCGCCTTTTACATATTCTTCCGTTGTTGAAAAACTTGCTTTAAGCTTGAACAAAACTGAAAATCATTAAGAATTCCTTTGTCTCAGAAAATATTGAATAGTTTTAAACATTTTAAAAACATCAAATATTAGATTAAATTAACACAGAATCAACTTTGCACTGCTTCCCGTGATCGCGTTAGGATCAGCCAAATTTCAACATGCATCTGATGTTTTGGAAGGTACTGCTGCAAGTTTTTGTGCCATCTAGTGGTTTAGAGGAAAATAAAATCAAAGGAGCCTTTTACACCCAGGAGCCTTTAGCCCTGTTGTGCCCTATCTATTTTTAGTTGCTAATACTTTTCTATTTAACATGTAATCCAATAGTAATTATCTATTCAATTAGTCACTATTCATTATTTTTTTCTTTCTCACTATCCCAATAGTCTGGTCTAGTCTTTGGAAGTCCATGTAATGATGTTTTGCCCTTGCAGTGAAAAAAATAGTTCCTCAATATAGTGATAAACTTTCATGGCCTTACAACTACTTTTGTTTGAGGGCAAGCCAAATTCGCAAGCAGGGGGCATTATGCAAATGTAGTGTGACGTAGCTACATTACGGAAGTAATGGCAGGACTACAGACAAGGGCTGCATCCGAAATCGCATACTTCCCTATTATATATAGGCAAAATACAGTTTTTGACTAAAGTTCACTGTAGACTACTCATTAAAGAGTAGGCAAAAATTACCTGGATGACCTACTTCCAGCAAGATACTGAAGTTCGCACATAATGGACACTTTACCATCTCATGAGGCCACGGATTTGTGAATGGCAGAGAAGCAACACAACTTGGCTGGTTGGTCACATGATAATGACAACATGGCGAATGTACTATTTCCAGATTACATTCATACTACACACATTTATAGAAAATACTTTTTTAGCAGTTGCAAAGTAATTGCTTATTCAAAATAAGTACAAGAGAGTATGTGATGTGCCCTGGGAAGATTTCCCACTTTTTAATTTCGGTTCGTTCTTAGCAAAAATAATTTTTCCGTTTAGTCAGGTTCCAGAGCGAAATAAAAGAACGTAAATTCACTTTACCTAATGAGTTTGTGCAAATAGGCTAATATTTGAAAATAACAATAAAAATTGCAGAGAGTCAGAGACAGGTGCAGTTGTAGGCTAAGCTAAACATGTTATTTGGTTAGCTATTTAACATTTCTAAATGGTCTACAGCAACCGTCAACAAAGGAGTGCGGGCGGCGTGCCTTCAGTTGTGGATGCCGCCTTTAGCTTCAGATGACCATTCTAAAATTCTTTTAGAGCTCCGGACTCAACCCACTTTAATTTCCTCATTTGTTTGAAATTTTTTTTAATTATATATTAATTAACAGCATACAATTATTTTACTATTGAATTATTTATTCATTAAAATAGGCTATAGCCTAAATTAGGTAGACTACTTGCATCACGTTTGTGATTTTGTTTTTATTTGTCATGTAGGATAGATTCTGACAATTAAAACAAAAATAAGGCTTGTTTATTTGTTTAAGACATCAATTACTGCTTAAGACATCAAGCTACTTAAAATGTTATCCTTGTATTTTACTTTTCATATTTGTAGTAGGCTATATGGTAGTAAAACTACAGCGCTTCCAGTATATATGGCTATTTAACGGAGCTGTCAACACAGGAAAATCCGACAGCATGCCTTCAGTTGAAGAACACCCAATTATATGTTATTAAATTGTATAGAATTAAAAAAAATAATAATTTATTTACAAGTTTTGTGTTTGTTTGTTGGTTTGTTTTTTCATTTTATTTGTTGCACCTGTTTCTGAATATTGCTTTATATTTGGATCAATCAATAGAAACTAGTGCCTATTCAATTAGTAGGAAAACTGAATTACTGTATTTGAATAGGTTAACACTTTTTTTTTTTACAGTGTCCTTGTTACGTCACATGTACTTGCTGCATTAATAACAGTAAATTATGCATAATTATATGCAACTAACCCTATAGTATGTACATTTTGTTAATTAATATTAGGCCTACTCTGTACGTAAATGTATAATTCAAGATTAATAAATAATAAATAGTTATTAGTAAAACTGCAATTAATGATCATCAGCAGAAGATATAAAACACAGAATACATAAAATATAAAGACAAAATGTGAAATTTGTTACTAGTAACAATGGAATAATTACTTGTCACTATTGAAATAGTGAGTAGCAAAGGAATACGTACTAGCATCTATAATAAATAGTTATACATAATAACATAATATCATTATTGTGTTGTAAATTATTTCTAGTAAGTTACAAACTATACAAATGTTAAACCGGCTTGCCATAGAGGGGCGTGTGTGCTTGTTCTGGGGGCGGGTGTAGTGTATATAGTGGGGAATTCCCAGTCACTTCTGTGTTGAAGTGTTACTGTATATCTGTTCAGCACTTTAGAGCTCGGACATAAGACTAACCTAAGTCAAGGGTGTTCGCATAATATGGATGGTGAGT
Source organism: Gila orcuttii (assembly GCA_026230005.1). NCBI lineage: Eukaryota > Metazoa > Chordata > Actinopteri > Cypriniformes > Leuciscidae > Gila > Gila orcuttii. The sequence goes on along the minus strand of JAPDVR010000019.1, from coordinate 16,473,880 downwards.
ACTGTTAAGTTAATCAAGTAACTCTCTTTTTTATTTCATCCTTCTTGCTCTTTGCGGTTTAGTTAAATTATGCTAGCAATCTATATCTGTGTGATGGTCGAATCGGAACAGAACCGTTTTTAATGAGTTGTTCAGGTAAATTAAACATACTTAATCTGCTAACTCATAATTTTATTGTATAGAATCCGTCTAAATAAAAATGACTCTGTTTTCTTCTGTTGTCTTGAGTTGGTAAATCTTCGCAATGTAATTTGTAATCTTTAATGTGTTTTTTAATCAAATTTCTATTTAAGAAAACATACAGGTTTGTAGTTTTATATATTATAGGGAATGAAAAGCAGGGTTTTATTTGTGCAAGTGTACAATCACATAAAGCTCTTGCGAAAGAAGATTCTCATTACTTGAAAACAAAATTCTAAAGTTAAGTCTTCTAAACTTAAGATAAATCTCATGTAAACTAAACAAATCAAATGAGTTATCAGTACATGAATATATGAGAGACAAAGTAACACCAGGAAATAAAAAAATGGGGAACTTTTAAAAGCTGTTTCAGCTCTCTTATTCTCATTTGAACAGTTGTTAATTCTTATTCAATATAAAATGCATTGTAATATATATTTAGCTGATTTTCTATATTGATTTATGTTCTTCTATCCATGCTTTCTTGTATAGTGCATCCCTTCCCAATGCACAGGGATCCCAATCTAAGTAAGTAACCTACATTATAAACATCTGTGCCAAGTGTGAAACACATTCTGTTGATACTAGTAACATGTTTAGGGTGGACCATAAACTCTGACTAATCACTCATCAAATATGTTCAAACGTCACCCAGTTGCCTTTGTAAAAAACGATATTATGTTCAGATTTCCTTACATTACTTCCTCTTTTGTGATAAAGATATGACTTCCTGTATGTGACAAATCTCATGAGCAGGCAGTAGTGAGTGACATCTGCTCACTACACTAAATCATTGGATCTATGTCATCCATAATAACCATAGATTTGATATCTTCCCCAGCTTATTTTATTATATTTCACAGTGTAAGAATGCCTATGCGAATAGATCTCACCTATTTTTGTCAGTGTCAGAAGCAAGTGTGTTAAAAACAACCAAATCTATATTGCATGAAAAATCCAGCTGTGTGTGCAGGTGTCTGACGAAGTTATGATTAGTATGTATGCTTATTTGGCATAATGGCACCTGGATGAGCTCATAAAGGGTCTGTGCTGACAGGTGCAGAGAGCGGGAAATTATTTACCAGCAGGCTGCGTTGTTTGTGGTCAGATTATGGTCAGGTTCTTTGAAAGACACAATATGTTGTTTCTGCAGGTGTTTCGAGCCCGTTGTCATGTTCTTATGCATCTTCAATGTTGCCATTTTAATAAACAGTAGATATGCCTGCTGGGCATTTCTGCCTGACACAACTCCGCCGTTGCCACAGAACTAATTTAAATTTTTAATATGCTTTTAGTCTGTAACATTTTTGAATATTTAAATGAATGATATTCAGATCTCTGAGACTGACTGATGTCATTTTGCTGGTTTCTGTGCAGTGGGAGAGCCCTGTGCTCAGATCTTCGAGCAGCCAAAACAGAGAGGCATGCGCTTCAGGTACAAATGTGAGGGTCGATCAGCGGGCAGCATACCAGGAGAAAGAAGCTCTGACAATAACAGAACCTACCCAAGCATTCAGGTACCTGTTTTTTAAAGGCTTACACCATTGGAAAAAAAATTCACTGTATAATTAAACTTAATTACTTACTAAGAGATTTTATAAATTGTGTCTCTCTTCCTATCATTTTCTATTAGATACTAAATGTTAGCGGGAGAGGAAAAGTACGTGTTACGTTGGTAACCAAAAGCGACCCATACAAACCCCATCCCCATGACCTAGTGGGTAAGGACTGTAAGGATGGTTATTACGAGGCAGAGTTTGGACCTGAACGTAGGGTCATCGCGTAAGTTGATGCTTTTAATGTTAAAATCGAAATAATTTTGTTGTCACTTGAAAACAGAAGGTTAAAACCTTTTGATTTAGTGCTATCAAATCGATTAATCGTGATTATTCGCATCTAACATAAAAGTTTGTGTTTATACCCACATATATGTATGCATAATGTATGTTTATAAATATATGTATGTGTGTATATGTATATACACACAGACATGCACACAGACACACACACACACACACACATATTACATAAAGACGTCAGATGCAATTAATCGCGATTAATCGACTTGACAGCTCTAGATTTAATATTATCGCATGCTTTGCTCTAATCTCGTTTGGTCCTGTTACTAGTTTCCTCTTAATGAAATGAAACATCTCTGTGTCCCACATCAAAGCCATTCCAATGTGCTTTCCGTATTACTCCAGCCCACACACTACCACAGTTCTCTTCCGAAGGGCTGTCCATTCTTCTTCTTTTATTTTTTTTTTAAAGAAGCATGTTGTTTCAGAGTAGGGAGCCATGCAGGGGATTCCCCCGATATGAAAATGAGAGCCTCAAAGCTCCAGTCTGCCCTCAATTTTAAATAGTATGTCAGTATGGTTAGTTCTAACCTCACTCTTCCTGTAAGCTTTAGTTTTTGGGATCAGAGTTCAAGATGGACAATACATTTAACTAAACTAATCTGGGTGCTCAAAATCAGACTACACAGTTTAAAAGATTGTTTATTGTTTTTTCCTAGTTTCCAGAACCTGGGCATCCAGTGCGTGCGGAGAAGAGAAGTGAGAGATGCCATAATGCAGAGGGTTGCACGAGGAATCAACCCCTTCAGTGGTGAGATCCAACACCATGTTTTCTCTCCAGGCCCAAATAGAGTCTGTATATGCAGAAAATTCCGCAATTTTTCCCTGAATTGGGGGAAATTCATAAAAAATGCAGATTCCATCTGGGCCTTCTAATCACCCTTTTTATGTTAAAAAGTCTTATTATTACTGACCCTGTTTCTTTGGCTTTTACTCTCGTTATGAGACGAACAGTGTTTAGGTGATGGTCAACAACATCACGCTGTAAAAAACTCAAATGCTCACACATTTCTGTCTTTCCTTCCTTCAATACTGTATGACACAAACTAGCATCTGACAATGCAGGTAGAGTAGAAAAAGAATCACTTCTCTTTATTTAGTGAAGATGTTGCAAAACTGGCTGCGGTATTGAGCGGCATATGATCAGGGGGAACTTATTCAGATAGGGAGGAATGTCAAGAGGAACTGTAAACTATACGTTTTTGTGTAACAGATAACTTTGGATTACTCTGCCTCGAGTATGCAAACAGCCAAATACTTCAGGAATTCCATGCAAACTATTGTGTGGGAGGAAATTATAACAGGGTCGACATATTTAAAGCAACTTCTCTAGGTAATTTTCTTTGGCACCATCAGCATTGTATTGTGGCTTTTGTGGTCACTGAAACATTTGAATTAAAAGTGTTTAGTATCAATAAAAGATCCCCTTCAAGGGTTCAGAGTCTCCTAAACCCCTGGAAGTACATAGTAGTTGACCTAAAAAGTAGCTGTTGGAAATGCTGCAGTGTTCATTTGACTTGGTTGATTTGATTGTACTTTGAAATGCGGTTATGGTGATATTATTTTATATATAAATTGACTCTACAATCATGTCACATTATGTTAGCAGTTGGTATAGAATGAATATGTAGTTTAATTCCACTGTCTACCCAAACAATATTTGAGAAATTCTGAAAGTGTTTGCTTCAGGTCGTCACATAGGGAATATCAGATCGTGACTTCGGATCTATGTTTGCTTCCGCATTAATGTTCTGCTGCTCTCTGTGGTGAAGGGCTGTTTGAGGCACTGCTCTCACTTCTGCTGTGATAACCAAATAAAGATCTCCTTCTTTGGCTGCCTAACACTAACAGTCCCCTGAAATTATGTTGATTAGTCATGGTGGCAGTCGTAGTGAGATTAGTTTTGATATTACTTTTGAAGTTTGGTCATGTGTTGAAGGGATGACCTGCTATAGCGATGACCTCATTTGCACTGACGTTATCCCACAATGATTTCAATGATGACGAATGCATATAGAGTATATATTGTTATTCATTTCTAATATTGAGTAGGTAATAGACTGCTTTTGCGGCGAGGTATTCATTTTGCGATTGGGGCTGTCACAAACATGAAAGGGTAGCTGATGATGAATTGTCATACCAGTATTTGAGATTAATTATGTAATTGTTTCATTTTCTGCTTAATACTCATACACTGAAAAACATTTGGTGAATGATTTCATTTGAAACAGTTTTCACTCAAACACATTGAATTTAAATGAAATTTTGAAGTAGAAAGACTAGTATTTTCTTGTAAAACGTTCTCCAATAATCTGTTTTGTTTACAACTTTGAAAATGTAACAAGAAAATGTAATTGATTCACATGGGACTTGAAATCATTCTTTAAAATATATAATCTATATAATATTTCCTTATAGGCTTTAATGACTTATATGATATTTTCAAATAAAAATCAAGAAACTATTATTATATATGATATAAATATTTCTCCTTCCATTTACCATTTTTATTCAGACAGTATAATGTAATGTAATGTAATGTAATGTAATATAATATTCATGTGCCAATGTTGGTCCAAACTGTAACATCCAAAAATATTTGCCATTGAATCCAGAGCGCTTACATATTCACGTTAAAAACCTTATTCATTCTGTCGTTTGGTCTGAGCGTTCAAATTCTGCATCAATATGTGCATTTGAACATTTCGACGTTTGCTTACAATTCCCTTATTTGGTTGGTAATATGTGACTGGAATATAAAGATCACACTAATAATTCACAATTAGTTAAATTAGTAGGCATTTGTGTCATGTTGCGAAAAAAAGAAGTGAGGTTGCCCATAGCTGATTTTGCCATGATGGTTACTGAGTGGGCGTTCTGCTCAATATTGTGTTTGATGTCACAGACGGTGGGCACAGGAGGCGAGAGATGAGTGTGAGGCTTGGGAATGGTGTTATACCCACAGAACGGAGAATCTTCACCTCCCTGCCCCCATTTCTCTCTCTCCTTCTCTCTCTCTCCAGCTCTCACCCTCTGCTTCGCCTCCCACAAGACCACGCTAACCTAAATCATCCCCCATAGCAACTGCTGTCCACCCGTTCCTCTTGCTCTCTGACTCCACTGAACGCAGAACCAGAGACGCACATTTACACAAATAAACATGACCACACCACTGCTCGCAGTTGCCTTTCTCACACTCCACCTCTCGCTATCTTCCGCACCCACTCATCTCCTCCCACTTTATCTCTGTTCCTCTGTTCCTTCGCTCTACATCTGTCTGCTGTGCTCCTCACTTGCTCGGCTTCCATCTCCGTCTTTCTTTCCCACTTCTGGGCCTGTGGTGTGGACAGAGGTGTCTCTTCACGTCAGGGGTTCATCCCCCTCTCTACAGAGTCGTCACTGTTACTCCGTCGTTTGAGCCCTTTCTAACCCACTGCGCGATGTTTCCACCCGCTGTGACCTCAGAACGCTCAAAGCTCGTCACACAGGCTGTGGGCGGGATAGCCGGGGGGTGAAAAGAGACAGACTCCTGAGAGTGAAGAGTGGGTGGAGAGTGGAGATGCACACAGAGAAATGTATACACTTGCACTCGTGTGGGTGGTTGTGTGCTTATAGGGTGATGTGTCAGTGTCATTTCTGGTGGTGATGCTGCTGTTTAGAATCTACAAGAGCACTACATGCTGCTTGCTTGTTCGTTTACGCTTTATATTAAGATGCTTTGCGGGTGGTCCGAAGTGGATGGAACTAAATATAGAGGCTCTCGCAAGCGGCCACACTGTGTTTTCTCTCTGCTGATGCACACAATATATAGAGCCTCAGATTGTCACCTCAGGGTGGGTGCGGAGGATTAGATATTTTATTTTTTTACTGTAAAATGACTATATAAATTACTTATTTTTTTATTATAAATATGTATATATTTTGTATAAATGACTATAATTTACAAAAATAAATACTGTTATATTTTTTCATTTATTTAAATCATCAAATTAAAGACAATGCAAAAAAGCAACATAAATAAATAAACTTTTCTGTGTTCAAATAATACACCATGCTTATTTAGTAGACAGTAGCCTACTAAATATACATCAAAATCTGATCACAAGTGGTCACACAGTGTTTTGTCTGTCCTGGTTCATGGATTATTATAAATATTTATGTATTTTGAACAAATTACTAGAAAATACTGTAAAAATGATAACACGCTGTAATATATTGCGTAATATATTGAAAATTAGTTTATTTAAATCTTCAAACTGATGACAATGCAAAAAAAAAACATAATAATTATATAAATAAATCTAAATAAACCACTATTTATTTTGTTGCATTAAAGTATTTGGTAATGAGGACTATGGTAAGCATGCTCATGAAAAAAAAAAATTAAAACATATCACAAGTGTGTCAGCTAGTTTTAAACAAACTGACCTGGTTTTCATTCTCGTGCCTGTATCGTTTTCTTCTCCCTCTTCCCCTCCTTTACCTCATTCACATGACTCTCTGAATATCTCCTGTTCAGTTTTGACACAAATTACACCTATGATTAATGTGTTGATATGTTTGTTTTGCTCACTCTGCAATTGTTGAACGTTGGTTTTGTGTCCACAGTTTCCCGGGAACAGCTGCTACAGACTGAGGAGTATGATCTGAACGTGGTGCGTCTATGCTTCCAAATTTACCTGCAAGATGAGACCGGGATGTACAACACCATGCTGTCTCCCATCGTCTCCAACCCCATCTATGACAACAGTGAGTTGGCACAAATAAGAAGCACACAGCATTAAATGTGAAGTGTGTCATCTCTGCATGGGAACAAACTTGGAAACTGTTTGTTTGACAACATAACTTTGACTCAGCCAGTGATGTGAATTTGGGTCGGGGAAACCTGTTTTTGTTTTTGTTTAGTTCGCTTCAGTCGTTTTAACCTAAAGAACTCTCATGACGGGGCGCCCAGTATATAGCTCTTGGCCACGCCCATCTTGGCGCGCTCTGACGCACGCGGGTGCGAAGCGCGCTCATTGGTCGCGCATTCAGAGTCGCCCCGTCATTGGTTCGAGCAAGTTGCCGCAGCACAGCCAATGACCGAGCTCCTTCGTCCATTGCTGTCAGCTGTGCAGCTGCAATGCGTTTTACATAAAGACTTCAATATTCTCGAGAAAAGGAGTTTTCCCATAGCGTAAGCTACTTACGCAATACTCGTTCCCTCCTCTCAGGGAACCGAGGTTACGTTAGTAACCGAGTCGTTTTTTGTGGAGTTTTATATAAGTTTAAAGTATGGACATTGTTAAATTATTGTTCTATATCATGTTCTATAATTAATCTAAATTCATTATAATTAAAAAACAAATGGGTCTACAGAGAAAACACAAAACCTTTGCATTTAATACAGGTATTGGTTTTTAGTATCTGCTATATTAGCTATATTTTAGATTTAAAAGAGCGGTTTGGCGAAACAGTTTTATGTCAGTTTTGACTAACTTACTGTTTGACATGATGCAAGTTACTACTGTCGCAGAGCATAAAGTTATAGCTGTGGCAATGCATTGCTAAGGTGACAGAGAGCTATCAGTGGCCACATCCCTCACTGCAGGAAGTGAGCACGGTCCATTTCAACACTTCCTCACGTGATGGTTGTGTACAGGGTGAGCAAAGCAGCAGTGCTTGCAGAGTGTTTTTGTGCGGTTGAGCGATTCTAAATAAGTCAGAGCAGATAAAAAAAGCTCATGCCATGACTTGGTTAATGGGTTAAAACTCTTTCATCTGCTTGTAAAGGCTGATTCTCAAGTCGTTCATGTTGTTCTCATGACAATGCAGTCAAGTAGACTTATTTTTAGAAAAGCGAGCTTGAAAACATGTAGATGTTTCAAAAAAGTATATGTAGGTATGTTTGACCTGAAATATTTGATATATTTGCAGCCAGTGTTAATAAGGTTAGCTGTTAAATCTAACCATAAATATGAATTCAGCCACAGAAAAGAGGAAGCAATAAACAACCTCGCCCTCACTGTCTAAATCATGACAGGTTTGACTGCTTTTTTCAGTCTCTGCACATGTTTGCAAGTGTGGCTGTGCCTGCAGATACTCCGATAACGTCAAAGAATATGAGAGATTGTTTCCTATTGCTAATAACAGTGCATATCTTAGTTTCAAGATTGTTAAACTTGGTTTTCGAATCTTCATTCTAAGTGCCCCGTTCTTTTTTCAGGGGCCCCTAACACGGCCGAACTGCGAATCTGCCGGGTCAACAAGAACAGTGGCAGTGTGAAGGGAGGCGATGAGATTTTCCTCCTCTGCGATAAAGTGCAGAAAGGTACATGACGGTTTTAAATCTTTAGAACACTTCAAGGTGCTTTAAGTGATTTCAGCTAACACACGTCCTCTCCAAAACTTCACCCCTAAAGATATGTCAGCTCACCAAAACAGTCTGTCACAGAGACTAGTGAGATATTTACATTTTATGCATGATATTCCCTTAAAAAATGGCTTACAGCACCTTTACTAAAGAAAATGAAAAGCTTAAGTAGAGATCTGAAATTAATTTAGGTATTTATTATGTCCTTTTCTCTTTATCATCCTTTTATTTATTTTATTAAAAATCATCTTTCCATTTCCATTGCCAGTTATTTTATGCCATTCTTTCGTTTAACCCATTTCTCACACCATAACATCACCTCATTCTAGATGACATTGAGGTGAGGTTCTTCACTCAGTCCTGGGAGGCCAAAGGCGCTTTCTCTCAGGCAGACGTACACAGGCAAGTGGCCATAGTGTTCAAGACACCAGCCTACTGTGACACCACCATCACATCCCCGGTCACAGTGCGCATGCAGCTGCGTCGTCCCACAGACCAGGAGGTCAGTGAGCCCATGGAGTTCAGATTCCTGCCCGACGACAAAGGTAAAAACATCAACCTACAGTTTCATGGTACCCACATCATGGATTGTTTGATTTTGGCCCATGTCTTCTTTGTTGTTACAAGTGGCTCAATGACAAATAAGAGTATCTGATAAAGAGATGGGAAAATATTTTTAAATTCTGGTTTAAAACACGTGCCAACTTCCTAGACATTTACTTTTTGTATTCATGTAGGTTTCATTTTGAAAAACTTTACTCCATTTTCAAGAAAGGTTTAAATCTTGTGGTAGTAAAAAATAATTTGAGTGTATTTCTTATTTTCAAAAATATTTTGAATGAAATATCTATTATTTAACAAATATCAAATTATTAATTAAAAAACATTTAAAAATGTTTGGACAGTTGCCCCACATGACATTTTACAACATGAAGTAACCTTGCCTTATCATAAATAGGTCATGATATAATTTTTTTTTCTGCATGTTGATTGCATCACATGATTTTGTTGGGTCGATTTGGCAGACAAAAAATGAGCATCCTTTTTTTTCTCAGATCCATATGGCTGTCAAGAGAAGAAACGTAAAATTGAAAGCCAGATGAAATCCTTCTCTAGCTTCTCTCAAGGAGCCATGAGCTTCATGAACAGACCAAAAGCTGTGCCTTTAGCCAACCCAATAAATCAGAGAATCAAAATCGGTAAGACGCATGTCACTTTCCATGTAGCCCATACTAAATAATACATGAACATTTTTAAATAATTATTTAACACAACATACTCTTTCTACAGAGCCAACAAATTATTATCGTCCTTCCAACCAGGGGGTGGTGCGCCCAAATCAGTCACTCTATTATAACAAAGCCTCTTCGTCCTGCCCCATGATGCCACCCCTATTGGAAACCTCAACGTCAGGAACGCTCAGTCAAGCATGGCCCAGTCAACTCAACATTAATGGAGCTAGTAATGGGGTGGGCCTACAGCAGGTCAACCCAAGCCCTAGCATGCCCACCACAGGGGAAAGTGGAAACAGCCTCCCTCTACTGACCTCTTTGGATCTGGAGTTTCTTCAACCCAATGGCCCAACCAGCAGCCAGCCTCGACAGGACCAACCAAACCAGCAGGTCCAGCAATCCCAGCAGCCGTCTCAAAGACAAGGACTGGAAGGAGCCCATACCTGGTTTAACTATGGCTCCCAACAGCCTCAAAGCACACAGAATGGAGCAACAGGCACCAGTGGGTCACTGGGAACGGGGTACTCATATGCAAGCAGCTTAGACGAGGAGTTCTTTCAAAACCTCGTGGTCAACCATCACTTGAAACAGGAAACTCAAGGGCCGAGCAACATGGCTGTGCTTCCCGGCACCTCGTCTTCAGACTGTGTGCAGTCCTTCACCGCCCTCCTGAACTGCCCCAACCCCAATGGAAGTACTCCGGAGACCATGAGACAGATGGAGGCCAGTGGGCCCAATCAGATGGTCTCGCAGATACCGTACCCTTCCAGCAGCATGGGGCAGGAGAGCCATCTTGAATCTTTTGCCTGGCAGTACTTCCCAGAATAGCTTTGAATTCCATAAGTGTTCGACATGTTCATGATTTTGTCCTTTAAACAAAGGCTCTGATTCATGTTCACTGAATGTATTTTTCTGAAGATCACGAGAGTTCGTTGTCCTGGAAATACTGTAAGATGCTTCTACTAATTTGGTAAAGCAGTGAGATTTTATAAAACATTTATGTATAACAGTCTGATGGTCATATTGGAAAAGTTTGGGACCCTTTGTCCACAAACGCTTAAGTATGGCAGGGTAATTGTGTTCCTTAACTGGGAACTAACAGGGAATTGTCCCTGGGTAATGGCTATGTCATTTTAAGCATACTTCTTATCCAAGGTTCTCAAATTGTTAAAACAAGGTCTTTCATTGGTAACTCGAAAGTGATATTATGGCTTTAGAAAACTACTACCAATGTCTTGTTCTGTTTTTACTTTATTCATCATATACTTGTGCTAATTGTGAAATTTGCTTTTACATCACATTTCTGTGGGTGAATTTTTGTATTTTTATAAAATTAAAGTATACTACTGAACATTTGATTTTGTTTATTAGCTGAATTGTGGCTTACTATTAAGTGGAGCAGACACGTGTTTGTTTTCATTCATATTGGTCATTTGATTGCATCGTATGTTTCTGTTTCACATTCCAAAGTTCAGGTAAATAAAATAATAAACTCTCTAATTTGGGTCTAAACATTTGTTTTCTTAGAGGGGCCTTTAGATACGAATATGTCAAGTCCAGCTCTCGTATTTCTCAATCTGAATTCTGAATCTTTCTAAATGAAGAGCTCTGTGACATGCAGTGGTGATGCAACTGACATAAGCTCCTAACAATGAGTGAAAACCAATAAAGCAGTCCTTTTTTCATTCAAGAGGTTTCAACTCCCAACAGGGCTATGTATAGTATATATATTATCGCCCAATATATCCGTTATCGGCTATCAAATACAAAGAATAATTGGTTATCAGCCAAAATGTTCACATCGGTGCATCCCTAATAGAAACACGTTATGTTGATGAGTTGCTCAATTGATTTTGAAACTTGGGAATTTTTTACTTTTTTCCACAATTTGGAAATATACTCTTTTACTTTTTGTTTCACTTTTTATGTCATTTCAATACTGTAGGATAACAAAATAATGATGATGGTTTTTATATTTTTCATATATACAGGGATATTGGCATTGCATATACAGGGCATGATTTGTAACCGTAACCCGAACAACATCAGTAAAACAATTAGAATTATTTAATTGATAATAAATAAGAAATGAGCTACAGGGGTAAAATTCAAAAATGACCACCACCCTACCACCTGACTTCCATTCAAACGTTTGGGGTTGGTTTTTGTTTCTGAAAGAAGTTTACTGAGAAATATAATTACTATTTAAAATAACTCTTTTCTGTTTTAAATGTACTTTAAAATGTAATTTATTCCTGTTATGGCATGTTGAATTATCAGCATCATTACAGTCTTCAGTGTCACATGATCCTTCAGAAATAATTCTAATATCCTAATTATCTGCTCAAGAATTTATTTATTTATTAATCAATGTTGAAAACAGTAGTGCTGTTTTGGTGAAACCTGAGTAGAGCAAGTAAAATTTAGGTAATAAAGTAACATCTGTTTTAAAGTTTTATATAATTTGGAAATGAATGTAAATTTAATAAGCAGGTTCTTTTGTATTTTATATATAACATCCAAACATGCTAAATAAACTTAAATGAGCTTTAACAGCTTGTGTGTTAGCTTCTTAAATTACCTCACACAGACATGCACTGAAAATTTCAAAAACTTTTAGCCTTTTATGTTCAAACCAGGGCTGCAGAAAGATGGAGAATCAAGAAGAAGTGACAACATGTAGAATGCAACAGGACATTTCTGAATGGTTTGATGAATTTATGTAGCTGATGTGGAGTTAAATATCTTCTAGTCATTATTCTGTCATGACAATCTATAAATCGCGTTCCTGGGGCAAGTTTTATGTAAATTTTAGGGTTAGTGACGTCACTAACCCGTGAAGAAGCTCACTGTAGTCCCTACCAGCTGTTTGCTGTAGTCCTCAAAAAGTGATTTCTGTAAAAAAAATATATCTCCCTTTGTTTTGAACTTGGAGCGTTCAAAGCGTTCATAACTTTGCAGATGCTGTTTATGCTCAAACAGCAACATTAGACACTAATTAAAGTTAAATCAATTAACCACCCCTTTAATACATTAATTGGTGCAAGAGAAACTTAAGCTTCAAAGAAAAATGCTTTTGAATATTGTACAAAAACAGGAGCAATCGTAGGCCTTAAGTCATTCATTTTAGGTAAACATTTATACGTCAATACATGGAGTTTATAATAATCGTATTCTATATTCTAATAATGCTCACAACCTTTCTTCAAATTGTGTGGTTTATAGCCAGTATGAACCAGAGACAACAAGAGCTGCTTTCCCCTTAGAGACGTCAACACCTGTGAATACAAGACACACTTGTAGACAGACTCATCTTATGGTCTTATCTGGAAGATAATGCCGTTTAAAATTGCGGCTTCCTGCCTGTCTATCCGTAGCAAACCACAATGCAGCTCCTAAACAGAAACAATTCAGTCATATGCAGGGAAAGCATAAGCATTTTGGTAGGATTTTAATAAGTTAGTTGTTATTAGAAAATGTTTTCTGTTATGCATGTAAATGAGGGCAAAGGTTAATGTCTTAATAGAGTTCCTCTGATCATATCAAAAACCTGATGTTGTCATAACTACCATCATGAGGTAATAATCGCACGGATCTGAGGGGAAATACTTGAGCAGATGTCAGTGAATTAAATAAGTGACGTTTGTTTGTTCTACCTTCCTGGAACTAATGAAGAAGATGAAAATAATAACCACCAACACTATAACATCAACTGATATTAGCAAGCATAACGATCAAAAACAAGATGTAGGGTTGAAATGACCACAGTGATGCAGTTGCTGTACTAATCCTAATATACTCCTACTTATTTTCCAGTATATATCTATAAGTGCTTTTGTGTTTAACATGAGTTAGTTATCTGGGCCCTGGCCAGAGCATATAAACCTTTAGCACAACAATATCATTATCTCATTACCTGCATTCAACACTGAGCTGGAGTCAAAAGGGATTCCAAAGTTATTTGTCATTAGTGAGTCTACCTTAGAATCATGCATGTTCGGTCAGAGCATTTCTGCCCTGGAACAAAGCCAGGGCAAAACACTACAGAGCCAAACTTCTCAGTTCCAGTCAAGCTCCTCCCCCATCCTCGTCAGAACACACACACACACAAACACACATATCATTGCGTGATGGGAAATGGGTGACGCCTCACAGAGCTGCCTTCTCTTCTGTGCTGCTCTCGCCAGGAGAATGAGGAAGTTCTGAAGGAAAGATCACATTACAGTCTAATAATGTACTGGATGTTTATGAATGATGATTGAATGAAAGCTTCAGTGCCAAAGTTTGCTGACTGGCGCCGATGAGAGACAGTGATTTATTTTCTGTAAAGATAGAGAAAAGGATTGATAATAGATTTCCCCCCCCACCCCCCACCCCCCCAAAAAAAAATCTAAAAAAGATGGACTCACAGTAAAAACATATTTCAAACTATTCTGGTCTAAATGTCTGGTCTAAATGCGAAGCATTCGGATTCGCTTAAGAATTCACTACCAAGAAAACCTACCTTATACATCTGCAAATTCAAGGGTACACTCATTAAACTGTTTTGAAGGTCTGTCTAATTACATATTGCTTGTGTGTTTGACTGAAATGCTTACCTCATGTGCAGTGAATCTCAGATTTCAGCACAGAGGGAAAATCCCTATAACCCTTCAGAGAGAACTGCAAATTATCTGCCTCAGATCTGAGCTGAATTTGATACTGACCTTATCACCATTCAATTCTTAAATTCCATCCATAGTCAATGTATTTTCTTCACTTAATGCCACATCTCCACACTTGCTCTCATACACACTTGAACACTGAATAAATAAAAAAAACACATTGTACAGATTCCAACATACCATTACACACCTGCCATAACCAAGATATGTTGCGCTGTGTGCTTTTGTGAGAGCAATAGTTTTGCAGACCATTTTTCCCAAAGCAGCATATATTGTAGTCAAGGATTACACTGTAAAACGTAACATTTTACAATAAAATGAAATACTTTAATACGTTTATTAAGATAAAATAATGATTTAATAAAAAAAAAAATCTACATCATGTTATAAAATGATCAACAAAACAAAGTTTGTTTGTACATAAACAGCTGACAAAAACAACATAATTAAATATTAAATTTCAAATTCAATTATATTTTAATGAGCATTTATTTATTTGTTTACTAAATTATTTATGCAAAATATTTAATGAAATAGCCTATTAAGTATACAAGAAGTATACAACTTTAATCTTAATAATAGTTCATTAGTTTGATAAGAAAAAACAATGGATTACTAAAAAGTATTCTAGTGTGAGAAAATAATCAACAAAACACAAGGTTCAAAAATCAAATTTTTGATTTAAATTTAATCAAATTAATATTATTATTCATTGTCATTTATCCTTATTCAACGACAATGAATAATAATATTAATTTGATTAAATTTAAATTGAGTAATATTATGAAAACTATATTATGAAAGAATAATTGTAATTTCGATTTCAGTTTAATGACATTTTACTTAACATGTGTTTATGTAATAACAGATATCAATATGCTAACCCTTGTATTAAATGCTTCCATTATTCAGGGGTTTTATTATTTTTCTATTTTACAATATGCCCCCATTCACCACCCTCTAGCTGGATCTGGCCACACTGCTCTTATGTTGGTCAAGTCGAACTGCGTCACAGCCGTGGGTGGGGGAGTGTGACTGAGAGAGAAGGTGTTAGCAGCTCAAAATGTCACCGTTGGTGACTTACAAAGCCTAGCCCACTCCCACGCGATGTGTGACGTCTTCTATATGCTCTCGAGCTTCACCTGTCATTGGTGAACTGAGTCCCACACAATGACATCATAAGTAAGTAAAGAGCTAGACTCTCTAGCTGCGCGGCTACAAGGGGCAGAGGGGCCTGGGCCTGGGCCTGACCACAAGATTTAAACTAGGTTACTTATCATCGACTCTACTGATAGTTTCAGCAGGTCACATGCTTTACTTCTGCTTTTCAGTAGAGTTCGCTGACAAAGAGGAACCATGTTAAAAAAGAACAGCTTAGGGAACTAGATATTCTCTATCTTTATACTGTTGATGCAAACACTAAAATAATGATTTTATAAGGCACTAGACACTGTCTGCTTCGTGTAATGTAGGTAGGCTACACTCTTGAAGACAAAAAAACTTACAGAACTCCAGTAATGTTTTGGTCTCGCGGTAATTGTTGAGGTAGAGCAAAAACACACATAGGCGATTATAATTTGAGAACGAGCCGTGTGTTTGTGGTTATGTCCTTCACGGTGCTATCATCACGGAAAAAAGAAGTGGAAACGAAAACAAGACATTTCAAAACTGTCTGTGTGTTTGAGAGCAAAGGGTTGAGGATGACCTCTGTTGGTCGTGAGTTTACATCACATCTGATTTATGCAATTCAACTCCGACCTCGTATTATTATGCATCGGTGCTGCCGCCAACAGGCTGTATGAAATGTAGTAGCCTTCAACTTTGAATCGAAAGACAAATTTGCTTTTTAACTGAACTTTGTTAGGGATAAATTAAAGTATTTAATATAGTCCTCTGTTATTTATGTATAGAGGCAACATTTCCACTGATAGACGTATTTATTAGGCTAGACTAAAACAATTGAATACAATAGCTATTGTAAAATCTGTACAGGCCTATTAAATCCTTATGAATAAATAGGTCTACATATAGCCCTTTATGCATATATACCGGTCAAAAGTTTGGAAACATTAAGGTTTTTTTTATGTTTTTGTAAGTAGTCTCTTAATCTCACAAAGGCTTCATTTATTTGATCAAAAATAAACTGTAATATTGTGAAATATTAGGCTATTACAATTTAAATTATCTGGTTTCTGTTGTAATATATTTTAAAATGTAATTTATTTCTGTGAATGCAAAGCTGAATTTTCAGCAGCCATTGCCATTATTTCAGTCTTAAGTGTCACATGATCTTCAGAAATCATTCTAACATCATTATTAATAATATTGAAAACAGTTTTAGCTGTCTATATTATTAAAAAAAAAATTGGGGGGGGGGGGGGTCATGATACTCTGACATTCAAAACTTTGGGGTAAGTAAGATTTTTTAAAAGAAAGGAAGAAAAAATAATACTTTTATTTAGCAAAGACGAATTAAATTGATTAAAAAAGACAGTAAAGACATTTATGAAATTGTTAAATATTACAAAAAGTTCTATTTATAATAAATGCTGTTATTTTTAACTTTGTATTCATCAGATAAATCCTGTAAAAAAACAGTTTCCACAAAAATAATAAGCAGCAGAACTGTGTTTACTGTTTAGCATTAATAATAATAATAATAAATCACATATTTCTGAAGATCATGTGACACTGAAGACTGCAGTAGCTGCTGAAAAATTCAGCTTTGTGATCACAGGAATAAATTACACTTTAAAATATATTACAACAGAAACCAGATTATTTAAATTGTAATAATATTTCACAGTATTACTGTTTTTATTTTTGTTCAAATAAATGCAGCCTTGGTGAGATTAAGACATTATTTCAAAAACATTAAAAAAATAAACTTTTGACCATGTACGGTGTGTATTTACTCTGTGGTGTTATTTCATTTAGGCTACTTCTACTGATATTTCTATTTGCTCATATTAGCCTACTTCTTTTTTGTATTTTACTTCATTTTACATTGCACAATTTCTTATTGCAAGCCATATACAAATGTATGGATTTTATTACAGAATGTGATGACATTTCTATAATAATTAACTTTGTTTTTTATAATTCCTTGTATTAAAATAAAATGAATGTACATTTATATCACTGTACGTTATTAGCCTGGCATTAAAATATATATTTTTTAAAAGTCAACACAGATGAGGTTTCTGATACAGTTTCAATTTGACATCTTTCATACATTTCTTCCATTTACCTTTATAGGTAAAACGTTAACCCTAATACATTGCACATAACCCAGAAATGTGAAGAAGGTCCAAGCGCATTGAATTTGAGGAGGGGACGCATTATAGAAATTAGTCTGTGTGGGCCAAAGATCACATTTTGATAATCTTCCATTCTGTATAGTTTAGTTAAGCATACCTGAAAAACTGTTACTGAAAGACTTTCGGACTCCTTGATAAAAAGCATGTGAAGCAGGGTTAAACTCTGCAGGAAGGGTGTTAACTAGGCTGTATATTACAGAAACATCCTATCTGAAGTCTTAAGATCATCAAGTCTGAAATCACCATAGTTACTAAATAGATAAGATAGGCCTCTGGGACCATATTACAGAATCTCTTTAGCAACCATTTAAATTTTACTTGGAAAATATATACATTTTTAAATTGTAAAGTAAGAGATCAGAACTACTACCTCTGGACTACTAACACAGTTTATCTGAAAAAGTGAATACACACACACAATGTAGGCTACTTCAATGTACACTTATTCCTGAACTGGGTAAAGATAAATCAAAGAGTATGCACTCCCATAATCTCAAACCATCTTTGCATTTGTTGTGCTTGCATAAACAATCATTATGTATTAGCTACAATGCCAGCAATTGTCCAAATTAATGTACTAGATGCAATGTAGGCTATTAAATGTAGAAAGAGAGAGTATTTGTGTTCAGGTTTGGTTACACTGGCCGGACCTTTGAAAATATCCTCACAAATATTTTGAAATGTTTTTGAGCATTTGAAATGTCCTCCTCAGTATTTCAAAGGCTCACAAATCATGATGCAGTATGTCTTGTGCTTGTGGTGTTTATAAAGTTTATAGAACTCTACACACACCTTTGATATAAATCAAACATTGTGCTGCTACCGCTTTGATGGTTTTGTCTGCACTTGCTCCACTTTTGGGGAATGCTGAGAATGTGACCCATAGTCCTGGAAAGCATATGTTTTGAGCGAACAGGAATTCGCCAGGATTTATACTGGGAGTGGCACTTACCAAATCCCAGGATTTGACTCTTCCATACATGGTAAACTTCAATATAAGATGACGTAACGGTCCACCCCCAAACAAACATAGGAAACAAGCTCTTATCAGCACAGAGACCTGACATTATTCGCTCACTTCTAAAGAAGCTCCGCCCAGGCACCGTCTCTTCAAACTGAACGCCCTGTCCCGCTACAGTTACACCAAACTACAGACTTTGTAGTGCACTGCACAGTTACAGTGCACCAGTTCAGGAATAACTTTACGCCAGCCGTCTAGGCTAAGTGTTGGAAGTATAATGCCTGTACGGGTTGTTTTACAAGGCCCTGGACCGTGGGGATTCCGTCTGGTCGGAGGGAAAGATTTCGAGCAGCCTCTTACAATCTCGAGGGTAAGACATTAACTTCGGATTTGTTAATAATTTAGCACAGAGAGAAAGTGGCGTTCATAGACACAACTAGGCCAAAATATTGCTTCATAAACTTTCTCAAGAACGTGCCACGCCTGCAAGCCGCAGCATCCAACCGAAACGCACGTGAACGAGACCGTACCGTGTCTTTAGACTCGAGCATGGATTAAAACGCCAATGCCATTCTCGTAAAACATGGAAGCCCAAACTAACAAATTATTGAATAACTATATCTGGACACGAAATCAGATGCTTTCTCTAAATAGAACTACTGTACGTGATTCAATATAGTTTCGTAGAAATGTAGACTGAAGCTGGGTATATTTCAAAATATTACAAGAATTCGTGGCATAAGTGACGCTAATAATGACACTTACGCGCGTGTTTCAAAAGTGTACCTTCAACTGCAACAAGCTGCCTGTCAACTCATTTGCACTCAATATGTTTTGTTAATTAAAATATTTTAAATATAAAGAAATAGTATTACAATTAGCCTATATTAACTTACATTAGAAGAAGCCTCCAGACATCAGCTTTCTAGAATAAGTTATTTTACATAGAGTCTCCCTATCATGGGCGCTGCCATGTTGAGATCACCTATACCTAACGTTACTAGTTTGCTTCATATAGCACTTCCTGTCAGCGATCTATGTAAAAAAAAATTAAGGCCCGTTCACATCAACAACAATAACTATTACCTTCCAAAAAAAAAATCATGATAATGTTCTGTTCATTATAAGCTGGCACTGCAGTTATGTCATCTGCCACATTAAATGCTCCAGCTTTTAAAGCAGAGTGGAATCTGATTGGCTGATTTTTATCAGCTAGAAAAAAAGCTCTTAAAGTCTATAGAATAAATGTGTATATGGATGTGTGTGCATCATGAGAGAAACAGACAAAAAGATTTTCAGCATCAAGTTGCAGATATTCTCAAAACAAACCTCATGCATTCAGGCTGATATAAACCACTGGTACTACTGGGATGAATAACTTTTGCTTGTGTCAGCTAAACATAAATAAAAACTTGCTGACTGCACCTTAAACAACAAAGTTTCTTCTCATAAACAAGGTTCACACCCTTACACTTTATAGAGGAAGTCATCACATAACAAGTGAAAGCTGATCCAAAGTTATTGTGCAAAAATGTTGCAATATTTTCTTTCAGTTTATATTTTGGCATGGAAAATGGCGCAATTATTTCATTTTAAAGTAACTAAGGGTGGTTTGGCTGCATTCACTAAAAAGCCTATTTTTCGTTTTAGACAATGATGATGATACTCATTTTTGGATTTTTTTAGGTGACCCCAGGAAGTAAAGCGGCTCAGGCTGACCTTTGCATTGGGGACATGATCCTGGCCATAGATGGAGAGTCAACAGAGGGCATGACTCACCTGGAAGCACAGAATAAAATCAAAGCCTGCCTTGAGGAAATGGTGCTTTCCATTGACAGGTGAGGGGAACATGCTGTGTTTTGTCTGAATTACCAAATATATATCATTAGCCATGAGTAATCTTGCCTTGACTAATAAACCAGGTGTTGTTTATTATGAATAGTGGCTGTTTGACACTTTTTTTTTTTTTACCTTATTTGTAAGTCACTTTGGAAAAGGTATCTGCTAAATGCACACAGAAAAGGATGATATAACAAAACTTCTTTAAAAAAATACAAATGGACAAATTGATTTTTTTTATAAATTCTTCCATACAATAGATTTAATATTTTGAACCATTAGGGTGCCATTACTCCACTGGTCCCTGTATTAAGGTCCTTAGTACAGGTTTTTAGTACATTTTGTAGAGATCCCCATTAAAAAAAGTATGGAAAATGCTGACTTTTTGGAAGTGGAGATTTTGTAAGTTGGAGATTGGCCATGCACCTTTTAATGGGCTCAACAATGAGGATTTGTATTTGTACAAGAACGTTTCATTAAATGTTACAAAAATCAATAGGTTTTTAATGTGTTATAATAGCTAGAAAGTATAATATAATTCAATGACACAGTGGAAAACAATGGCATACATTGTACAATGTTGCTGGGTGTAATCTTCAGCTTGTTTTTACTGAAGTCAGTCAAAAGACATTCTTACAATTTCGACATATCCTCATCTGTGTCAGTCAGCTAGAAAACGCTACCTTGGTGGCAAGTCAGAATTTGCAACAACATTGTTCAATAAATGACAGAAAACCTGATGTGTTTTATGCCTTGCAAACACAATACAAGATTAGTACAATTACATCAACTTGCCCAAAATTCACTCACACTGGTCATCAGGCCATTGTTACTTTTAAGCCTTAATTTTATACTTTTTATTTTAATCAATTATTGATTCACTTTATGACACTTTTTTTTTCTTTTCTTTTTAAGATCAGAGACAAAAATGTGGTCCCCACTGGTCACTGAAGAAGGAAAGCCCAATCCATACAAGATGAATCTGGCAAATACAGATACACAGGTGCGTTTTCAGCCCTGCTTAACTGGTAGCTGAGGGATTTTTAAATGGACCCCTGATCATTTTCAATGAGCTTTAAAGCCATTCGTTGTGCTTGAGGCTGTCATACATAACAGGACCATAGCCGCTAAACAAATAAAGGCACGCCACTTATAGGCTGCCAAAGTGAAGTCATTGTTTATGTCCTAACAAGCCTTATCCCTGGAGACCGGTGAGTTTATCAGCCAAAGCCATGACGCAAGACCCACATCCTGCAGACTAAGTTGGAAACTTAGGGTCAGAATGTGAGTGATCATAGGAAGTGTGAGTTTGACTACATAGTTTGGGTGTTATAAATGTTTCCTGATTCAAGCAGAGAGCGAAACATAATAAAAAAAACAACTGCTAAATATGTTGTTAACAGAGGAAACTTTCATAGTGTCATTAAAACCTCAGTCTTTGGCAAAACTTTTCTATGTCTGTTTTTTTGTTTAATGGTCTTAATTCACATCAGCTTGTTATATATTACTGCATTCCTTATTAAATGATATACCCCCGGTTTCACAGACAAGGCTCAAGCTAGTCCCGGACTAAAATGCATGTTTGAGCTGTTCTAACTGAAAGCAACTTGCACTGACATATCTTAAAATATGTCAGTCATTGTTCTATCTCAAGATGCACACCAGTAATGTTTTTTTCCTTTTCCCTTTCTCATTGAAATAAGGCCTAGCCTAATCCTGGCTTAGTCTAAGCCCTGTCTGTGAAACAGGGCCCTAATGTCTTTGGATTTGTTTCAATCTCTTAAATGTATAGTTCACACAGTAATGAAATTCTGTCATCATTTACTCACCCTCGTGTCGTTCCAAACCTTTATGACTTTTTCTTCTGTGGAATATAATAGAAGACATTTTTCATGTATTTTTCTGTACATTTTGTCTGTATTTGTATGTAAATTGTCATGTTCTTTTAGCATCTGAGCAAAGAACTACAGTTGGAAATATTCAGTTCAGTTGGCATATTTACAGAAATCATAATGTGTAACGTTCTTATAAATAAATGTAAGGGTACAATTCACACAGATTTGTATAGACATGAGGGCGTGTAAATGGGTGAATTATGCTTTTAAAGCTACACTTCTCTCCTCTGTTTGCCGTGTTTTTAAGATTAGTAGTCTCATAGTTCCTGGTGTCTTTTTCTGTAGGACGTAAAACAAATAGGCTCTGCTCATAACAGGAGTGCTATTCCATTTAATTCTGGCAGTCCCAGGGTGGTCACCAACCTTTACAATAACCCCGCTGGCCTGTATTCCTCTGAGAACATTAAGAGTTTCAACAGTGCAGTGGATGATGTCCAGACTTCTGCTGTCTCCAATGAAGCCAGTAGGAAGTAAGCATGATGCACACCACACTGGCATAGTTGTCACAAAGCCATATGTCACAAAGCAACCAACATGTTTTTGATCAATTTAATGGGTCCCTGCTGAATATTTTTTTATTTTTTTTATCTTGATCCTAAACTTTGGAACGGTAGTGTATATTTATTTAAAAAAATATATTTAGGTAAGGATTAAGATGTGTACACTCACATGTATTCAGTGTGTAAGGAAAATATGTTATTGGTTTTTAGTTGATTAAATTTAAACTTTCTCGAAAATTAGTTTTTTATAAAAACCATACGAAATCAACATGAATATAAAGTTTTAAGAATTAAGCATGTGTGTTCTGGACTAGGTTTTTAAAAGATGTTTGTCTTAATCATGAACACTCTTATAAGTCAACATTACAACTGCAACATTCATTCCAGTTCTGTGCTGTATAAGTATAGCTATTTGAATTTATTGCTGTCAGGGCTGAAACGAGTCAGTTGGGATTGGCTTGAATAACATAATACTATTGAGATAACATTGTTTGTCTTGTGACCGTCATATGTGACCTTCTTCCTGTATTATAGCTCAGATCCCTGTAAACCTGGCCAGCCAAAGCCTGCATTACCTGCAGACTCTGAGGTATACAAAATGCTGCAGGAGAATCAAGAATCCAATGAGCCTCCTCGCCAGTCTGCCTCTTTTAAAGTTCTGCAGGAGATCCTGGAAACTGGTATTATATCTAACGCACTGTGTATACCTTACTACATTGTTACTGAATAAACATGAAGGTGACCAGGCCTTAGCTTCTGTTGACAAAATGGGTATCTGCAATTCTGGTCATTCATAATCATTAGTTTCTAACTCCATGCCTGTGGCCTCAGCTATGAAACACATTTTGTAAATGGCATCAGAATGGCTGGCCTATAAAAAAAAAAAGCCTAAGCATCTTTGTTTCTTTGTGTCAGGTGATGTAGATAAACCCTCTGGCTTCAGAAGTGTCAAGGCCCCCACCCCAAAAATTGGAGCCTCAGTTGGGAATCCTGAAAAGCTCTCTCTATGTGACAAATGCGGTTCAGGGATTGTGTAAGTTTCACTGTTTTGGTATATCTTTTTAGGAGTTTTAAGGAAATTCATGCTTCCAAGAACAGTTGCAAGTACTTTGTGGTTTCATGTCCAGTGTCACCATCTACTGGAACATTTTGGAACTGAATCTCCTCATATTATCTTTTTTGGATTTCTCCATAATGATCAAGTGGTGTTCACTGCAGAGCCAAATTATTGCCTTGTCCAAATACACACACTTGCGGTCTTTGCACTTGACCACTTGTCTACTTGCATGACGTGTTTCCTCTATTTGGCCCAAGTGTTCAAGTAGGTGTAAAGACTGCAAGTGTGTGTAGAACTTTTGATTACTTGATGGGATACAATCACACTTATAGTGTTGTAAAAAATGCAAGTGTTTGCAGTGCTTTTATTTATTATATTTTCAACACTTCGAATTTTAAAATAAACTTCTACATGTCTATTCAGTAGTCGCTATGTAACAATTAAGCCCCTTTCACACAGCGCGTTGATCCGGGATTGATGCCGGGATCGATGCTGGGTTGGGGACCTAGTAAAGCCCCTTTCACACAGAGATTCCGGAAAATACACGGATAAAGTGACCTGGGATTTGACCCGTGGTCGTTTGACTTTGGTTCATTCACACTGCCAGTAATTTTCCGGAATCAGAGAGTGCGTTCACACACAACCCGTAAAAATCCCGTAAAGACACGTGACATCGATGTGACATGTAATGTCTCAGCAGCGTCTATAGTTTGCTTATGAGCTGCGATTTCTCTCTCGAGTAACCACACTTGTGCATTTTTTTTTCATTACGTACCGTTTCACGCTGGCGAACGATCCCGGCTTCTGTGCCATCATTACGACACGGCATTGATTACGGCTTTTGTTCACACAGCGCGCGTTCCGGGACTGAACACGGCAATGTTTTTACTAGGTCCCCAACCCAGCATCGATCCCGGCATCAATCCAGGGTCGTGTTTGCGTTCACACAGAAGGTGTTCTGGCAATTTCTCGGGATCAATGCGCTGTGTGAAAGGGGCTTTAGAAGCACCACAATTTTAAATTTGTGTCTTCTGATAAAGTGATAAAAACAGTTGCAAAAGGCCTACACATACCATACTCATCTTTGCACTAATAAAATGTTTTACTATCAAATTATATTAATCTAATTCAATTAAATTACAGTGGAATATTTTCCACAAGATTTCGGGGCACATGAGTTCCCGAACGTAATGTATGATGGGATACGCTTAGCCTCAAATACCGCTCTGAAGCGGTATTGATAGTGTGGGTTTAGTGTGCATTAAGGGCACTGCACTTTGGCATTTTTTAAGACATGGGACAGTCTTGCGCACTTACTTCCTGTCGCGAGCACGCGCTCTCAAGTGGCCAAGACCGCAAGTGTGGGTATTTGGTCATGGCAGATGTCTGGCTCCCCCACTTTGGATGTAATGGGTGGAGCTTGATCTTGTCCAGCTCCACCTCTGTTGATCTAATGGGTGGGCTTAACCTAATTATGTTTAGGGATTGGGTCAGGCTAAAGGTGTGTCTAGACCTTCAAGCTCCACCAATTGCATCCAAAGAAGGGGGGCTGGATGTCAAGCTCCTCCCATTGGTTCTGCAGTGAGCAGCCTCTCATAATAATAGGAATTTTTACCAAACATGTTTTCCTATAGTGTGACTAACTTTGATCTTTCTCTTTTTGTTTTGGTTTTAAAGAGGAATGATTGTCAAAGTTCGAGATAAGTTTCGCCACCCAGAGTGCTACGTTTGCACAGACTGCGGGATCAATCTTAAGCAGAAAGGACACTTTTTTGTTGAGGACAAGATTTACTGCGAGAAACACGCACGCGAACGCGTCACTCCTCCAGAGGGTTATGACGTTGTCACGGTTTTTCCAAAGTAGAATCTTACCAACATTCTACTTTAAAACTGCACATTCCCTTATGTGGGGTATTCCTTCAGAAATCTGTAACACCTTATTTAGGTAGTCTTTCAATGAGGCTGCTTTGTTGGCAGCATGAATGTTTGAAACAACTCTTACATGCTCAGGCAGAAGTGCATGGATTTAAATGGACTTAAGCAACAATAATCAGGAAATGTGATTAGACATCACCTGAATATTTTAATATAGGGTCTATCCAGATTAAGTGTTATTGTTTTCATACATTCCTATTTCTTAGTCATTCCATAAATGTATCTCTTTGTATAAAAGGCTCATATTATTGGTGCTAGGGTATCTTAAGACCACTTACTGCATTAGCAGTTTTTCATAAAAAGTTGATAATTGAAATGTATTATGTAATCATGGTCATATTTCTCACACACATCGGTATGTAAAATCTATTCCCTGTATGTATATTGTCTTTTGGATTCTCCAATATTTTTTTTATGAAATAACTTGTTCAGCCATGCTAGAAAAATAAAATGTTGCATATCCATTGTGAAATTTCTTTGTTTTATTTATTAAAAGATTTACTTTTTACAGGCTTTTTGATTAGGAATGTTTATTCATTTGAATCACGCTGGCCTTTCAATAAAACCCTTTCTGCAGAAGCAGAATAAATGACTGAATATTTGAATGTTGCATTGAAAGCACAAACACTCATACTTCAGTCAGAGTGCAATAGTTTTTGTTTCTGCAGCTGTAAGAAATATCAAAATTGAACCTAATCACAATTACTCAGTTCTTGCAAGAATATACTAATTGAAACACAGGGTTATTTAAAACAGCATATGCATAGGGAAAAACATACACACACCAAGCATAATGATAATAAGGCTTGTTTATGAAATTAAATATTTAGAGACATTGAATGCCTACTTAGCTGGGATATTTTAATGTTTTTTTTTCCACTGGAGACATTGCACTGTCTCCCCGAGTGTGAGCACCTGTTGCTCCGGAAAGCTCAGCTGGTGTACAGCGCATGCGCAAAGCCCTGTCAGTAAAATTGCTTGCTTCACGAAACACTAAAGCATTTTTATATGAATTTATTATACTTGAGTGTACAATTTATATTCTACAAAAGCACTAGAATGAAAAAAGATTTGAAAAATAACTTTTTGTTTATTTGCTTGAATTAAAAAAGGAAAAAGGAAATGTCAGAAACAATATTTACAACATTGATTTGTCTGTCATCGTCATAGACATATAAATGGAAGCATGCAATAAAACGTTTAAATAATTAAAATGATAATATCATTATGTTGTTGTTTTTTCAGGCATAAACGAAAAGTAAAATAATACACATGAGCTGCCCTGAAACGTGTCATACTCGTGGTCCTAATAGCAATGGTTAACTTTTGCCAGATTTGTTTTACTACTCGCAGATTAGACTTTCCTCAACAAATCAAAATGTCAAATTGTCCTGAAAATTGCAGTTAAATTCCTCTAGCAGCAAATCAGTGTAGTAGCCGTGGGTTTCTTGCCAATTTGATGATGAGTTTGTGGAGTGCCACTTGGACGCGCACGAGCTTGATGCGCTGTAACGCGCTTCCAAGCAAGCGCTTGGCACCGTGAGGTTCCCCTGATCCCGAACGTGATTTGAAATTTGTCGAACGTGGTCTGCAATTCTCAGTGTTTCTGACAATGCCCAAATGTAATTGTGCGCGAATCTCAACGTCTCAATTTTAGTCATTTTCGCGTCATCTGGAAAAGTTGGAAGCACGCTTCTCAGAGTATCCAGAGCGGAGTTCAGCTTATGCATGCGGTGCCTTTCTCTATCGTTTGCCTTCCCTCTGCGATTCCCACGTTGTCTGCTTGCTGATTTAACTGGCATCTTTTTCTTCATTCTTTTATTTATTGTATTCTCTTCGCTGAAGGTAAATGAGCGTTCTTTATTCGCTGAGTCTGTGTTGCCAAGCTCATATTCTCTGTTGTATTTAATTTGTTGACCTTTGGTAATGTCTGTGCATCCAGACTTGAGATCTAATGCAGAACTCCAGTTAGATTTAAAGGTCCCCTTCCTTCCTCCCGAAGCGCCCGTGGATCTTGGAGTCATTCTGTAAACATAAAACACAACTGGACATCCTTGGTCCAAGGTCTCGAATAATCAATCAATAACAATCTAAGAAACCTGTCATACATTAGATGCTTACCTCTTGCAGACTGGCTCGGTGAAGTTCCGTGAGGGTGTTGATCTAAAGCACTGCGAGTCCTGTCTATCAGTGAGCAACATGCAGTCTCTTTATTCATTCCCTTAATATATAAATCAGGAGGACAATAGAGGGTGATGCGCCCATGCGTCATTTATGTCCCTTTATCCTGTCTGCGCTCTAGGACAAACAAATGAAGTCAAGTGGCCAATCAGAACTGAGACGGACTTTTCCAAAAATGTACATTCATAGTTTCAGAAATAAACTAAGAGAGGATTTTAAAACAGGATAGAAAATGTCAGGTGAGGTTTTCTATAGTTTTCTGTCATTTTCTCATCTTAGACATTTTCTCGTTTATATTAAAAATCATAATTTCACCACGCGAAACAGCCTACTGCAAATATATAGTGGCATGTAAGCCTTTTTTTTCCACAATGAATGCTATATCGTCACGATTGAGTTAATAATGACACTGAATACGCATGTAGTGTTCTCAAACACCAGCTTATGGAATGTGTGGTATAAAAAGTTAATGGATCTGGAGCAGGAATAGCAGGAGCAGGTGACTTGGTAACCTTCTCACTGCGTTAACATAGAAACCATGTAGGTATTATGAACATACGTGCTTCGGTGACTTTTTAGTGGCACTTTTAACAAGTCATTTTTAATAATCAGAGCTAAAAATATTTACTGATAAACAATATTATTTTAGTGTAATTGCCGTTGTGCGCCTTCTGGTGATATTCCTGTGCGTAAATTGTGTTGTAGTGCGTAAAACCCTGGGAAATTTATATTTAAGCGAGGAAAATGTGGAATAACGTGTGTCTATGTGTAGTAGCAGTTCCTTTGTGCAATGAAAACACAGAAAATTATGCACAACAAAATTTGCAACGAAAATAAAATGCGTGCGCACTGATGTCTCCAAATGGAGTCCGTTATTAGGTACATTAAGTGCGCGTCGTAAATATAGTCACAGTTGCAAACAAGACTTTCAACATGGTCGGATAGCACGAGTTTACACTTGGCCCCAAGTCTTGATAAATCGTAATTTATTGGAGAGACCAAGAGCCCTGTAATGGGCGCAAAATATTTACCGTGGTTCCCAAGTGTCCACAAAGGCACTCATCGCCAGTCTAACTAAATATGTATTTTGGAAGACATCTGATAACCATATGCTTTCAATAAAATGGACAAATAAAGCAAGGAGATAGGGAATGTTGTCGTGCTGTTATAAAGTCCTCGAAATAATCCAAAGTAAACCAAATATTACCGCTTTACAAATAACTTTTGATGCCAGACCCATATTGGGACATCGCGGGACAGGTGTGGGTTTGTGACTCAGATTTGTCATCCGATTTTTATCAGTGCAGAGTAATATCTTGCTTGTTATGCAAAGTATGGGCAAACATAGGCGACCTGTTGCTGTGGAAATCATAGATATCGCATAGAACATGATTTAACAATAAATGCGCCCTATACTGAAGAGCAGGTGATACCTGGACTCGCTCTCTTGATTGATAGACTACTTCTTCAACTGCTGCACTTTACAATCTGTTGTAGTTATTTATGAAACGAAATCTATTTCTTATTATTTTAACAAACAGAAGTACCAGGTGGGGCTTTATTTTCATCCCCAGCCTTTGTTTGAAGGGCATCTGAAGAAGGCAATCAAGGACCAAAACTCGCTGACCAGCTTTTTGCCATCCATTTGTCCCAAACTGGCAGAAAAGCTATTTAATTCTTCTCTCTTGTTCAGACGCGGAAAAGGCTGCACATAAAGAAGAAAAGGAAACTTCACTGAGAAGACAAAAACAACAACTTAAAAACATTTAATTACAACCCGGATGCCATATGTACACCTCTTGTTAAAACTCAAACAATGTCAACTCTTTTGTGTGGTAAAACGTGCACCTTTGGAGACGTGTGCGCTTTTGGAACGGTGTGCGCATCGAGACCAGAAAGATCTTGAGTACACTTCTTGGAAGAAGTAATGCAGTTTTAATGTGCTTTTGAGCTTTCTTTTAGAGTCCACCCATTGTGCTAAAACGCATATGCTTGTTATGACCGAATACACCAATTATAATTGAATAGGCAAGAGCTTCTTGCTAAAACCATTTGGTTTGAGCAATCGGGGGTCACCCTCAATAATTAAGCTTTGGTGCTGCTGTGAATGCGTGGGTTCAACTGCAGCTTTTCTCCAAATTGTACCCACATTCAGCACAGACTTGAATCGAATTTATCTTACTATTGCTATAACTTGCCAAGTTTTGGGGAAAACACATTTTCCATTGGCATGATGAAAATAGACTAAAATTATATATTTTAAAAAAAAAGTAAATAAATACATATTAAGAGTTGTAAATAATTTTGAAAAACTATCAATGAACTTCACTGTTCTGCTATTTCCATTTTTTTCTTACTTGTATTGTATTACATGTGTAGTTGTATGGATTAGTCCAGCATAGTTTTAAAATTTTATTTTCTTTAAAAACAAATTTAAGAATTTTTTTTTAATTTTGTGCACTTTTATGTCACATGGGTTAAATTAGCAGAATTTCAACTTTGTTGTAAAGCTGTCTTAGAAACGTTCACATTGCTTTCGTTATTTCGATATACTTTTTCAAATTCATTTAATTAATAGGCCTATATTTTTGTTGTGTTTTCCTCATCCCATACCCAGACTTACAATCTTTTCCTATAAGTTTTATTTATGGTTACCGATATTTTAAGCCCCACAGAAATAAATTTAATTTATTCCATCTTTACCAAGAAATCTGCTATAATGAAGAAAAATGTGATATTGTTGAAGAAGTATTGTTTTATTTGGTCGTATATTTTTACTTTACACAAAAACTTAACCACCCCACACCCTTAAACCAATGCAACAAAAAACTTAGACTAATTCTTCCGTTTGTTTTCTAATCTTGTCTAATAAACCTGCACTGTGAAAAAATTGCTGCCTGAAATTTTTAAGTACAACCCACTTGGATGTTTAAGTCATTTTAACTTAAATTAGGCCTACATAAAACTGACATGAAAAAATTAGTTGAATCTTGTAGCTATAACATAAAAATATTTGAAAATTGCTTAACTTATTTTGACGAGTTAGAGCGAAGTAAAAACATATGTTGCCATAACTTATTGATCATAATTTTTTTTTTACAGTGTGGTAGCCTATTATTACGAATATTATGCTTCTTGACAATTGCTTTGTTCCTCTCCTGTAAGTCGCGTTGGATAGAAGCGTCTGCTAAATACATGAATACATGTCAATTTATGTACCTTACTCTAGGTAAACAAAAACAGACAAACAAATAGGCCTAAGCATTAGCATAAAAAATCGTTAGACTACATATTGTAGTTATAAAAAGCCTTAGCCTATGAGAACTGAACTGAATTAAATCTGTCACTTTCTTCCGTATAGCCTGACGAACTGTAATAAATGTAAATCACCATTTACTATATGAACAACCTATTAACTCAGTTGAAAAAAAAAGTTAAACAATACAAGGTAGAAACATTTGACCAAAATGCCCATTCTGTCCTTTAAAAACATCAATAGCGCCATCAAGTGATCATTTAAAGCACTGCACGTGTATGAAACCATATAAAACCAACACAAAAGTTTGCCACTGTCGCTTTTGTCGCCTTTGTCTGTTGGCTTGCTTAGTTGGGGACACTTAATATTCATCAATATTATTGATCTGCCTGCATTCACACACCATTAGCCTATGAGAACTGAACTGAGTTGGACGATGACATCACTGTTTTCTCCAGAGCGGCTATAAATTAACGAAATTAATAACTTAGCCTACAACAAAAATGAACCATCACTGAACTTAATTAAGCTGGACGCTATTTTCTTTTACAAATCCCTTCTTTTACAAAAAACAACAACACGTAAATGTGGTGCTTTCTGATAATTAAAACTTAATTAATCATTTTAAAAATAAAACATGACATAAAATGATTAAATATGAACAAACAACAACAATAATAAATACATACAATATATATATATATATATATATATATATATATATATATATATATATATATATATATATACATACATACATACATACATATATATATATATATATATATATATATATATATATATATATATATATATATATATATATATATATACATATACAGTAAGCTACATTGAAAGATAATTTCGCAGACTAATATAATAAAAAGGTAGGCTACTCTACACACAGACCTCCCTGGAAAATACCATGTAAACCGTGTCGAATCTGCGAATCGGCAGCAGGAGGCAGTGACTCTCACAGATTCTAACAGTATGTGTGCTGGACTAATCACTGTGATGAAGGACACTTTGCAGTATATGAAGATCAGCGAATGCGGAGTCTCGCCTGAAAGCAAATCGCGTCCCCTTTTACTCATACGGCACTTCCTGATATAAGCTTGCTCCTCTGATTGTGTCATGCAACGGGGCATCCGCTCTCAAAACAAGCCAAACAAAGATCTTTCAGGCTGTCTTCCCCATTTCTCCCGGGGTAGTTGAAGAAGCGACTTTTTCCAGACGGGGTGTAACCTTGGCAAACAAAATGGACTACAGGGTAAGTGGGTATGATGTCAATTAGAAATCAGATGTGCTTTAAAAATAGTCTATTCCAGCTATCCAAACAAGCCATGGTTATGTCACAACGAAAGCTTCGACTATGAAAAATGTTTTGGTCAATCGTATGTTACTTTGTTTTGTTAGCTGACATACTTTAACCCTGAAGAGCTGTAATGATGGTTCAGTGTATCAGATCTGTAGGTGACACTTTCATCTGATATAACACTTTTTTTCACTTTCACTGTTGGGAATTCAAGTGATCTTATCATGTAGAAAGATTATTATCCATTTGAAGTATTGTTGTTTTTTTAGAGAGAGAGAGTCTGGGCCCAAATGCCATACCGTTCATGTTTATTATCGTGTCCTATATCAAATTTTGTGTAGCCTTTGTTTTCTGTGCCGCTGTGTAAAGGAGTCACATCATGCACAGTTTGATATAGGTGAAAGGAGAGCTAACGTTACCTATTATAAAACCGTTTCTTCTTTATATAATTCTTTATAATAATCACTTGTCTTTGTGGAAGAACCAGGTGCAGAGAGGGAAATTTTAATTGTGTATGTGTTCTTCAGAAACCTTCCTGTGACAGGCTCAAACCCAGAGGAAGTGCTATTCTTAACAAGAGTGTACAATGGGGGCAAGATCTGTTTTGATTATGGTTTAGCAGCATCTGTTGAGACTGTTTTTGGCTTGTCTGACGTTGTATGGATGCTAGTGATTTAATGTGTGTGAATTAACTTCAGGGCTCTATGAAAGGGATATTTCACCCCATAAATAAAAGTGTCAGTCACCCGTATATCATTTCTTATGTGGAACACAAAAGAAGATACTATGAAGAATGACAGCCTCAGTCATCCATATATATATATATATATATATATATATATATATATATATATAATATGTGTGTGTGTTTATATGAGTTTGTTTGTTTTTTAAATGTTTTTGAAGAGAAGTATATTATGCTCACCAAGTCTGCGTTTATTTGATCAAAAATACAGTAAAACAATAGCATTGTGAAATATTATTAAACATTTAAAATATCTGGCTTCTCTGGTAATATATTTTATATAATTATTTCCTGTGGTGGCAAAGCTGAATTTTCAGCATCATTACTCCAGTCTTCAGTGTTATATGATCCTTCAGAAATCGTTCTAATATGTTGATTTGTTGCTCAAGAAACATATGATTTGAACATAACATATGAACATAAACTTATATTGTTAAGTTTATATTGTTGATTGATTATCAATATTAAACAGTTGTTATGCTTGATATTTTTGTGGATACTTGTGATACTTTTTTCCCCCAGTATTCCTTGATAAATGCAAAGTTCCAAAGAATAGCGTTTATTTGAATATAAATCTTTTGTGCTCTTATAAATGTCTGTACTGTCATTTCTTATCAATGTAAAGCATCATTGCTGAATAATTGTTTTAATTTCTATCTAAAGAATTCGTCCTGACCCCAGACTTGTATAGTCAGTGTATATGGTTGATTGTATATAAAAGCAATTGTGTTTAGCTACTTAAATTATATGAATTAAACCAATTTTTGTTTGTTTTTCCATGTAGATTTCCAGCTTTTATTTACTACACACTTTATCTTTTTTTACGTATTGTCTTGAGTGCCATGAAAGATAGACTGGAATCATGAGCTCTTTGACTCAACAATGGACAAATAATCAAAGCTTGAGTAGAGAGCTGAAAGGACCTGAAAGCAGCATTTAGCGGCCACAGCATATATTTTTTTATAAACGTATTGATTCAAACTAAACCCATCCAAGTGCTTCATACATGTTCTTTTATCACAATCGTGTTATCTGTCATGTTCAGAAGACTTGTATAACATAGCAGACGTGTACATCTATTCATCTCTTTTGCAATGTGTTTCTGCTGTCTTTGCCTTTTGCCCCTTTTACAAGATAACATAATCTCAGCATTTTATGGCACGTTATCAGCATTTTATGGCACGTAAGCCTAATCTTGACATAAAGTGTAAACTTGTCTCTCAAATCTGATTGGTTGATTGAAATGTTGTTCCAGGGTCAGCAAAGATGTTGATCCAGGAACATGTTGTACTTGGTGAAATCACGTTCACTGACTGACGGGATGCTGGCTTTAAAGATTTCGTTTCAGTGCAGTTGAGGTTCCACATTTCATGCTTTTTGTTATATTTGGATCCTGAACGTATGATGCACCTCAGTCCTGGTCAAAGTTTCAGTTGTTCACTAACATGACCTGTTTACCTGCTCCTCTAAATCCGCTGTACTTTGCAAACCCTGCTAAACCTGTTGGAGAGCTTGTCATGGACTTAGAACTCCATTCAGGGGATGTTGTTTAGCTCCTGTCTGATTTATTCATTATCTCCTTGACAAAATGAATACCTTTTTAATTTTGTTTTAATATGTCTAGTAGTCTAATTATGTGTCATTTATTGTGCTACATTTAAGATAATATATGCTTCTCGTATAACTAGTGCTCTTTACATGCTCCGAATGCAAATTATAGCTTTTAGTCTGGCTTTTGAAGAAGAAATGAGATGCTCATACATTGCAGATTACTAGGAGTTGACATACTCGTGAATATGGTTGGCTGAGACTTTGTTCTGTTTCCTGCATGCTGTTATGGGACACAATCTGCGCTGTTATCAAGCAAGACCACATTGTGCTGTAAAAAATAGTGATTGTGAAATGCGTCCACCAGATATGCTTCCCCGCTCGTTTAAATGAGATAAACTAGCCATTTATAAATATGTACTTTTCAGTATAATGGACTTGAACTAGTATTTTTTTAGGGGATTTTCTTAAAGACCCATTTTAAGTCTCTGCTTTGGGTTTTGTGTGGCCAGTTTCTCATAATAAATAAGGTGTGGTCAGTTGGAACAATATCTGTGAAAGTAGTTATCTACTAAGCTCTGCCTGATTCTTGTGGCTGAAGTTAGACATTCTCCTGCCACAGTTGTCATTAATGAAGCCAAGCTCTTCAAACAATTAAGTATGAGTCATTTCTCTAAGTATTTAAGTATAATTTTGAATGTTTTTTATTGAGATTTTAATTTGCTAGCTGTTATTATGCTAATCTGAGAACTGATAGCCAGCATTTTGTAGATAGTTTCTAACCCTGAAGAATTTTACTAGTAGGTTGTTTATTGACTCTTCTATCAATGTTTATTGATTGATTAATGTGGCTGAGGCTTGTAATTGCTGGTAAGTAGCCAATTATTGGTCTCTGTGTTGAATCTGTCTTGATCTGCTTGAGCTTTGTAGTTTTCCAGCTGTTTATTGAAATCGGATTGGGTTTATTTCTGGTCAAGTTGCCTTGATTAACAATAACTTGTCTTCTTTACTCATGCAGAGTACCTTGGAGGTGTATAAGGAGATGGTGCTGCTGTACATAGAGGAGGCTCGGCGCTTTGTGAATTCTCAATGTGCTGGTCTGGAGCCATGGCAGATCATTGCGACCACTTTGCTGTCCACGCTCGGTGCGGTGTGGCTAAAGGGTTTCCTTTTTCAGCAAGATAGTAAGTGCTATTGATCATTCCTGTCTTTGAACTTGTGAATATTAACTATGTGGTCAGGTTTACACTACCATTCAAAAGTTTGAGGTCAGTAAGATTTTTTTAAATGTTTTTGAAAGAAGTGTCTTATGCTCACCAAGGCTGCATTTATTTGATCAAACATAAAACAGTAAAATTGTGGAATATTATTAAAATTTACAATAACTTTATATTTTAAAATGTAATTGATTTCTGTGATGTGAATGTTCAGCATCATTACTCCAGTCTTCAGTATCACATGATCCTTCAGAAATAATTCTAATGTGCTGATTTGCTGCTCAAAAAACATTTCTTAATATTATCAGTGTTTAAAACAGTTGTGCTGCTTAATATTTTTTGGAAACTGTGATATTTTTTTATTTTTTTAGAATTCTTGAATAGAATGTTCAAAAGAACAGCATTTATTTTAAATGGAAATCTTTTGTTACATTATAAAATTCTTCATTGTCACTTTTTATCAATTGAATGCATCCCTGCTGAATAAAATTACTTTCTTTTCTTTTTTAAAAAAGGTTTTTACTAAACAATTTTACTGACCTCAAACTTTTGAATGGCAATGTGTACAGGATCTGGAAGGTGTATTTCCAAGAGTCAATAAAGAAGAGAAAAAACAAACAATGAAATGCAATGAATTTTTGTTGTGTTTTCATTTTTTTTATATTTTTTCTAATATGTGACCCATGTTCCATGAAGATATTTTGTAATTTTCCTACCGTAAATGTATAAAACATTTATTTTTGTGAGTGAATGCAGCACAATCGCGAACATAAATGGACAAATTTAAAGGTGATTTTCTCATTGTTTCGATTTTTTTTTTTGCACCCTCAGATTCCAGATTTTCAAATAATTATATCTCGGCCAAATATTGTCCTATCCTAACAAACCATACATCAATGGAAAGCTTATTTAGTCAGATTTCATGTGATGTAGAAATCTCAATAAAAAAAAAATGACCCATATGACTGGTTTTGTCATCCAGGGTACATATGGTTAATAATAGTCAGCGCACATAATGGTTGATTTTATCAACAGTCTTTTCATAGTCATAAGCTACAGTTTTCTTTGTTACTGTGAAACAATCTGAAATATCATTATGTTGCAAGCTAATAGTAGGTAAATAATCATGTTGTCCCTCTTTGCTATTCATAAGTCAGGAAGTCTTAAAACAAAGTTGCAAAATTTCAAGGCCACTTGAAAATAACAAAATCTGTGGCACTTGTTTTTTAATTCATTGTGTCATCAACCAGAAACAATGGTTTCTGAGGAAGCTGAGGAAAAAAAACCCAAACTTTTACACGGAGTTCTCTCATTTGTTTAATTTTACATGCCAAACTTCTATTGACTCTACATCTAACATAAGAGATCGTTTTGAAAGTCTCTAGCATTGACAGGCGTGCATTGACAGGCTAGCATTGACAGGAACTTTGTAAAGCAACTCAGATTTGAAAGAATGTCTCTGTGGAGTCATTTCATGTCACATCTTCACCACAATTTGCTCATTGTTCGTGTTTTCTAGGCCTGACGTCAAGAGTAAAGAAGCAATTCTTTAAAATCATCAGAAAAATCCCATTTGTCGGAGCAACAGTAAGCATCTAGTGGTTTTATAGTTCCCTTTCTTCTTTCAGACTTCTCTTTCTGACTCACTGATGGATGATTAAGTCACCATTGCCATGCCTAAGTAGAAATAAAGCTTTTATCACACTTTCATAATAGGATCCTGTGATTATACCAGGGTTTACTTTAGGTCATTAACCTGAAAAGATATGTCTGGTTCCAGTCAGAACTGACTGCTGGTTGATTTTGATTTGAGTCTGTCATGTCTTCTTTATGATATTTATTAAGATGCTAACCAGCTTAACATTACAAATTATTACAACCTAAACACCCCTTAGACAGTGGTTCTTAACCTTTTTTTCCATAACTTTTTTTGTTTGAACAATTTGAGACTTTCGATATATATCAAATGAATTAAACAATTATTTTTGTGATTCCGTAAGTTTCAAGAACTGTAGATTATTTAATAAAACAATAGTTGGTAATAATAATAATTACATTTTGCAATGAAATAGTTATATATATTATATATATTTTATATATATATATATATATATATATATATATATTTTATATATATATATATATATATATATATACATATATACACACACACAATGTAATGTAAAATACTCTGTTTACACCTTGATGTTTTTTGTTGAAGTTAAATATTTAAAAATAATGTATTTATAAAGGTTTATTTTCCCCTCAATTTCTGGTTTTAATTAAATCTTTCCCTCATCAGATTCAGAGTCAGCTCAACAAAGCATTGGATGACATGTCAGTGAGTCTGTGCACACTGAAGGAAGGCATGAGCTACACCAAACACCTACCAGCACAAGGCCTCACCCAAAAACAGCTCCTTGACAAGATCAGGGAATATGAGACACTGAGTGAGTCACCTTCAGCCTGTCCCAACTCCCATCTGTTATAATGATGGAGAGCCCAAAGGCTTCAAAGATAAATCAGAAACTCAGCCAGATTTTCTCAGACTGAATTTGCCCTACAGTAGTATGGGTGCAGTTTATTTGCAAGCAAGTTTATTTACTAGGAAATAATGCAGCTGATTTATATTACAAGTTAATATCCCACTGTTGTTCTGTTATCATTTTTTTTTTTTTGTAATACTTCTGATTTCAGGTGAGGTAGACTGGGCGAAAGGCAAAGTGTCAGGTGCAGTCTACTGGGGGGATGAGAAGCTCACAGATCTCCTGGTGAAGGTATAACGGCCTTTAAATCATTTAGATCAATAAATCCCAAACAGGGGTATGTGTGTTCAAGGGGGTGTTTTTGATTTTGCTTTAACCTGTAAAATTGGACAAAATAAAAGATTAGTCTCATGATTCAGCTCATTCTCAAGGAACATGTGTGCAATGATTTTATACGTGTGGATCACATGCAGGATATTTGTGCTATCTGATGTCTTTGTTTCACCAAAAGTATTGATTTGCTTTTAGTGTAATAAAAATTAATAATAAAAATAAGAAATAAAAATAATAGTGTAACTATTAAATGTGATGAATTGCATCCAGTATAATCTAATTTAATTTAATATACACTTCCATTTAAAAGTTTTGGGTTGGTAAGATTTACAACAAATGTTTTTGAAGGTCTCTTGTGCTCACCAAGGCTACATTTGTTTTGATGGAAAATATAGTTAAAACTGCAATATTGTGAAATATTATTACAAATTAAAATAACAGTTTTCTATTTTAAATTGTAATTTATTTCTGTGACGACAAAGCTGAATTTTCAGCATCATTACTCCCAGTCTTCAATGTCTCATGATCCTTCAGAAATCATTCTAATATGCTGATTTAGTGCTTTGGATAATTATTAATGCTCAAAACGTTGTGCTCCTTAATATTTTGTGGAAACTGATGCATTTCTTTTCAAGATTCTTTGACAAATAGAAAGTTCAAAAGAACAGCATTTATTTGT
Source organism: Gila orcuttii (assembly GCA_026230005.1). NCBI lineage: Eukaryota > Metazoa > Chordata > Actinopteri > Cypriniformes > Leuciscidae > Gila > Gila orcuttii. Next base: position 16,434,326 of record JAPDVR010000019.1, on the reverse strand, counting down.
AATTTTACTGTCACTTTTAAATAATTTAATGTTACTGACCCCAAATGGTAGTGTAAGAGTTAATGGGACATTTGATTTGGTGTAGATTAAGTGCTACTTGGGGTTGTAGTGATACATATGACAAACAAGGTTGGGAAACACTTTTAGATGTTCACTTTACTTTTGAATCTAGCAAAGCCATTGCAAAACAAGAAATAAATCCTGGATTTTGTGTTCCTCTGATTTGCAGGTGTATGGTGACTTTGCCTGGACAAACCCCCTCCACCCAGACCTGTTCCCCGGGGTTAGGAAGATGGAGGCAGAAGTGGTGCGGATGGCGTGCACTCTATTTAATGGAGGGCCAGACTCCTGTGGCACAGTGAGTTCTTCTCTCTATCTTCCCTGATGGAATAATGTGGTTGTGTGAAGTTCCAAATAAGTTCCAGAAGTTCTTTGCTCACTCACTGAACCCATTTGTAAAAAGGGTTCTGCTGCATATTAATACAGTTGTTTGCATGTGAGAAAATGGCTAAATGTGGTGAATGTCACCTGAACCAAATCTGTAAAATGCTATGAGGGTCTCATAAATGGGCTACATTCACACAACAACAGAATAAGTATGTCAGTCCATCGTTTTTCATTAGAAGACTGTTCACTAAAATTTAATTATTTGTTTTGTGTGTTCCTATCATGAAAGGTTACCTCAGGTGGAACAGAAAGCATCCTGATGGCATGCAAGGCATACAGAGACATGGCTCATGAACGTGGCATCAAACACCCAGAGATGTATGTACTGTCTCGGTCTAGTAAAAAAATCCAGCCTTTGCAGTTATAATGCTCTCTTTCTGCTTAGGTCAATAAACAGTTGTTGTCAACCAACACTGTACACTATTTATTTTTCTATTTACTGTTTTATTTTACTTGAAGAAACAATTTTTTAAATCAGTGCAACTTCAAACCCACTGTAAAAAGTGATTTATATTATTTGTTTTGTCTATGCTGTAGCATTGCTCCCGTGAGCGTCCACGCTGCGTTTGACAAAGCTGCACATTACTTTGGGATGAAGCTCATTCACGTACCTCTGGACAAGAAGACCATGAAAGTTGATGTGAAGGTACTGCCGTTTGGTTTGTTCACAGTAATCGGGTACATTTCTAATTCATTCAATGTTTTTATGAATATTGACATCCATCTAACTTTAACGACTACTTTTTTTGACTATAGGCCATGAAGAGGGCCATCTGTAGAAACACAGCAATGCTGGTGTGTTCAGCTCCTCAGTTCCCGCATGGAATAATGGACTCTGTAGCAGAAGTGGCAAAGGTAATATTTGCTTATTATAATGGACATGTAATCCAGTGCTTTTGTATCATTGTATAAATTAATCTAAAATATATTCTATAACTTTTTTCTTTTTTTTAAGCTTGCCGTAAAATACAACATCCCATTCCATGTGGATGCATGCTTGGGTGGGTTCCTGATAGTATTTATGGAAAAAGCGGGTTTCAAACTTGATCCCTTTGATTTCCGGGTCAAAGGTGTGACCAGTATCTCAGCTGATACGCATAAGGTGAGAACTTGATAGTGAGATAAATTAATAAATAAAAAACACTACTGTTCAAAAGTTTGTGTTCCATAAGATTTTTTTTTTTTTTGGTGAAAGAAATTAATACATTCATTCAGCAAGGATGCTAGTCTGGATTTCCCCATGTTGCCTTCCCGCAGCGCGATTTTATTCACGCTGAAAGGCAGTATGGATACCATGGTCCAGATTTTCGCCTCATTTAGGGAACCAATCACAGAACAGGGAGGGAGCAGCAAGGCGATGACGACATCTATGCGACACACCGAAGCAGTTTGTTTATTTCTATGGATTCAACATGGCACCAGACGCGAAGCTACCTTTTGATGCAGCCTTAGAGAATGTTCTAAGTAATTTAGAACGCAAGTTTATTTCGTCTTCTTCCTCGTCAAATTTCTGTCGCTCTACAGACGTCATCTGGTATAATTGAAACGATTGGCTATGAGCTACGTACAGGCGCATTTGATAGACATTCTTAGCACCCAATAAACGGCGCCGGGCATTCGTAAACCACGCCTCAAATACGAGAAAATGTACATGTGGTTCCCAGACCCAAGTCTCAACGAGAATTGGGTCTGGCGTTAGCCAGGCTACAAGGATGCATTAAATTGATCAAAAGTGACAGAAACTCCAGAATCTTTAAAAATGCAGCACAATTGTTTTTAACATTGATAGTTATAAGAAATGAGCACCAAATCAGCACATTAGAATGATTTCTGAAGGATCATGTGACACTGAAAACTGGAGTAATGATGCTGAAAATTACATATTGAAATAGAAAACTGTAATTATATTTTACAATACTACTGTTTCTACTGTATTTTTGATCGAATAAATGCAGCCGTAAAACATTAAAAAGTTTTACCAAGACCAAACTTTTTATTGGTTGTGTATTTGAAAAAAAGTACATTTTATTATTTTAATGAGTAACACAATTATGCAAATGATCTTCTCCCGACCTTTATTCTGGCATTTAAAAACTGATATTTTTAATAATCTGTTGAGAGTAATCTGTCCAAATGTAATTGCAATGAAAATTACAGTAAAAATGCAAAGTCTACTTAATTATTTTTATTTTTAATTATTGTGTCTCCACAGTATGGTTATGCTCCCAAAGGCTCCTCAGTAGTGCTCTACAGTGAAAGGAAATATCGCCACTACCAGTATTTTGTAGCGCCAGATTGGCAGGGAGGAATTTACGCGTCTCCATCCATGGCTGGATCTCGGCCTGGAGGCATAATTGCAGCCTGTTGGGCTACCATGATGCACATGGGTGAGAACGGATACGTTGAGGCCACCAAGAAAATCATTGGGACAGCACGCAAAATCAAAGCAGGGTCAGTATAGCGTCATTTATAATATAATGCATAATAGTAAATGAGAGACAGGCTAAGTGTTTCTTTGAATGTACATCAACTGTGCCAATGAAATTTGCATGGCAGGTAACATTTACTTGCCAGGAAAGACTATATGTGCTGAAACAACATCTAAAAAAAAACTCTCTTCCCACAGAATCCGTAAAATAGATGGGCTGTTTGTATTCGGGGATCCAGAGGTGTCTGTGGTGGCATTAGGCTCCGATGTTTTTGATATCTTTCGCTTATCTAATGCACTGACTTCAAAGGGCTGGAATCTCAACACTCTGCAGTTCCCATCTAGGTATGGTTAAAAAAAGAGAAATGTGTTACTTGAGCAAGTTATGCAAATTAATGTACCATCCCTGAAACAGAATGAAAGTTAGTCATACTTCAATGCCACAATTAAATAATGCAACAAAAAAAAAAAAAACATTTATACTTTTTCACCATATTAACTTTACATTTTAGGTACTGGTCAGAAAAGTTGTTTCTTAGATCATTGTTCATACATCTTTTGTTGTTCCCTTTCAGCATTCATATTTGTGTCACAATGCTACACACACAGCCTAGTGTAGCAGAGCAGTTCGTCAGTGATGTGAAGAGAGAAGTAGCCATCATCATGAAGAATCCTAAAGAGAAGACCACAGGAATGGTGAGTTTCCTTTTTTTTTTGACATACCAACAACTTTGAGTCGATCTACAATACTGTTTTAATGTTTGGGGTCAGTAACCTTTTGTAATTTTTTTTGAAAAAAGTCTCTTAACAGTACTCTCACCAGGGCTGCAAAAATATAATAAATATGGTAGTATTGAGAAATATTATAATGATTTAAAATAACTGTTTTCTACTTTAATACATTTTAAAATGTATGTTATTCCTGTGACAGCAGCCATTAATCCAGTCTTCGGTGTCACATGATCCTTCAGAAATCATTGTAATATGCTGATTTGGTGTTCAAGAAACATTTCTTAGTATTATCAATGTTGAAAAATTTGTTAACCTTGATACGTTTTTCAGGATTCTTTGATATTTCAATTAATCAAAGGTTTAGTCTTGTTTTAGTTTAGTTAGTTTAATGCATCCTTGCTAAATAAAAGTATTAATTTCTTTCACAAAAACAAAAAAATCTTACTGACCTCAAACTTCTGAACAGTAATTCCTGTATTGTTGCACTCCTAGATGTTGACCAAATTTTAAATAGATTTGTCCAATCAAAAGTGCAAACTTCACATTTTGAGTACTCTATATACTATATATACTTTTTTTCTGGCAAAATGGTCATTGTCCTGAAAGCAGATGGGTAAAATCCTCTCTATACCTCCAGTCCACTTCAGTCAAGTTGTACACGTATAATCTCATCTAATAAACCACGATGAAATTACCATTGTAAACTCTCCTCTTTTGTGTCGTAGGGAGCCATCTATGGTATGGCCCAGTCCATTCCTGACCGATCGATGGTGACTGAGATCTCACAGGGCTTTTTGGACTGCCTCTATAGCACTGAGGTGCCCAAGATACAGAACAAGCCCCACAAAAACCATAAGAATCACATGAATGGCAACTCCAAAGTGCACTGAGATTTACTGCCAGGGTCTCCACCCTTAGCTGGCTGAAGGGATGCTCATCGCAATCATCTAATCATTAATTTACTTCATTCAGTCGTCTATTTACAACTAACTATTTATGTATAAGCCATAGTCACCTGATATTTTGGGATTCGTGACTGAGGAGCGACGGTATCCTGTCTGTAAGACTATGGAGACAGCTGCACAAGTATCTATGTGAATCTGTGAAGGGACTGGGATATCTTAGTCTAATTTTGGTGAGCAGTGAGTGCAGATTTACTTCTTTCATTTCTTATTTTTATGACCGGTGCACACCATATGTATTTGATCACACTCCCACTATTTTTTATTTTTGGAAGTGTTTTCTGACACTTAAACCTCAGGATACCAGGGAATAATGTTGTCACAATGTTTTAACATCTGGTAATTTTTCACCTAAATTATTGACAAACCGTTCGGACAATTTCTGAGAGTTAAATAATGCAGATTAGGATAAAATCCATAATCTGATCAACATGGAAAAAACAGTGTTAGTTTTTTAATATTCCCAATATTTTATTCTCAATAGAAACTTGAAAACATAACAGACCATTTTAGAATGGTAGGGCTGCTCAGGTGAACCTATATTACAAATGTTTAGTTTTATTTATTTAATGTTAATTCCCCATATATAGTAGACATTTGATAGTCCAGTCGCAAAACATCCATCTTATTGAAAAGATATCTCACTGTTTTAAAATATCAGGGCAAAATGTAACAAATCCATTGACCATGTTGTAGTCAATATTACCTGGTTGAAATTCCCATCCAGATGGGTTTTTAGTGACCACATTTCACCCTATCTACCTCAAATCTATTTCAAATAATTGTAAACTTAATCATTGACTTTTTCCCTTTTGTCTAAATCCTGAGAAATGTCACCCAAGTGGACATTTTGATCCCAAGTCAATGCCATGCTCCAGGTTATGGTTTTTCAAAGTACGGTTTGAAGGTTTTCAGCTGTCTTTCCAATTGATTCATGACCTTTCCTTTGAGTTATATTTGTGTGTTGTATTTGTTTGGTTTCTTTTTTCCAGCTTAACTCAATTGAATGACAGCTAAGCCCTGGAACAACATGAAGGGAAATTAATCTGTGCATGAAGTCAGTGATATGAGGAAGTGATGACATGGTACCATGGAAACATCACATCAGATCTTGTCAGCTATATAATCCCATAAGCATTTATAATATTTGTGACCACTGTGTGTTTTTTTTTAATATTTTAAATCACTAATATAATGTCTCATATTTCAATGTTTTTTTTTTTCAATTCAGTAATTTCCATGTACTTTTTTAACCTCTTTTGGGGACTCGAGTAGGAGGCAGGATAGTTTTTTTTTCTATGATACCACTGTAGTACAGTGTATACTCAAGAACTGTAACATGCCTTAGGCTAAGACATAGATGTGGATTTTTGTCTTCAAAAAGTTACCCTTCTTGCCTAAATTAAGCATTTTAATGTTATTATGCAATAATCTGTAATTACTGTAACTACTGAAACTGAGGCACCTTGATCTGAATATTTGAAGCATTACATGACCTCTATGGTTATGGTTGTATGAAGCACAAAACTAAAAGCATTCACCTAAATGCCTTTCACAGTCGTCAGGGTGTGTGTTATTAGGTTAACATAGTAGCTAAATCTGCCTCAGGGACTAGGCCTTTACCACATCATGCAATCCGTTTCAAGTTTGTCCTGTAATGTTTTCTTGTTCCTAATATAAATCAATAAACATGGTCCTAAAAGAAATATGAATATTCTGGTCGCATAATATATTTACTTTTCACTGTTTTACAGAATGACATGTCTGATTGGGTCCACTCCGTCTCGCGTTTTTGAAACTTCATTGATACTTTTCCATTGTTCTTTTATGCAAACATGCACTAGATGGACATGTTTGATCAATGCAATCGTGTCTCTTGCAGTGTCTCGCGTTCTAAAACACTGGGCTCAAGTTAAAAATAAAACTTTAACCCTAGAATGCATAAATGGGGTCAAATTGATCCGTATTCATTTCCTATGGAATTTTTAACCTTCAGTATTTTTGTTTAAAATTTGTCAATGATTATATTTACTTTCTTTAACTTTATGGATTACTTAAATTTTTTTTTTATTATTTATACTAATTGCATGCATACGTTAACAGTCATGAAGTTCATCAAAAGTAGAACCTTCTCAGACGGTATGCGATTTTAGATGCAGTAGAGAAAGGCTACTGGAAGGACAGCTTAAGGCCCAAATAAAGGAAGAGGTACTCTCTCTAAAAGTAATGCTTAGAAAAGTGCAAATCATATGTGAAATATTCTGTCTGTCTACAAAGATAATTTTCCCATGATATGTGAGAAATGTAGGTGGAGAAATGTAGTGAAGGTTCAGACTAGAATATACTTTACAGTAGATCTAAATTAGTTTAGACAAAAGTACAACTGCATTTTAAAAATAACAAATTTCATGTTTTGTAATGTATATATGCAAGGAAATTTGATGGATAAACATGTTTGGTAAACTAAAACATTTGTGTATCGGCAATAATTTGTAATTACTTCATTAATAGGACACCGATTTTTTTAAGAAAACCATTAATTCCAATAAGGGCCATTTTGAACCCTTTATGCCTTTGTGTAGGTTTTTTGGTTCATGCATTCTAGGGTTACAAAGCAAAACTTATCTCTAAACCTTGCGTTTTTTAAAAACAAAAACGCATCTGTCGATCACACAGAATTCCTGTATTAAAGTGGGAGATGCAACACTACTACTGAATGAAAAATAACACTGACTTGAAATGAGTTTTTAAAACTTGAATGCTGAAAAGCAGTACGATTTTTAAATCCAAAAATGCTTTTTGGGTCCATCATTGATTAAATGGGAAGCAAATAAGTACATTGATTTCACATGCCAAAGTTGACAAACATTCAGTTTATTCCAATTCATTGAGGCACTAACCATTTCATCATTGGATCAAATGCAAATTAAGGCACCATACATTTAGTTTAAAAATACTATAAGCCATAGAATACAGTAATGTAATCGTATTTCACCGGTCTCTATGGTGTTCTAGCAATTCTCTGATCATTTATGTACTGTGAATGTGAAATGATTTAAAAGATGAAATGTGTCTTGAATGTACAATTAATACTTATCGGGAAAAGATCAAGTGTAACAGGCAGACAACACACAGTCAAAACTTATATGGTGATACATGAAGATTACAACATTTTTGATCCAGTTTTACAGGCTACAGAGGTTGACTGACAAGCTGTCAAGAGAGAGGATCCATTCAATAGACAGAGGCCTGATCTATGAAGGTTGCGAGGGTGATGTCACGCTGTGAGATTCCTCCACATTCATGAGTACTGAGAGTGATTTGAACCTACCAGAGATAAAACAGGCAGACAGGACAGTCAACATGAAATCAAAATTGGCCGCATTTATGTTTTTCAAACACATTCATGGTCTTATTAATGATTAATCAGTACATATTATTACAATAAAATTTCTAATTCCTTATTTAGGCACTAATGCAATCACAGTGATGACCATGCTAGCCTTACTGATGATGGCCTATCTATACCTTGTTATACACATTAAACCATTCGGGATGATGATCCATTTTCTCAGCTTGTAGTGCTACTCTGGACATGAACCCAAAAGCCTAAAGAGAAAAGAGCGTGTCATTGGGTAGGCTTTATGTGTTGTGAAGTATGTCACTCTAAATAGTTTTAAAGCCTTAGTCTCTCTTGGCAGTTTTACACAGTTTATTACCTGATTGAAGTCTTTGAAGAGAAACTCTTTGTAAATAGCATCTCTCCCCACCACCTCCACCCACTGAGCATTCCTCATCACGGGCAGGATGTGCTCCCTCTCCTCCATGGTAAGAGTCTGAATCTTCCCAGCCTTAGGGTTTAAAACAATTCTGGTTAGAAAATATCCTAAAGTGAAGTTCGAAAGAATGAATGTTACAAAGCGTGTCACATCTCCAGGGTGGGAAATTAGCACCGGCCACCAGCCAATGGCTGGTACTTTTTCAAAGTGGCTGGTGACTTTGCCTTGTATACCAGCCACAGTGGCTGGTAGATTGTAAAACATATTTTTATTGGTTACTTAAAACATTCCTTGTAACGGATTGGACAGCTTTTGTCAAAGAATGCTGTTGCTAAGTAACAATAATGCACTTTTGTCGTGTAACTAATTTGATTGGTTTTCAGCGGACCGTGACACATATAGCTGAGCTGAGGTACAGACGAAAGGAAAATTTAATAAATGTGGCGACATATACCCGGTGTTAAGATGCCCGCCGTGGAGTCAGCAGTAGCTATGAATGTACAAACTGTCGAGGGCGAAGTAAATAAAAAGAGAAGGTACTTTTCGAACAAGTGGCGCATTAATGACGAAGGGAAAACGAGGGAAAAGTTAGCCTACCTTCCCGTCGAACAGTCCATGCACTGTACTTACTGTGTATAATAATACTTTATAAATTTGAATTCCGGGAAAAGTGGCTGGTAAAAAATATAAGTGGCTGGTAAAATTGGGCATCCACCAGCCACTGTGGCTGGTGGGCAAAAAAGTTAATTTCCCACCCTGCACATCTCTATGAGTAAGATGTTTATATACACTCCTGGGCAAAATGTCCAAGTCAAAAATGGCTGAACAATAAGGTTTTAATTGTCTTAATCACAAATTATTGGTCAGAAAACATAAGAAAAAAAAAGAAAAGAAAATGCACTACTTAAAAAAAAAATAGCTGTCTCAGAAAACCATCAAAGACAGAATTATGTTTTTGGCAAAATATGGGAAGATGTGTGTGGAGTGATGAATCACAATGAAACACGAGTTGCATGGTGATGCTCCAGAGCGATGTCCTCGAAATCTCTACCACAGATAAGCATGTAGGAAGAGTGCCATTGTGGGGAGCCTTATAGCTGCTGCGATTGGTGAGCTACTTCACTGTGAAAAGTAATGCTTTGGTGTAACGGGAGAAAATTACAGAATGGCTAGCTTCCCACAACTGAAAAGTTGTTATCTAAAGAGGAATGATCAGATGTCATTTTTCAGCAAGACAATGCTCCTGCCCAAACTGCAAAGACAACCAAGAAGTAGCTTGAGAACAAGTCCATCAGGATCATGTTTTGGCCTTGGTCAGAGTCTAGATTTGAACCCTATAGTGAATATTTGATCTCACATTAAACTCAAGCTAACTGGAAGACCTTTTTCAACTACTCATGAACTGTTCTGCCATTAACATTGAGTGGAACAACGCTAACTCTTCTTCCTGTAAAAAGCTGTCTGCAAGTTTACCCACGGTTTAAATATTTAAAGAAAACAAAGGGAAAGGATATCCCATGGTAAGTTACTCTATCTACAGTTATTTTTTGCAATTCTTGCTAATGTCCTCACTAGTGATTTGTGATTAAAATGGTTAAGACCATTAAAAGACCACTACATATTTTTCCATTTGCCATGCCCAGGAGTGAGTGTGTGTGTGTGTGTGTGTGTGTGTGTGTGTGTGTGTGTGTGTGTGTGTGTGTGTGTGTGTTTGTTTACCTGCATAATAATATAACTAAACAATCATTATTTATAAAAATTAAATAGTACTGTATTTAAATGTAAATGTTTTACATACTAAGATATAATCATTATTTGTTAATAGAACAAATACTATTTGAACAGTTTTGCAAACACTCACACTCTCTTAAGTAACCATTCCGAGGGGGGTGTTTCAGAAAAAAACACTGTGATTGGTTGTTGTGAGCCTCATATGGAATCAATGATGACTTGCATTTTCAATTTTAGGAGCTTCCACCATATGACTGTGGTCGGGGCAATGAAATTCCTAAGCAACTTAACCCTTCGCGCCCTTTCCCCCTTCAGTAAAAATCACATGAGCTTTAAACACAGGTCTGTTACAAAAAGAAGACATTATTACAATATATTGAAATGTGCGTTTATAAAAAGGTAACTGACTTGAAAATGTAGGCTTTCTACATTTTCTCTATATGCTTTGTGATACATGGTGTGCACTTCTAATTGAATGAAAGGGAAATTAAGTTGATTTGTGTCAGCATTTTCTTTTGTACTATCCACATACTATAATCCCTGAATGAACCATCAGTGAATTGCGTCAGAGAGCCTGTGCAAACACATGTCAGTCATGATGCTCCAACACTGATAAAGCAGACTGACATCAACAGGTATCTTAGCAACAGTGTAATCTGCTGAGCGAATGCTGCTGCACGAACAGACACGCCGCAACAAAGAAGGCGAAGTTAAGCCATGGAAGTTATATCAAATCAATAACAGACCTTGATATGTTAATGATAACTTGAGCACTATACTATGTGCTTTCTAAAAATATATATACATGAACAATTTTATATGGAAAAACACGAAAAAAATGTGACTGTCTCTAATAAAAAACTGTTCGAATAATACGAAAATAAAACTTCCGATTTTAAAAAGCACTGTTAATATAAAAATAGCACGATACCTGTTCAGCACATTCCAGTTTTATTTGAAACATCTCGTTTGTGGCAATGTTATGCATTGATGTAAAAGACACTAAAGTGTCTTAATCCACATGCAATAATAAGAATACAAATATTAAATATATATGTTTTCTCTTACCATGTTGAAGGCGCTGTGCGTGTGGTGCTGCTATGGTCTCGTGCATGCAGCTGGATTTCAACCTAAGATTTCAACATAGACAGTTCAACCTGACAGTGTGTCTAGAGCACGAATGTACGAATCCTACTATGGTGAAGGGGCGTCTTATGAATATTAAACTAAGTTGCGTATTGGACGCTCTTGAAAGGTTACCAGGTTACGTCAGCACGCACTATTTAATATTAAAGTAGGGGCCCTCTTGCTGCTGCCCTGCCAGAAGCCTGAACAAAAGATTTTTACATTCTATGGTGAAAACCTTTTTTTTTTTTTTTTTTTTACAGTCTATGGTGAAAACAGAAAGGCGTTTGCAATTCCAGACAGTGAGAGAATAGAATACAATTAGACCATGAACAAATAATAACAGCAGGATCCTACCTGCCTTCAGGCGCCAAAAACGGTTAAAAATGGCTTCTAGCATCAAGCATATGTTCATGAAAATGCAAGCCATTTAATTTGTTAAAATGCGCAAATTATCCCTGTTAAGTGAAAGGATTCATCAAGGGTCACAGACTCCTTAATAAAATAAAAACAAAATAATTAACGAAAAACGGAATAATTAACATGATAGAGAGTACAAACATGAGAAGTTCTCATTTCCCCTTTTCCCCTAAAATAAGATAATATTATTTTAATGAAAATAATTTCTGTTCTTCTCTTTTCTACTTAAATACACTTATAAGTTATAACATATTTTGAATGCTGATCATTGTTATTTGCGCCTTTTATTAATAAAGTAACATCCTCCTCACACACTTGCATGCAGTTTTGAGCAGTGTTGAATGCTTGATTCTGATTGGTTGGCGAAACTGAAGTAGTTCCAAGCGGGTCTTGCCCGCAGTTACAGTTCCATATATCGCTTCGCCAAATGATTTCAGTTATTTTAAAAGAGAGCTGGCTCTGTTACAAAGGTATTTCTTTACAGCCCACAGAACCAAAACCCACAACGACACTGACCGATTGAATAGGATAAAAATGGGGAAAAAGAATTGCCACAAAATTACGTTTTTCATAAGCGAGGTGCAAATAACAGTAAAATTGGTTTCGCTAACGTTATATTAGTAGACGCAAGTGAGAGACCGAGGTAATTCACACACACACACACACTCTCTCTCTCTCTCTCTCTCTCTGTTACTAGCTCTAAAATGACGTTTTGGAATTAGCAACGGAGCTCCTAGGTTTAGGATTATATCTATGGGTTTAGGATAAGATGCATATTAAGCACAGATTTTAAGACACATCTGGTGTGCATTCCGTCGTCAATTATTCATTACTTAACAAACGTTAGCATGTAACGTTACGGACTAACGTTAGTCCTAGACTAAGTTAGTCAATTAAAGGGATAGTGTTGTATATAAAAAGGACGCTGGACAAGAGGTTAATGCATACAACTCACTTTACTTTTTGAAAACCCGAACTGCCATTTCAGACCAAAACAGCTGCATACTCAGCATGCATCAAGGCGTTACCAAACGAACACAGATTAACTTGTCCTGAACGGACATAACATTTTCCCCTCTCTGGGGGGTTCAAATATGAAAGGTTGAAACATAGTCCTTCAGGTAATCAGGTCGTGCCCTCGTGCGCACTGGCAGTGGAGGACAAACAGCTGAAGGTGAGGCGAACAGTGGTGTGTGGAGGCTGAAGACAGGGGTAGCGGCGACGGTGATGGGGGTACTGGGTGTGGCAATAAGGGAGTATCCTCAGGCTGTGCGGCTGATTGAGGTAAGGAGTCCTCCTGCTCCGGTCTGGGTGGCATTATGTCCCCACTGTTCTGAGTTGAGGTTGCAGGAGGTGCTGGCACCTTCTGAAGGCAGCTGGCGTGCCAGCACGTGCCATCATCTAGGTCTAGGACATCGGTTCCCAACAGGGGGGTCGCGGCCCACAAGGGGGCCTCAGCGAGCTCTGTGGGGGGTCGCGTCATATTTCGAAAGGTTTGAGCAATGAACATGAAATAAAAGTCCTTAACTTTTTTCTGTTCAAAGTGTACAAAATGTATATAATGAGCGAGTTCATCATGAATCCATTTTCCAATCCGTGTTTTTGTCTTATCCTGAACCACTATGGTACACCTATAATAAGTGTTTACATTGGGACTATTTTACACTGGTTCGGGATCGCTGCCGCTGCGGAGTAGCCCAGTACCTGCGTGACTCGTCATAGACGTACACAGAGAGATGTAGTTCCGGCTACAATGTTCTTCCGAAAGACGCATTATTCTGTTAATAAACGCAAGTTTATTATCGCTCGCTATAGCGCCAAAAGCATAAAAAATAAAGCCTCACATTGATAAAGCCTCACAAATAACATGCAAGTATTGAGGCCCCAGACAACAGTCATTTAGTAATAGCTTATATTCTTTCTTTTTTACCTACACACCAGTGTGAATATTTTTGTTTTTGCATTTCAAATAGGGCCAATCAAATAGGCTTCTCCTATGCTTACGTTTTTAAATTACAAAGGGCCTACTGATGTTTTTGTTATTGTATTTTCAATATTATAGGCTATTATTTGTGCATAAACATTCCGTTTGTTTGAAAACAACATATTTTGTCATCCTTGCTGCAAGCTTACAAGAGCGATAATATCATTAAATGTGAAGGGGGGCCCTAAAATATTTTCTTGAGAAAAAGGGGGTCTCAGACAAAAAAAACGTTGGGAACCACTGATCTAGGAGGTATGTGGCTGGTCCCAGTCGGCGGGACACTTGCTGTGGATTGGACCAAAATGATGCCATCTTGTTCTCCCTGTGTGGTCGGCGAGCTCTCACCCAGTCTGCCACAGTGATATCTGGTATCCTAACCCTCTTTTTCCTGTCAAACCACTGTTTCATCCGCTTCTGACGGCGGGTGACTGAGGCTTTGACTGGTGTGAGTGTGTTCTGGACTGCAGTGGGGCGGAGCCTGTCAAGTGGTAGGTGTAACTCCCTACCCAGCATGAGTGAGGCTGGGGAAACCTCTGTGGTTGAATGCTGGGTAGCACGGTAGTGTAACAGTGTTAGACGTATGGCTTGTTTAAAGGAACAGCCCTGAGCCTGATGTGCTCTGATGCCATTTTTTAGGGATTGATGGAAGCGCTCCACCCCGCCGTTTGCCTGTGGGTGATACAGGGCTGTGCGGATGTGTCAAATCCCCCTGTTCTCCAGGTATGAAGTAAACTCCAAAGATACAAACTGTGGACCATTGTCGGTGGTAATGGTCTGTGGAAGGCCCCAGCGGGAAAAGAGGGACTCCAGAAAGTCCACAATGACCTGGGAAGTGACAGAGCCGGTAGTGGTCAGCTCAGGCCATTTGGAGTGTAAGTCATACACTACGACCAAGAACCGCTGATAGTGGGGGGCACCGTGGATCTCGCCGCATATGTCTAATTGCAGATGCTCCCATGGCTTTGAGGGCCAGGCCAGAGGTTGCAGGGGTGGTGGGGGTCGGCGGCCGGTTTTTCCACTCACGAGGCATGCTGGGCACTCTTTAACAAGGGCCTCAATGTCTTTGTCTATGCCTGGCCACCACACCAGGTCGCGGCATCTCTGTTTAAGCTTTACTATGCCCAGGTGGCCCTCGTGTGCCATGGCCAGCACGCGGGCGCGAAGAGCCCGTGGAATCACAGTGCAAAGCCCACGTGCCACACATGTCTCATTCCAACAAGAGAGCTCCTGCTTGACCCTAGAAAAGGCCAACAGCTCCTCTGGTAGTTCCCTTGGCCATCCCTGACGAATGTAGGTGCAGAGCTGGGAGATGACTGGATCCTGTTCTGAGGCTGCCTTCAGTTCCTCTAGAGTGACCGTGGACTCGAGCGGAGTATGTAACATGTGAATAATCTCACTTTCGATGTGGTTAACGCTGGTGGGCGGGGTCTGGGCAGGAACTGACCGAGAGAGAAGGTCTGCAACGACATTATCCCGGCCCGGGGTAAACTGATTAGTGTAGTTGTATTGGCGGAGGCGGTCATACCAACGATGCAGTCTCAGCGGCTTGTGACCGGTGCCTGTAGAGGAGAGCAGAGCTGTCAATGCCTGGTGGTCTGTTCTCAGCGTAAACTGGCTGCCATAAAGGTAGAGGTGCCATCTCTCGCAAGCCCACATGCAAGCGAGTGCCTCCCGCTCTCCAACTGAGTATCTTTGTTCGGTTTGGTTCAGAGCCCGGGAGGCGAATGAACCACGAACCTGGAGAACTTGGTGCATTCTAGAGACCAGACCCACGGCTCATCTCTCCGAAGCAGCTGGCGCAGTGGGGCTGTTATGGCTGAATACTGGGGCATGAACTTCATGTAGTAGCCCGTCATGCCCAGAAATGAAGCGAGCTGGGCAGCCGAGGTGAGGAGAGGATGGCCTCCACATTAGACTGAAGGGGAGAGATGCCCTCAGTGGAAAGTCGGAAGCCTACATATTCAATGGCCGGCACCGGAAAAACACATTTGCTGCCATTGAGGGTTAAACTGTGCTTGGCTAGGGCTTTGAACACACTTTGCAGACGACTGTCATGGATAGCAGTAGTAGCACCATGTACCACCACATCATCAAGGTAAATAACCACACCTGGTATACCTGCCAGCACTGAGGTCATGACCTTTTGAAAGCAGGAGGGGGCGGAGCTAAGGCCAAACGGCATCCTTGTAAAGCGGAAAACACCGAGGTGTGTAACGAAGGCCGTGAGGTTTCTGCTTTCAGGGTGGAGGGGCACCTGGAGATAGCCCTCTCTGAGATCCAGTTTTGAAAAGACAGTGGAGCCGTGAAATTGTGCCGTGAGCTCCTCAGACGTGGGCAACGGGTATCTGTCTGGGATGACCGCTTTGTTTACTGCGCGGAGGTCCACACAGATGCGCAGAGCCCCTGTTTTCTTTCTGACCAAAACCAAATTCGAAATCCATTGTGAAGCATCAACCGGCTCGATGATACCGGCATCCAGCAGCCGCTGCAGCTCAACAGACACTCCATCCCTCAGGGCCAGTGGAAAACGGTGCAGTGGCTGGACGACTGGAGTCACAGAGGAGTCAATGAGGGGTTGATGCGCGAAGGCAGACAGACAGCCCATCCCTTCAAACTGTGATGACCACTTCTGATGCGGTCCGGCAGCGACAGTCATGATGGCAGCCCCCCCTGTGTCAATGAGTGAAAATCCCAATGCCATGAACAGATCCAGCCCCATTAAATTCGCCCCTCGTCGGGCCACATTGAAAACGAAGGATGGCAAGACCCTAGTGCCATAGCTAACAGTCACTGTGATGGACCCCAACAGGTCAATTTTTGAGTCACCATACCCGTGTAGTAGGGCTGCACGATGTGTCATTTTAACATCGATATCGCGATGTGCACATCCACAATAGTCACATCGCAGGATGTTGCGATGTAAGCCTTAGGGAAAAACGTCCCGTAACGCTTGAGATTCGCAGATTAATTGCAAAGTTTAACCATAATATAGTTAAAGTTTATAATTTGCATGTGTTTTTAAGTCCTGTTTAAACATCAAACGTAAAAAGACTGGAACTTGCGCGTTGTTTTCTGTGAGCCGGGCAGACACAAAGATCAGTGGTCTTTCTCTTATTTCTGAGCTTTAACGAACATGAGAATTCAAAATAAAGTCAGAATGCCCTTCCTGCATTGAACATCTTTTTGGCGGCCGCCAAAGCGTATTTATGTCCTGCCAAAGCCTTATTTGACCGGTGAGTGATAGATGACTGACTGCTGTGCTTGTTAAACTGAGAGAACGAGCAGAGAGAGAGCTCCGGTCGCGCGCGCGGACTCTCACCGTTTTCAAACTGTCTTGCTCTCTCTCCCTCCCTCGCGCATATTAATGAATTGAGTTGACTGAATATCTTTGAGAATACTACACAATGGTAAAAGGTCGGAAGAACGAAGTTTCAGGTGAAGCATTCGGATTTATTTTTTTCCTGAACTACTGGTTGTGAATTGTGCTAAAAAAAATTATCTGAAAAGCGTTCCACACATTCAGATAAACCACACTTTCAATAAACAAAACAAACAAAAGATCTATTCAGTTGTGAAATGTTTTCTGTGTTGAGACCAATCTTGTGCGATGTCCTAAACTGCCGGGATAATCACACAACGTCTGCCCTGGTCCGTTAATGACACCTCCAATTCGCGAACTAATGACTCCTTTGAACCGATTCACTTTAATGAATGGTTAAAACAACTGACCTGTCCAACACTGAACTCACGAGACATAACAAATCGGTAACACTTTACAATAAGGTTCCATTTATTAAACTCTAGTTAACTACATTAGTTGACTATAATAGTTGCTATGCAGATTTACTCCATTACAAAATCACCCCAGTCATTCAGATGATTCATTCTTTCCAAAGAGAGCTAATTGAGTCATCTGGTGAAATTGTTTTCATATCGCGATATATATCGCAGACAAATAAAATATCGCAATGTGATTTTTTCCCAATATCGTGCAGCCCTACCGTGTAGGACAGCAGTGGGCGTAGACAGTGGACAGAAATGGAAGAACTTATGGTATGTACTACTGGCATTTAGGAGGGAGACACTTGCGCCTGTGTCTAACAGCAGGGGAATACACACTGTGTTTATATTCACTGTACATGACTTGAACTGCATGGGCCGCGATGTTACATGGCGAATTATGGTGGGTGAACCACGGGGAGTGTGTCCATCCGACCTGGAGGGGGCAGAGCGGCACAATTTTGCAAAGTGATTTTTTCTTCCACAGTTACGACATGTTTGGTTTTTAGCTGGACAGTTCTGGGCTCTGGTGGCATGTGTGTTTGATCCACAGTTACCACAGGAAAGCTGCCTTTGACGCTGACGCGCCCCTTGTTGCCTTTTGAGATGCATGACTGAGTCTGGTGCTGTGTCTGGTACATCCAACCCAGCGCTAGATGGCTGCTGCTGTTGCTGCTCATGTGACTGTGCACTTATGCGAACTGCTTGGCTTAATGATAATTCTGTCCGTGTTAATTTAGCTGCACATTCAGCTGCACTTTCAATTTGGAATGCAATGGCAACAGCCCTAGCTAGTGTCAAATCATCTGATTCGAGTAGTAACGTCTCCCTGATTTTAGACTGTGTAGTGTGCTCAATCAGCTGATCTCGTATCATCTCGTCCGTCAACGCGCCAAATTTGCAATGGCTGGCTAAACCTTTCAGGCTGGAGACGTACTGATGGACAGACTCACCCGGGAGTTGATGTCGTTGTCTAAACATAAACCGTCTCAATAAAGCACTCTGTGGAGCAGCAAACTGGTCTTTTAAAAGTTGAACTGTCTCTGCATAGTCTGTATCTGTCCCGTTGCCGGTTAACGTCTCCAGTACGCGTTGTCCCTCGACTCCTAAACAGTGCCTCAGCAAAGCTGTTTTCCGAACTGCACTCATGTCGGCTAGTCCCGTAGCTTGAAGGTACGTTTCAAAAGACTGATGCCAGCGATTCCACGGTATTGTGGGCTCACCGGGAAGTGCGAGGAAAGGAGGTGGAGGAGGAAGAGAAAATTCAGCCATCCTTGTCGCCAAATGTTGTATATAAAAAGGACGCTGGACAAGAGGTTAATGCATACAACTCACTTTACTTTTTGAAAACCCGAACTGCCATTTCAGACCAAAACAGCTGCATACTCAGCATGCATCAAGGCGTTACCAAACGAACACAGATTAACTTGTCCTGAACGGACATAACAGATAGTTCAACCAAAAATAAAAAAATATGTTATTACTCACCGTCTCACCCAGCCTCAAGTCATTCCAAACCAGTAAGACTATCGTTGATCTTCGGAGCTGAAAAAAAAATCTTTTTGATGAAATCTGAGAGATTTGTCTGCCTGTCCCTCCATTGGCAGCTAACTTACGCAACTAAAGTTACCACTTTGCGCTTCAAAACGTTCATAAAGAGATTGTAAAACTTTACATATGAATTGATCAGTTTAGTCCAAATTTTATGAAGAGACACGATGTGCTGCACGATTAGTCTAAATGAAACCGCTAGCGATTTGGCAAAGGCTGAGATTATTTTAGCACAACCGATCAGTAATTTAGGCCTAAATTCTGCTCCACAGAAGTACGATAACGCACGTAGTTCCAGGAAATCCATATGGGTATCATCGGAGAATGTATCATACTACTTTCACTGTAGCTAAATAAACAGAAGATTGAAACGCTTTGATTGATTAAACATGACTAATAAACACACAACTGCCTTCTGTTTAAGAAGCCACATCATCTCACAGGATGCTCAACTGTTATTATGAAGGGAGTTTGGAGTAAAAGCATGTTATTAAAGGGGTGATTGATTGTGATTTCACTTTTTAAGCTTTAGTTAACCTAGTGTGTAATGTTTGAGCATAAACAACATCTGCAAAGTTTCGACGCTCAAAGTTCAAAGTAAAGGGAGATATTTTCTTTTACAGAAATCAGACTACAACAAACGGCTGGTGTTTATTTGTGAATAAAATCCTAAATTAAATCTGTTTATCATATAAAGCGATTGAGTCTCTAAAGAAAATTTGTACTAAATCGCTCAATTCATATGGATTAGTTTTACGATCTCTTTATGAACTTTTCGAAGGGTCAAAGTGGTAGTTGCGTCTATGGGGGGACAGAAACCCCCCAGAAAAGGGACAGATTTTTGGGTGAACTATCCCTTTAACCTTCATATCTTCCGTCAATCTTGTGGTGCATTCTGGCAATAAAACTACAACACATCTCAAAGATCACTGTAATCACATGAACAGTGATCTTTGAGCTTCCTTTTATTTTCATTTGCACAAAAAGAAGAAAAAGAAATAGAGCAGATTTGGATTCGACAATGAAGATAATCAATATCTTGAATGTTTTCTTTTTTACTCTTCTCTCAGCAGGGATGTGTGAAAGACGTCATAAAGGTAGGCATAATTATGATATTCAGGTTGTTTAAAATATGTATTGATGAAATAATTGTATTCATTGTATTGTTAGGATACTGCAATCTCAGTGCCTCTGCCCTTTTTTTTTAGTTTACAAGCTGAAAATGGATGAGGCATTGCTAAAATTCCATAATGAACTTCCATACAACATTAGTGTTTACTACACCTCAGATTACTGTTATAAGGTACTTAAAAGTTGTTTAATCGTCTTGATTGTGACTTATGAGTGTTTCAAGCATTTTTGTACCAAAAAGAAAGAGACAGACATATAAATAAATTTGTTCCATTCACAATACAGGTTGAGTTTTGTGACCAATATAAACATTTATGTAATTTCCCATACTAACCTGTAGAGCCTGCTTGAACTGTCAAAATGGTTTATATTAAATAAATGTTAAATAACATATACCTACGTCTTCTATAGTGTCTTTATCAGCCCCTTGCCACAGTTGGGAATGGTCTTAATATTTCTGTGGTGGTGAGCACACAATTCACATTGACTCTAAGAATCGCACCTGTGGATGGAAACAGCACTCTGTGCGGGTAAGAATCACCTTGAACTACACCTCAACTTGCTAATTAAGGTGAATATATTATTTAACATCATCCTGAATATTGAAATATATATATATATTTTAAATTGGTACAGAAGGACCTTACATATAGGCTAGATATACTGTATAGCCCCAATAGCAGCCAATTGCATTTGCAGTCAGTGAGACTATTTATGACCATGTGTTTGAATGTGACCTGGCTTTAGTGCTGCCCTTTGGAGAATTCCTCACTGTGCATTGATCGCACTGCATTTTGGGGTTAACAAGCTGACACTGAAATAATGATGAAAAAGACCATTAAGACATCAAACCTCGTGGTCCTCTCACAAACCCTAGCTGGGATGTTTCCTGCAGGAAAACGTAGTCATTTTTACAAACAACCTTGGCCTCAAACAGCCATCAAGTTTTGGGCCATTTTTTGAAACGAGTTGTCGAGGGTGTCTTGATTTCATAAGACAAGTCACAGTATCTCTCCCACACTGTGGCTGAAGTCTAGTCCTGGGCTTCTTTTAGATCGATACCGAGGTCCCTTTCCAGACAGAGCCATTATCGATTTACCTTCTTCCCTAAAGAACATGCTGGCCACTATGTCATTCCCAGGTCGATCAATAAAGGCTTATAGTGCACATTTTGGGGGATGAAAAAGGTGAAATGGGTTCAAAAGTTGCAGTTTTCTCTGTTTCCCTCTAGATGGCCCTCTTCAGCCTCTTGTATGTCATTGTTTGTAATAATTCTGCTCCATGCTGCTACAAAGAGGCATTTATATATACAATACAATCAGAAAATACCAAAATATTGGTGATAAACCATATAAATCATTTTGACTTTAATAAATATAAAGACTAAGTTGATTTTTGGACTACTTTAGGTAAACAGTTACATGACAGGCTACTTACATCAGTCAGCAAACAATTTATGGTTAACAAGAAAACAACAAATTCATACATTTGAAAATGCTGGTGATGATGTGTAACACAAAATGTAAATAACATTTCAAAAAAGGAAAGCTTTTTAAACAAAACATAAAAAATTCAATAACCGTCATCATGACTATAAGGATGTGATGGATGGATCAGTGTTTTATTACATGTTGATGACATTATTTCTCCTCCCTAGTCTGAGTCAGACATTTGAGGAAGCTGGCCATTATTCTCTCTGGATGAGGCAGCCTAGCTTGCTAAATGATGTAACCTGTTCTCTCACTGTGGATAGGAGACCGAATAATGCATACCTGCGTAAGTATACATGCTGTGTAATTAACAACATTAAATAAGTCACCAAAAGACATGTATTGTGTTCCAAAGTTCAGCAGGGAAGTGCCTCCCTCATATCCCAGGAGTCAGTTGAGACTGTATTGATCCGATGAACTGCTAATTTCTTGGGAAAAAGAAGAAGAAGAAGAAGAAAACAGCTCAAAGAAAAGCTTTTCAGCCATGTTTGTTTTGGAAGATGCCCCGGGAGGGGAGCATTGTGGGAAATACATTAGAGGAGCGTGAAGGATTAAAGCATAATGGGGTTTTGAAAGCACCACGCTCTATAATGTACAGACTACTTTGCAATAGTGCAGATTATGTTGTAGATCAGACTTTTAAGGGCAAGTAGCCATTATCTGTCAGATATATGGCCAGTGTGACTAAACTCCCGGCTATATGATGAGCTTCCATTAGCCGGACTGGTTGGTGATTACACTCCAGCTCCAAAGGGCTCTTACAACGTAAGTGATGGTGATCAGCAGATGTTAAGAAAAACTGATGTGGGGACACTGAACAAAAAAAAACAAAAAATGCTGTTATCAAATGAATTGCACCACCCAGAGTGACACTATTTTAAGCCCGTCTTGGCCTGAAACATTGAAACTCTGACCTCAATCTTGGGTCTATGATGAATACAGGCAGTAAATTATACAAACATGTAGTAATTTGCCTGCTTAACCTTAGATGCTAATTAACATTTAGACTGAACTGTGCAAATTAGAGTAAATTTAAGAGTTAGTGATTCTCAACTGAAGCAATTAGTGTAAAATAATTTCCTGTGAAATAAGAGTATAATTTACTGAGGATTATAAAACTACTGTATTTGCAGATAAAACCAGGGCTGTCAATAGATTTAAAAAATATATATATATATATATAAAGATAATCTCATAATAATAATAATATCAAATTATATTTAAAATAATTGTTTTAAATACAATTATAAATTTGACAGCCCTGAACTTACATATAAACAAAACATGCTAGACTAAAGTACCCGGTTTAAGATGTTAGTTTGTTTTCTGTATTTTTCTTAGTAGCAACCAATCTTCTTCTCTGACCTCTCAAGTTAAAGGACATTTGAGGCATGACAAACATGACATGTT
This sequence comes from Gila orcuttii, assembly GCA_026230005.1. NCBI lineage: Eukaryota > Metazoa > Chordata > Actinopteri > Cypriniformes > Leuciscidae > Gila > Gila orcuttii. The sequence continues at coordinate 16,411,356 of JAPDVR010000019.1, read as the reverse complement.
TAAAAGTACTCTTAAGTGGGCAGAGTGTTAGGTGTACACGGCGTGTTTATTTATCTCAGGGTCAGTTTGTCCAGGCTCCTGAACTCAGTCGTCACTATAGTATCATCACAGCTTCACTGTTTCCCCTCATGTCATCAAGTGTATTCACACTTTGATCAAATGGTGCTTTCTTTGTTTGTTTTTCCGCAAAAGGCCTCCACTGTTCCACCAAAAAGTGATCGCTTGAGATCACCGGGCGTAACGTCCATTTGATTAGCCATGATATTCTGTGTTGTCCATGTTTTGATTGTAAAAGATGATAAACGGTTGGCTTCCAATTTAGACCTTACATAAGCATTATGTAACAATGTTGAACTCAATTTGGTTTCATGCATTCTTTTTTGGATTAAGTGAAAAAGTATATTAAATGCTCCTGATCTCACTTCAGCATGATTTTCAGTTTTATCTTGCAGTATACACAAACTCAATAAAAACGTCTGTAGCTTCCTAATACTTGGAATATGACATATTCATGCTTCCTGTTTTACACCTTCCTCTAAGCGACCAGTATCATGGAGGACGGCCTCTGGCAGCCAATATGATCCATTCCATCATGCACTGTGAAAATATTGCCTCAGTACATGGCATTATTGGAGACCCTAGGCTAGGGTTTCATAGATTGATTGTACGCCTATAGACTGGTTTCAGATTACATAAAAAGACACTGCTGGATTCTTGAGAGCTCCCTTGTGGCGTAGCATGGGTGACAGGCTGTTCAGAGCAAAGGCTGAGAAAATCGTATAAACTGAACATGTTTTTAACCCTTTACTTTTAATTACTCTAACAGACTACTTACTGTCTCCAAGGATCATTCACAGGATCCTTATTGCTAAACATTAAAAACAAGTTCCCCTCACAATAACTGCAGAAAACTTGTGTATAACCTTTGCTCTTATGTGTTTGATATTGATTCTTTAGCGCTGTTGGCGGCATTCTTGATTCTGGCTTCTGTCGCTGTATTTTGGGCCTCTATGCCTTGTATACTCAGGTAACAATATTACCTGTTTTTCTCTTTCAAATTTGAGTAATTACACTACCGTTCAAAAGTTTGGGTTAAGCAGGATTTGTTTGTTTTTTTAGAAATTATTACTTTTATTCAGCAACAATGCATTAAATTGATCAAAAGCCACAGTAAAGACATTTATAATTTTTCAAATGTTACAAAATCCTAAAAAATGTATCATGCTGCATCCGAAATCGCATACTGTATAGTAGGTACTACATTTAGTTTTTTTTTTTTTTTACTTTGCAACAAAAAAAAAAAAAGGTTATTTAATATGAAAGTGTGTATGAATGAAATTCAAATGTAATATATCCGCCATGTTGTCATTATCATGTGACCTATAGCATCAGTTGCATCGCTTCACCTCCATTCAAAAATCCTCTCTCACGGCCTCATGGGATAGTAAAGTGTCCATTCAGAATCTCGGCAGAAGTAGGAAGTCATCCGGGTACATTTCGCCCACCGTTTTATGATTACTATGAATTCGGACATACTACTTTGCTCACATACTGTTTTTCGTCTACTGTTTATTGTATATGGAAGTAGGCATATTCGGACGCAGCAATAACTTTAACAAATATATTAAGCAGCACAAGATTTTTTAACATTGATAATAAGAAATGTTTCTTGAGCACAAAATGAGAATGTTAGAATGATTTCTGAAGGATCATGTGACACTGAAGACTGGATTAATGCTGAAAATTCAGCTTTGTCATCACATAAAACAACAGAAAACAGTTTTACTATTTTAATTGTATATTTTTGATCAAATAAATGCAGATTTGGTGAGCATAAGAGACTTCTTTCAAACACACAAAAAAAAAATACTGAATTTTGAATGGCAGTGTATGTAAACAGTTTTTTTTTTCATGTTTAAACAACATTTGTTTAAGTTGAATTCACATGCATGTTTTATACCTCAGATGCAGCTGTACACAGAGGCTAAAGAATCGAATCTGCTGTCACAGGTCTCAAAACTCCATGGAAATGGTGAGGGCAAAACGGTTCATGCATCTTACAATAGGAACATATGTTATGCGTCAAACACTGAATTTGTTTATGGTTCGTTCATTCATAGCAATCCTATTCTGCAATTTCAAGGATGATCACATCTAAAATGAAAATGGCTCATAGAGATGTCTATGGATCCATGTAGTGGATATAGTTTAATTGTCTGTGGTATTGCTTGATTGTCCTGGTCTGAAAGTTTGATTAGCTTTGTCTGCGGCCTATCATGCAGTTGTTTGGAGAGCCAGAGCAGGAAGAGGGTAATGCTAATTTCTTTCTGATGGATCTCACTGCCATCGCAAGACCATATGGTGAATGGGAACATCTTTCTTTGGAAATGAGAGAAACTATTCATGCTCTCCAAACATGCTTGAGGCTGGTCACGCTTCCCAAACATGGGCGAAGTCACGACTGATTTTTAAATTTAATTTATTTGGAGTTCTAAATCCAGAAATGTTAATTTTCTCATTTGACACCAATTATAATCATTATTTTTTTAGTACTGTGCAACATTGGCTTAAAAATATATATGCTATTATTGTTTGTATATACAGTATATTCATAGTACTGTGCGAAATTATTAATAATTTACAGTATTTTTACAGTATATCTTTTGCTGTAGTGTGTCAGTAGGAATGTTTTTTAATAGAAGTTACTTAATAATTAAAATCTATTTTGGACATTATTTTTTAAAGCATCCTCATCCAAGTGCCTAAAACTTTTCACAGTACTGTAGCTTTGCAGGAAGGTTTCTTCAAGCGTTTTGGAGGTGTTTCCTCTGGTTACCCCTGTCTGGATTATCTTGGTTTGTGTTTTTTAATAAACTGTTGCTGCACTTGGATTCTCACCTCTCCTCATCAACAATTACATTATGGCCCGGTTTCACAGACAGGGCTTAGATTAAGATAGATAAAATATCTTTTAGAGGAAAAAACATTACTGGTGTGCATCTTGAGACAAACCAATGGCACTGACAAATTTTAAGATATCTCAGTACAAATTGCTTTCATTTAAAACAGCTCAAACATGCATTCTAGTCTGGGACTAGCTTAAGCCTTGTCTGTGAAACCGGGGGTATATATTTAATACTTAATCCCATTTTATTGTATAATATATATATATATTTTTAAGTATATTTAATTATTTAATATTACAGTATATAAAGTATATTATTCAATTTTCTAACTGAAACATGCTTATCTTAAATTGTTTTCATGCTAATTAAGTAAAAAAAATAGATATGAAAGGCTCATTTACAAATGTGTCTTTTGTAAACTTACATAAAACCTGTGTCTTAAAATTCATACTGAATTGGTTGTTTTTGCTTATTTTAGGAGGAGGCAAATAATGAACATTGTGAGGACAAAAGCAAAACAAAGTCATCCAGACTGAAGTCACTGGACACATTTCGAGGGTATGTGCCAAAAAAGATTATCTTAATTTATTTGGACTAAAACGGTAACAACTTCATTTTGTTCAACTCTCTCAATTCTATGAACTTAATATGTATCAATTGTCATTAACTTGATGGCCGCATTCACTCAGAGAATGTATTGTGAGACTAAGGAGATTGCAAGGGGTCACAGGCTGGACATACACTCACTCGAGCCATTGTTTCTAGTGGTCGCTCTAGGCATCATCTCTAATATCTTTTGCTTCTATGGTGGGGAACAGTGGATTGCTGTTGAGCAAGGGTGATGTGATTTAATCGGGAAGCCCAGCAGGGCTTGATAGTGGCTTGGGGGCAAACACATAAGCACGCCTCTCCCGAAACAGGAAGCTGCTGTGGCTTTGACCTCTCACATCCCAGTAATTGATGTAATAATACAGGCATCATATCAGCACATATTCAGCAGGCTGTAGATCTGGAGCTGGGAAGGATATGACTTTCCAGATCGAGATTTGTGTAATGGATAATCCATGTGTGTTGCAAAAGTGCTTTTCAGATAGCAATCAGCTGTGGCAATTTGTACTATCAATGACAGTAAGAATGACAGTAAGCTTTTATGGTTCTTAGAATTACCCGTCACCATGTTTTCTCCACCTTTTTATGTGAAACTTTTCATAAATGTTCCATTCATATTTATAATGATATTCCTTGTAAACTGTAGTGCTGATAAAAACAGATGTTCCACTCAGTCTACACCTGCTTTTGCTCTTGTATATGAAACAGTCCATTTCCTTGTTAAGCCTAATGGTTTTATCAGTGTGGCTGGAGACTGTTTTTTTGTTTTGTTTCACTGTTTCCTTCATTTCAGCCTACATGTACTGTAATCTGGAACTAGTGCTGAATTTAAATATGATATAGACATCATCTCATACATATAGACTCAGAGGATGACATCACAGCTGGCTTGTCAGGTCAGTTGATTCATGATGTCGAGGTAATATTGGATTCTGCAACATGCATGATATTTCTCAAGAGCTTTGCAGTTAATGCAGGTCCAAAACAAAATCAACACTGTGCAAAGTACACATGGGATCCCTGATTTGGCTATATGTGGAACTTAATAATGTCGGTAGATGTCTTTGCCTCTCTGTGAGAGTATCAACCCAGAGAAAGCCCGTAGTGTTGCAACTCCCTTGCTGTATAACATGAAATATGGCCTGTCCAGCAGTGAGTCAAAACTTTTCACTGAAGACAGAAGCATCTGTCATCTGCCCACCGCCCTGGTGAAATTGTTGAGGCAACGTTTTTCCTCAGAGCTGAAGAACAGCGCCCTCAATTCATCAGATGCCATCAACATGATATATAGTATAACTGTGGACTTTGTTTGCATTTTCATTTTTTTAAAAGGATCTGGTTTTTAATCTCGGCAGCCAAAATCCTGCAGCCAGTTTCCTCATATTTGTGATTACAAATTGAGGTCGGTGGTTTTGTAATGATAAGTTACACTAACAGCAAATATACCCACAACAAAATGTTCCCAATTTGTTACTTTCCTAAGCAGGAAACTCCTTACTTTTAATAACAGGTTTAGTTTTGTTTTTGATGTTTGGCATTTACTATGTAATTTGAATGTAAATCGTACTCCTGTTGCAACTCCTCTGTTTTAATAATTTTTCATAATTATGTTTTACCTGTACTAGTTTTATTTGACATCTCAGGCTTTTTACAGTGAGAACTGCAGTACATAAATAAATCACAAATGTGCCCATTCAGGGATTACAAAGAGCTATAGCTCTGGGATAAAATGACAATGACAAATATACTCTGAGAGTTACTGCCAAAATATTTTTTTTATTGGTTAACAACAATTGATAATGAAAGGCAGCACAAAAACACAACATTGTTTTACTGTCTGCTGCAGTTTTTTTTGATTACGTTCAGGTTATGACATAGAAAATTTAGACAAAGGAAAGACATAAAGACAAAGGAAGCGTAAAGCTATAAAATATTTAATGTCCACTAGAAGGCTTTTTTTTTTTAGAAGATTGAACGCCTCCCTAACACTGAGGGTTTTTTAATTAAAATGATTGGCTATAACATGCTATATAGCAAACATTGTGCTGTAGTCTCATCTTGAAAATGACTTAACCTTTGTCTTTGTTACTATGGATACTAATGGATGCAGTCGCAAAGTGTGTGTGCGCGAGAAAGAGAAAGTGTGTGTGAAAGAGAGAGAGACAAGAAAGACAAAGGCATGCTTACTTTAATAGTGCTCTTTAGAGGATGGCATGTGATTAAAATCTTGTATCAGCAGGTTAGGCCTAAAAGGAGCAGTAATGGTCTCTGTTCTGATCTGCTAATTGAATTTGGTGAGGAAAAATTTAGATCGTTTAGATAGAGTGAAGTTTATCTGAAGGTATATTCAGTGCTTTGGTTTCTCAGTATGTTCTATATACTGAGAAACCATAGAGAACACACTTCAACACCATGATTTACGTGTTGTCAGTTTAATAGCTGAGGGGTTATCTCTGAGTTTGATCACCAAAATCAATTTCTTGTCCACAGGTATATTTTATGCTGCGTAGTGCAAACATGCATTTTCTGACATGCAATAAAAAACATCTTCTGCTGCTGCTAATTCAATGTAGTGTTCCATCATGCACAATAAGTTGCAGCTTGGCTTCGTTGCTCTAAGTTACACGTCTACAATAAATTACAGCCGATGGCTTTAGTCAGCACTTCTGGGTGGGGCGATTCAGAGGACAACCGTTCATTTCCTGAGTGATTCATAATGCTTAGGTTGCATTACCTTACACAGCATTTCGTCGTTGATATATAAAACAAATGCTAAACCCTCTTGCCTTATGATCCATAATATTGATACAGTTTACCTCAAATGTACAAGTGAGAGTTGAGGGACTGGAGAATATTTTATAAAGATATGGGTTTTTTTGTGTGTGTGTTTTTTTTGTACAGTTTGAAACTTTGGATTTATTTGATCATAAATAAACATATCTTGAAAAATATAATTACCATTTAAATAACTGTTTTCTATTATATTATTTAATATTTTAAATGTAATTTACTCATGATGGCAAATTTGAATTTTCATCAGCCATTACTGCAGTCTTCAGTGTCACATGATCCTTCAGAAATCATTATAATATGATGATTTGGTGCTCAAGAAATATTTCTTAATATTATCAATGTTAAAATGGTTCTGCTACTTAGTATTTTTGTGGAAACCATAGTACATTTTTTCAGAATTCTTTGATAAAATAAACATAATTTATTTGAAATAGAAATCCTTTGAAACATTATACATTTCTTTATTTGCCATTTTTGATCAATTAAATGCATCCTCACTAATTAAAACTAGAAATTTTGTTAAAACTAAATATTACTGACCCCAAACTTGTGAAGGGTAGTGTTGTAGGTTATAAATTGTTAGACGTCAAAAGGCTTCTGACTGCCTTTGTTGAATTCTGATCATTAACAATATGAAACATTAATAGACTTAATATTTGCTTCATATTCTTTTTTCTGTATTCTGTATTCTATTTTCAGTGTCGTTTGTGTTTACAGATTCTCCCTGACGATCATGGTATTTGTGAACTATGGAGGAGGTGGTTACTGGTTCTTCCAACATGCACCATGGAATGGTGGGTTATTTTGCTGATAGGTTACATAATGATCTATGATGAGCTTTCTAATTGTTCCTCTATACAGGGCTTCATATTGCAACTAAACTGACTGCAAATGTGACAAAAAATCAGGAAAACTTTATGTGCATCTATAGGCAATTTTGAAAAATATCAACTTGTTCTGTTTCTGAGCTGTGATGTCCGAGTCGTGAACTAATGAATCTGTATTATTGAGTCAGTCAATGAGATTCACAAAACAGTGAATCGTGATGTGATTTTTTTCTTTTTTGAAATGAACCAAGAATCATTCACTCAATGAGCAAAAGTACTTCTTTGTTGAGCAGGCTTGTAATTTGTTGACTAAAGTTATTTGACTCCTAAATGCTTAATTTTAACATTTAACACGTTCAACCCTTGTAGCTTGTTTTTCTTTTTTTCTTTCTTTTCTTTTTTCTTTCTTTTTTTCTTTCTTTTTTTGGCTGTAACAGAGCTTATAAACACTTATGTGTTCTAAGATATGAAATGTTTTTTTTTTATAAATAAATACCACTAATTAAGGGCTTCCAATATGAAATGAAAGGCAAAATGATACATCATAAATCTTCACAGACTAACAAAGACCCACTGATATCAAATACTTACATTTAAAGTGCTTTATTGCACCTTAATTCAGCATTAAATTTATACTTCAAATCTACAGCATGTCGTTTGGATGAACATCCTCAAAGGACGCAGATGAGAAGGGGTTGCATGTTAAATTTTAATGGGGGTCTATTACGTAGCACATCTCCTGGAGTATTCACAGATGAACTCAATTTAAGGATCATAATGGCCTCTTCATCATATCAGCAGAATTGTATTGATCATAAGGGAAAGCAGATGGATTTTCATATTACTGTGAGGCCTCCTCTGTCATGGCTGTGTGAGCATTTATAAATCATTGCTGTCTGAAAATCGAAAAATAATGAGAAAACAACGTTTTTAAAGGCACACAATCTTTTATCATCAGTTAGTATGCTCTAAATGACACCATTTGTTTACAGTTAAGTGTGATTATATGGATAAAACTTATTTTGTCAGTCATTCAGCAATTAGATTATGCGTTTACTACGTGTCAATCAAACAGCCAACTTTCCAGCAACTGTAGACAGACATGCACCAGAAGTGTGTGTGGTTTTCATGCGTGAATGTCTTTTTCCATGTACGTTACAGGTCTCACAGTAGCTGATCTTGTGATGCCTTGGTGAGCTGCCAGCATGTACTTAACGAATCGATGGAGAATTATTACTTTCCATTTTGGAGATTAATATGGAAAAGAGTGGGACTTCAGTCCAACAGTTTGGATCTCCCTTCAAAACCATTCAGATTTAAGGCTTTTCCAACCCAGTATCATTTAAAATGCTTTGACTGTGCCAATAAATCTTTCTTTCTCTGAGAGTATAAAGCTTGTAATACCCAGTTACTTCTTCAAAAAAGGCCTGCATATAGAGGCCGAGTAATGCAGCATCACCCTTAAAGGGATAGTTCACCCAAAAATGAATATTCTGTAATCATTTACTCACCCTAGAGTTGTTCAAAACCTGTATGAATTTCTTTCCTCTGTTGAACACAAAAGAAGATATTTTGAAGAATATGGGTAGCTAAACAGTTTCTGGTCCCCATTGACTTCCATAGTAGGAAAAACCTGTTTGGTTACTGACATTCTTCAAAATATCTTATTTTGTGTTCAACAGAGGAAAGAAATTCATACAGGTTTGGAACAACATGAGGGTGAGTAAATGATGACAACATTTTGGGGCAAACTATCACTTTAAATTGGGGGTTTATTTGTTATGGAAATGTTTAAGGACAAAGATTGTTCATAAAAAAACTGTGCATACTCAGTCTACCACTTATTCCTTCAATGTTTTTTAACATACAAAAATCAGTAAAACAGAACTGCTTTAAATGTTGCATTAACCAGGGCAAATATCCCAAAAGCACACATATCAGTAGTGATGCCCAATGGTGAAATGACACAGTATGTTTCTGTATGTGACAATAATACTGTCTTTAATCCTTTGGCAAGGTTTGTGTTCATCATAGGAACTTCTGTAGTCCTAGCTTTCAACTCGATGCATAGAAAAGGTGTTTCATGGCTACAGCTTCTTCGCAAGGTTACTTGGAGAACCCTCGTCCTGATACTCATCGGGTTCTGCTTCATGAACTACAGCCCAAGAGATGGATTTTGTGAGTAGGCTATACGTGCATTATTTTTCAGTCTTCCTCTACAACAGTTGTTATTTTATTTTATTTTATTTTTATTGGTAACACTTTACAATAAGATTCCATTTGTTAACATTAATTAACATGTACTAACAATAAAAAAATACTTTTATTAAAACTGAAAAAAAGCATCTTATTTAATGTTAATTTTTTCTTCGCTAACATTTAACTAACTATTAAGTTGCATTTTTATTAGCTAACACAAACAAGGATTAATAAATGCTTTAACAAATGTTTTGCTCATATAGTTAATGTTAATTAATGCATCAACTATAACTAATGGACCTTATTGTAAAGTGTTTTCATTTTATTTTATTTTATTTTTGAGGGACATTGGTTCACTTGGTGCCTTATGACAAATAAAAAATGCTTAATAGTTTTTATATAAATGTCAGATTGAATAGTGCTACAGTTTTTGTTTAGAAGGAAAGGGTATTCAGGTTTAAATCCTGACTTAACAAGCTGCATCTGATCTGCCAGTGATGCAGTTTTGTTGTATGAAAAAGAGCATATTTTTTATTTTGTGTGAGAAATTGTTTTAAATTTAAAACTTAATTTTCAATGATATATATATATATATATATATATATATATATATATATATATATATATACACACACACACACACATACATACTGTATATATATACTGTATATATTGTTTTGTTTTTTGTAAGTTGCTTTGAAAGTCCAAAAAAGTCAATGCACAAAGTTTGAATTGACTTGATGCATCTTCTTGTATTGCATTGGATTTATCATAGCACAATAGAAAGCAAGAAATCTCATTACTGCTGTTCACTGCTGGGTGGCAGTGACTGATACCAAACAAAGAGTGACCTGCACCTTTCAATCTGACTGTGAACTTTTCCTCACGTAATACTAAAACGTTACATATCTGAGTCACCAAATCCTCGTTTTACAAATGAAGTCCATTATCCTCTGTTAATAATGGAACAAAAGAAGCCAAAATGTCTAATCCGAGGCCTCAGAGCAGCACATTAGGACTGTCGGGGTTAAGCAAGGAGGGCAGGGAGGACTGTCTGACAGGTCGGTACAGAGCAGTGCTCATACATTAGCCAAAGCAGTATTAGCTGTCTGGCAAGATGGATGTGTAACTAAGTTAACAAAAATATTGTGATACTTTCCAGTGATCTAGTGGCAATCATAATATCTGGGCCCGTTGAACAGAGGTGCGAAGAGCAAAAACAAGCTTGCCGTTAATGGTCAATTATCACAGATAGGGTTTCATCAGGTCAGCTGCACAGTGGATTTTATGGAACTTCATGTAATCTAATTACAGCTTTTGTCCTAAACTGCAGAAATTACCTTAGCCTGTGTATCACTCCGAATGATGTTTAGAAACATTTTCCCACAATATACCTGCATTCAAATGCAACAAAATGTATTACAATTCATTGAAAATCATTTGACTTAATGATCTATTTAAACATGGCACCAGTGAAGATTTTAGTCAGTCTGTCTCTGCTTGGCCACTGAAGCCATTATCATCCTTGGAACTTAATTTAAAGAAACGTAATCATGGAAAGATGTGCATTAATGGTTTTATCTACCAAAACAGACCCAGTTTTGCATAGTTTACCCTTTTCTTTCATTCCATAATTTCATAGTTTACAGGTAAACACATTTAAATCATTACATTGTTGATTGTAAAACAGATCTTTTTGCAAAATTCCTGATTGTCAATTCTTTGATTGATAAATTACAGAGCAGATTTGCTCTAGAAAGTGTGTGTATATGGGTTTTAATTGACAGATACCATTAGTCACCGAACCACTTCCTGTCTCTATGTGCAGAGGTGGAGTGTTTCCGCTTTTTATTTGATTTGTTAGATCAATGATCAGTATTATATTGTTTCTTGTGGCCCTTCGTATGTGCCACAAAGAGGTTTTCAATTAACTAATGTGCAGATTACCATCAATCTCTCGCTCTATATCGCTCCCTCACATCACCCTCCCCGCCAGAATCTCTTTAGATAAGCATTATTAGTCTCCGGCAGGGTAGATCACACCTCTACTGTCCTGCAGTGAAAGACTTCTCACCTCAGCCTGAGTCTGTGTCACCATAACCATCATTAGCCTGTGTTATAAACATAAATCTTCTCTTCAGTGAAAAACAACACACCACCCTGTATAAGTGTTCAGACTTTTGATGTACAGTAAAGTTCCTTGCTGTATATTCACTGTATAGGATACACGGTAGTTCTACAGGAAAATTAAATGACAGCTGTATATTTACACATATATATTTCCTGATCAGTTCATTAAATTCCAATATATCAGTTCATATATTGTTTGGGATAGCTACGACTTTTTGAAACAAAAGTTACCAAGGCTGCATTTATTTGATAAAAAATACATTAAAAACAGTAGTGTTGTAAAATATTCTTATAATTTAAATAACTAAATATTAAATAACTTTTTTCTATTTTAATATATATTTTTTTTAAATGTAATTTAATCCTGTGATGGCAAAACTGGATTTTCAGCATCATTAGTCCAGTCTTCAGTGTCACATCATGATCCTCCAGAAATCATTTCAATAGGCTGATTTGGTGCTCAAGACAAATTTCTCATTATTATCAATGTTAAAAATGATGTGCTGATTAATATTTTTGTGGAAACTATGTTTTTCAGGACTGATGATTTAAAGTTCAAAAGAACAGCATTTCTTAATGTCATTATTAATCATTATTAATGTCTTTACTGATCAATTTAAAGCATCCTTGCTGAATAAAAGTGTAAGTATAAGAGTGCTATCACTTATAAATTCTGCAATTGTTATTTTTTACTTTACTGTTTCTTTGTCACTTTTGCCTACTCGTTTGTTCAAACATTTTTTTTAATTTCAAATTTTAATTGCATGTCACAATTGAGTTTGCACTAATTGACCTACAGTATTATCCCACAATGCAGTGTATTTTTCAATGATTTGAATTATGACAGAAAATGGACTTGCCTGCACTGATTTTACAGCAAATGTCTGAATAAAGTATATTCCTGTAAAATAAGAAAGATTCAAACTTAATAGGAAAATCACTTGTACAGCTACAGACACACAAGCCCACCATTGACTTGCTTGCTGACTCCTATTAAATGCAAACCTATTAAAAATACATCATATAGGAGTGTTTATCCATCAATAGTATGTAATTGTAATCTTGTATGTTTATATGTGTGTGTGCCCCTAAATTTGTTAGTATCCTGGTCCTGGCTACGGATACCCGGAGTGCTCCAGCGTTTGGGTTTCACCTATTTTGTTCTGGCAGTGATGCAGACTTTCTCTCCCCACAGAGAGATTCCCTTGAGGGAGGTGGGTTAAACTCTATGGCTCACATTTCTCTCAGATCAGACATCTGTACAGGAAGACACTTGTTCTGAAATAATGATTAATTTCCAGAGGTTACAGTAAAATGAAGTCAATGTGTGGACAATGATTTTTTATATAAGCTTATTACTGTTGAGTTTTATAACATGCAAGACTGAATCATTTCTAACCCTGTATGTTTTCTGCATGTTCTCCTCAGCATGACTGGTGGAACCCCATTCAAGATGTGGGTTTATACTGGCCTGAATGGCTCATCATTGTGTTGCTAGAGACCATGTGGCTGTGTCTCACTTTCTTACTACCTGTTCCAAATTGCCCCACGTGAGTTCATATTAGCGTCAGGCTTTGTGATGAATTATGATTAACTATCGCACTGAACAATACAAACAATGTGATATGGAATATAAATCCTGTGCATTCAATAATTAATGTGTAATGTGTCTGTCAAGCTAGAATTAACTGCAGTTCATCCCTTTATTAACATAATAATAATGTCATTCATACATCAAGCTAATTCCTTGGGTGACATATATGTCAGCATTATTACACAAGCGTGCCGCTGAGAATATATGTAGAACGGAGGTAATGTCGGACATTTACATCAAGAATGCGCATATATATGCATCGCAATATGGTCATTTGTGTGCTGTTGTGTTTGTGAGTCTTTGAATGCTCAAGGGTTTGTGCCGTACAAGCCCGTGTTGTGCGGCTCTTATGAGATCTGTGATTTATGAGTGTTTGGCGGCCGCTTTAGAGGGGATAATTAGCCAATCTCAGTCTGTCATGTGCACTAAAAGGAGGCAGAGAGAAAGGATTCATCATCCTTTCTTTGCCTCTCTCAGTTTTTCTCCCGGAATCTGCTCAACCTTCCATTTATGTCCTCCTCCTCCTCTCCTTCAAGATTTTTTTTCAATGTGTCTGACCCTGCATGACATTGACGATCACATGCAGTGCACCGATAATTCTGCCTGAATAAAAAACATTTTGACCTCACAATCATTGTCCTTGTGTTGCAGCAGAATGCAGCATACAAATTTTGCTACCTCCAAACACACTTCCATCTAAATAATTAAACCAAAGATTCAAATAAACTTTTGATTCATCTTGATTTACCTTGTTCTGTCACCTTTGGCTGTATCTTTGTTGAGATTTTTTGAAACAATATGTGCTATGAACAGTGCTGGTGAATGATAAATTATTTTACATTTCTGTTATATATTCATTTGATGACAAGGAAATCATATACTAACATTCAAAAGTTTGGGGTCAATATATTGGGATACAATATATTGAACAAACGTAAAAAGTTATATTTGAAATCAATGCTGTTCTTTTGAACTGTCTATGTATCAAAGAATCCTGAAGGATTTCTGGAGGATCGTGTGACACTGAACACTGGAGTAATGGCTGCTGAAAATTCAAAATAGGAAACAGTTATTCTAAATTGTAATAATATTATTCACAATAGTATTGTTGATCAAATAAATGCAGCCTCTGTGTGCTTAAGAGACTTCCTTTATTAAAATATTGCCAAACCCCAAACTTTTGAACTGTTGTGTATATTGCGTTATGTTTCCTCTGCTAGTGGATATTTAGGAGCTGGTGGTATTGGAGATGATGGTTTATACCCCAATTGCACAGGAGGAGCAGCCGCGTATATAGACCGGTGGTTATTTAGAGACAAAATCTTCTGGTATCCATCATGCAAGGTGAGATTCACGTATTGATCATCTTTAACCAGTTCAGTGCATTAAATATCTAAAACCTAATCCTTGATTGTGACTGGCCAATTGGGTTTGTGTGGAAAATATTTGTGCATTAGATCTAAAAATTATAGTTTTACTGCAACCAATCTCCTACACTGTGTTTTGTGTCTCTTGTATCAATCCATGGTTTTGCAAATCAATATGTCCATTTATTGACATACGTAACGAGTAGACATGTTGAAAGATTCACGCGGAGGTTATTTTGTGATAATGACCAGCTAATTGTTCACTTGTTTAAGTGGAAGTACAGCTAGTTAAAATGATTAAAATGGCATTTAAATTGGTATTGTAGGGATTACAGTAAATGCAATATGTATAAACTGTTCTCAGCTAATGTTTTGCCTTCATTCACAACTTTCTGTTTTAGGTCTTGTATCATACAACAGAGCCCTTCGATCCAGAGGGTGTTCTGGGTACAATTAATTCCATAGTCATGGGATTCTTTGGCATGCAGGTAATTTAATTTATAGTACAGTATTCAAGCAATTTCAAATGAGCAATTGTGATATTGCTATAAGCAAGAATAGTTATATAAACTAAATTAATATTAAGTCGTTTTTATTTTATTTTATTTTACTTTTTTTTTGTTTAATTGTTCTAAATAGTTCAGCAAAAGTTGTTCCGAATGCAACCTAACAGCTTGTCCAGAATGCCACAAACACAGACAATTAGAGTGATACAACCAAAAAATGCAAAACACTTGGAATGCTGTTCAATCAAATTCAAGGTTCAGATCTAGCTGTATAAGTCCAAAATTGTAAATAAATGAAATAAAAATAAATTCACTTATTGCAGGACATGCACCAAAGACAACTGAACAAAAGTGAACCAGTGACAAATGAGAAAGAAAACCCAAACCTAATCCAAAGCCCAACATCATGTGACTTATCCAAACCGTGTATTTGACAGACTATAGATCATTGGCTTGTTCAGCATTTTCTCTTCTTGACTCGTTGATGAATTTCACTTTTAGTTCAACTAGCAATGACAAATCTATAATATTGAACTGGATTTTCTGGCAACACTCTTAGACAAACAGCTGTTCTACCTCACTGGTCCTTGCTGTTGTGGACAGATGTGTGCGTCTCTGGCAAAGGTCAGAAAAGTTTCTCACCCTTTGATGGTGACAGTGCCCCGGTGACCGGTGAGAACTAGCCGTGCAAACTCAGTTCCATTGCTGAAATCCCTGTGGGCGGAGGCAAAAAACAGTTAGCGCCAAGCCCGTCAATCAACATGTCTTTGAGAACACGGCAGGTGTCGGCCTCTCCGTCTGTGTCCGTCTGCTAGAGCGTCCTCGGCTGAGGCTCATTCGTCATCACCGAATTAATCAGTGAGCGCGGCCAACTTCACAGCCGTGCATGGCTGTGCAGGGAGCGTTGAAACTTGAGCTCTTTTTCAGGGCCACAACCACCGCTCACATCCTCTCTCTCTGTCCTAACATGATACCAGTAGTATGACGTATAATAGGCATTATTGTCCAGCAGTCTATTTGCTATTAATTATATTAGTTTGCTTAGAGGATTATGACCTATTTGGCCTAAAGTGCTAGCCTAATACACATATTTTTGCTATACATAAAAAGTATTAAGTCTAACGTTGGAAATAATCTTTGTTTTGGTCTCCACAGGCTGGAAAGATTCTTCTGTTTTTTCGTAAAAGGAATAAAGGTATCCTGGCACGATTTCTGATTTGGGCCCTCATCCTGGTACGTGCACACACACACACTTATATGAGAAATTTTAAAAAGCAGACTTCAACAGCAATAATTGCGCAATGGAGCAAAGCCCTCTCTGTAAGTGTTATATTGCTTGTAGTTGTAGACAGTTTATGAAATAGGTGGATTTCATATGATATGTGTATATATGCACTGAATGAATTCCAAGGCAGAGATTGTTATCACACCCCTCTCGGGACTGAACCGGATGGCTTGTTCGGCTCACGGATGTCTGGTGGGGCTTTTTACCGCTATTATTGCATATTAATTTCCACTGGTTCTTTGGTCCTGCATGAAAATTGTTACTGTACACAGCTGTTCAAAAATTTGGGGTTAGTATGTTTTTTTTATGTTTTTGAAAGAGGTCTCTAATGCTCACCAAGGATGCATTTATTTGTTTAAACAATATCTTAAAACCACTAATATAGTGAAATAGAATTAAATTTTTAAATAGCGGATATCTATTATAATGGAATGGAATTTATTCCTGTGATGGCAAGCTGAATTTTCAGCATCATTACTCCAGTCTTCAGTGTCACATGATCCTTCAGAAATCATTCTAATAAGCTGATTTGGTGCTTAAGAAACATTTCTTCTTATAAATGTTGTTTCAATGGTTGTGCTGCTTAACATATTTGTGGAAACCATGATTTTTGTCAGGATTCATTGATGAATAGAAAGTTCGAAAGTACAGCATTTATTTGCGATAGAAATCTTTTGCAACATTAAAAATGTCTTTACTTTCACTTTTAATCAATGAAATGCATCCTTTCTGAATAAAAGTATTAATTTCTTTTAATAATAAAATAAAATAAAAAATCTTACCGACCCCAAATTTTAAGGTGTATAATGTATGATGTTTGGAAATTTATTTTGAAATTAATAATTTTTGAAATAATGAATATTTAATAACCTTTACGGGTTAATAATGAAATTAAAAATGATAATTTTACTCATCAGCATTGTCTCTGGGACTCCAAACATGTAAAGTCAGTCTCAGCAGAACATAAGAGTTAAACTAAACTATGACCTCTGCTAGGTTGGCGTGGAGATTTCCACTGGTGAAACCGAAAAGTGATTAGATCTTAGATTGAGATGACGATAGTGAAAGGCTGGCAGATTTGCGGGTTAAGTGCTCCATTTGGGTGGTCCCACAGACACAAGGAGCAGAAGCTGGGCTGGGTGGGAAGTGCATGAGGATGTTTAAACCCCCGTCTCAGGGGAAATATCCATGTGCAACTACAAATGTTTTTCAGGGGCAAAGAAAGCAGCACAGGTCACTTACTGCTGCCCGTCCCTTGCAGAAAAGCTTTTTTATTGCACCATGTGGGGTGAATTTACCCTCTCTGCATTTCCACTCTGTATTTTTCTAGTTTTAATGAGCATGACAAGTTAAGCAAGCTCAAGTTATATGGCATGTTTAATCTAAAGCGAACTGTGTAGCCATTTATTCAAGGTTATTATAGGAGAATCATGTTTCTGCACAACGCAGCATATGTTGATCAGAGGATCTACACAAAAAAGGAGTTTGCAGGATTCTTTTGCATGAAAGACCTTGCTGCTGTGTTTTGTTTTGGAGTTCTGGAGGCAGAGCTGCTGGAATGCCCTCTCTAGAGACAACAGGTGCTGATGGAGGGGTTTTGTCTGGCAAACTCAAGACATGGATGACGGGGGCAAATTACCTTAATTTCTCAGCAATTACTATGCTTGCCATTGGCTTATTATTAGTATGCACAAGAATGTTGCATCTCATTTGTTTTCACTTACTAAGGACTAAAGATTTGAAGATGGGTCATTTATATGAGTCCACATTTCTCTAAATGTCCCTTACGACATCTGTTTTATGAATGGAATTCATTTATCATTTATGATGCAATTCAATTAATTATTTATTCAATTATGACAGACAAATGTATATATAATACATATCCTTCTAGCACTACTTTATTAATGTTTCCTAGTGAGCTTTTTATGTAATTATTTTGGTGTTATAATGCTTATCTGAGTTTAATATGCAGAGACAACTATGAGTAAGCCATTTGTAGGTTGACTTTCCGGAAAAGTATGAACACTTTGGCACTTTCAAAACATTGCTCTGTTTGTTTGACTTGGCCAACAGCAACACTGGCTCATACAATGGTGTGAATTGAAAGCGGGGCTATCTGTTGATCCGAACTAATAAGAGACAGAGAAACCTGTTTGGGAAACCTGTTTGAAAACAGTCATTTTGATTTGAAACATACGTTTACATATCTTTTTTTTTATATTGTATATTCTATTAGGTTATCATTTTTATTTTTCTTAACCCATTGGTAACTTGTTTTGTCTTAGTTCTTTCATTTGCATATACATTTATTTAGTTTGTACCCTAATCACACATCCCTTCCTCTTCTCACAGTGAAGCATATTGCGATGGTGTGCTTGTTGTGAACCCAGATCCACAGTACGCAGATGTCTGATCCCAGTATTTTAAATTTCATTATTCCCAAGCCCTATGACAAATCGGGCCATTATAGCTGTATGTTGAATCATATTGGCCAGCATTATGGGGCCACACTGCTCGAGGTGCTGAAATAAATGAACAGAGATCTATTTCACTTTACCTAGAGGAGCAGCATGATAAAATAAACTAGCCAAAGGCAAAAAATTATGCCACCTCTGTTCACACACTGCCTCAGCATCTGATTGTGC
The DNA here is from genome assembly GCA_026230005.1 of Gila orcuttii. Lineage (NCBI taxonomy): Eukaryota > Metazoa > Chordata > Actinopteri > Cypriniformes > Leuciscidae > Gila > Gila orcuttii. The sequence continues at coordinate 16,392,492 of JAPDVR010000019.1, read as the reverse complement.
AACATAAAAATGGTTTGTGTATAATATAGCACAGGCAAAATATTTAAATCTGTTTTCCTTTTTTTATTCAGATTGTGTGATACATTTGTCATGTTTTTAGATACAAAGAATAGCGATCTTAGCTGTTGGGAAAGATTCCTTATTTTTGTATGCTGTCAAGTGTCTGTTTTAATGTTTTATTATTTTCCTCTCAACTTTTTCCCAATGCTTCATCCCTACTCTGATGTCAGTAAAAATATAGATTATTTTGGATTATTATGGATTGGACCACAGAGCATATAACCAAGGATTCAGGCGACCAACAAGACCGTTACAGGCTTCATGCTTCGCGATAAACACTGCATAACACAAGCAAACAATCAATTATCATTGACATCTCTGGAGAGCTCTGAGGTCTGAGAATGTTTTAAGCAGCACATTTCGAACAGCCTCTTGTGCTGTTAATGTGCTCTTCACACACGTTATCCTAGTTAAACAAAAATTACCTCCCACCGCATCAAGTGTCATAAAACAGTGCACGTCTAGGGACAAAGGGGTTGTCTTGTCGCAGTTTGCATGAATCCTTTGTCAGATTGTGGGATGATTTGAAGCTGTTTGTGCTTCGGCATCCCAATAAAGAAGGCCCCTGATTTAATTAAAGTTCAACGATCACAACTCCGCAGTTTGAGATTAAAATTGAGCGATTGGCCCACATAGCAATGATTGTCCCACATCCTGCCTGCATAGCCTGGAGACTCAATCTAGAGCCAGCCAGGCTATTTCCACACCATTGATTCTGTCATCTATACAAATGATGGATATCCTCCTAACAAGCGAGTTTGGATACTGAATTGTCTGTCCTCACAAAAGCACAAGATTTTCTTTAAATGAGCCTGTTTTAATAACTTTTAATAACAAAAAAAAGTCTTCCTCTGTATTTTTGTCTTGTTTTCCAGTAGAAATATCTAGACAAGATATCTAACTCAAGATACTTTTACTTGAGAAGCAAAATTACTTAAGATATTAAGTCGGTCACACTTTAGATTAGGATCCAATTCTCACTATTAACTAACTGCGACTCTTGCCTCAATGAACTCCTAATTACTGCTTATTAATAGTTAGTAAGGTAGTTGTTAAGTTTAGGTATTGGTAGGATTATGGATGTAGAATAAGTCATGCTTCATAAGTACTAATAAACAGCCAATATCCTATAACATGCATACTAATAAGCAAGTTCATAGTGAGAATTGGACCCTAAACTAAAGTGCTACCATTAAGTCTTGTTTTCTGGAGAAAAAAAAAAAGATTGATTTATGTTTAAAACACGAAACAAATATCTGCTAATAAGACAAAACTTAGTTTAAAAGGCAAACAAGTTTATTTTTCTTACCCCATTGCAGATATTTTTTCTTGTTTTAAGCGTAAAGTCACTTAATTTTGATTTTTTTTTTTTTTTTCAGAAAACAAGACCTGATATGTAATTTTGCTTCTCAAGTTAATGTATCTTGATATAAGAATGTTTAGATATTTTAATTGGAAAACAAGACAAAAATACTGTGGAAGAAAATCATTTACTTTTTCAGATACCTTTTAAAGGTTAAAACTGGGAATATAAAGCAATGTAACGAAATGTCGTGTAAAATGTGAAATGACTGAGAGTTTTGCTGTAGGCATGAGGAGATGGATTCGTGTGTTAGTTTGAGGGGATTCACCTCTCGGGAGTGTCAGCTAATCTGCTTTATTCTTCATGGCGGTGCTGCGTTTGGGTTGTCTGATAATGCTTGCTTTACAGGTCTGCATTGATTTGAAATCTGTTTTATTCTGATCCTCAGGGAATTTCTGCAGCCATCCTTTCTAAGTGCACAAGAGACGAAGGATTTATACCTGTCAATAAAAACCTTTGGTAAGTGCTTCCTAACCCTCTGAATCCAGCCACTTCTCAATCCACAAAAGAAGGGATGATACTCCAGCAGGCACAAATCAGAGGCTGCTAAAACACGCGTTTACTTACCTCTAACGACAGAACGTCCTGTAAATAATCACCCCCACTGGCGCAGGAGTGAGACGCAGCGAGTGATACATCCACTGTCCAACTAGATCACTCTTCTTTACAGCCAAGAGAGAGTGAGCAGTTTGATTTTCCCAACCATATATCTTGCCAAAATCTGGCTTATCTCATCCGCCTGTTGGGAAATTGAGCAGGATGAGGTCAGCCCTACATCTTCAGACCGATGCACATTAAATTATTTGTCACCTAATACCTCAGGATAAATAATGGTATGTAACAAAAGTGTTCAAAACACATTCATGCTGTTACAGTGTATGCAAAAAGGATCTTCTGAGGTTTAAGCTTAAAGCAAAAACTGTTGCCAGTGGGTACAAATAATTAAAATAATAAAAAAATATATTTTTTCCTTTTACATTTTTGAAATATATTTATTTTATAATTGTATTTTACTTACCCTTTATTTCAATTAATGAAAAATATTTTAATATTTTTAGTTTACAATAACACTGTTTTAAGGATGTTTCAACTAGGAAACCAGACAAAAACAGATTATTTTTTGATACTTGCATTATGGTTTTTACATTACATTACATTGACCATATCTTGCCTTTGCTGTATGTGCTCTGTCTCTGTGACCATGCTCTACTGTACCTGTTTGAGTACAGGCATATACCTGCTTGAATTTTTATGGACAGTTCATCATGCCTGCTTATTGAGCCCCCTAGTATGTCTGTCTTCATCCCTAAAAGTAATTAACTCCCAGCCAAGAGTCTTTTTTGGCTCGACTTCAGCTGACATAAACGATGCTCTGGGATGCAGCCATTTTACATTAGATAAAATTCCATCGAGCATCCTGGCACTTAGGAACACAGAGGCACATATGACTTATTGACATGGTTGTACCGACCAGGTGCCAAGGCTTCACTTTAGAAGCTTCCTTGGCTTACCTTAAGCACAGAAACTACTATGCGTCCATCCATTATTTAGTCCCCAATTCTGCACTGTTGCCTTGTTGTTACCAGAAAAGTTTGGCAAAGTTTTTCAATGGCGCAATGCCCCTCTGGTCATTTATGCATATCTTTCGGAGCTTATTTGTGGATTGAAATGTCTTAAAGATATGTGTCTGCACTCTATGTTTTAAATCTCTGTCTTTTCAAATGGTTCAGATCGTACAACACAGATTTTCTGTCTGTCTTCAGGTCCCTGTCATTTGTGACCTGCATGGGCTGCTTGTCCTTTTTGCTGTTGGGTGTGATGTATTTTGTCATGGACATTAAGAAATGGTGGGGCGGCCAACCTTTCATTTATCCTGGTACGAGAATTCACTTGTTTAAAGCAATGTTTTATAAGCCAATCCAATCCAGAAAAGCTTACTGTGCATTTTTTTTGTATAGGGATGAACTCCATATTTGTCTATGTTGGCCACTCTCTGCTGGGCTTTTACTTCCCCTTCAGCTGGGAGATGCATTTCCAGGACAGTCACTGGGAGAAGCTTTTCCAGAACATATGGGGTACCGCACTTTGGGTCTTCATTGCCTACCTGCTCTACCGCAAAAAGTTCTTTCTTAAAATCTGATGCTGCTGGGATTTTTGTCTCATAAAAGTCCATTGATTTCTCTTGTCTTAATTATTCAATAATTAAATATGTACAACATTATGTTTAGGTATTTAGTTTTATGCATGGTACTATTTGATGTAATTTTACCAGGACCATCTTGGGTACATTTATATCTTTATATTCGTGAGTGTCTGAATTTGGTGTATTTCTATGTTCAATTAGTTAATAGGCGTAAGAACTAAGACCAGGGGATCAGATTTACTGTCTTAAAATGGACACCTGCAATGTTTTATTTGATGTCAGTTGTGTTAAGACCTGAACGTAGTGATTAAATCAAATTCGCTGAAGTGGTACTTAACAAATTAGAACAAGCGATTCCACTTGAGGGGTAGCCATTATATCTCGGTTGCCATGGCCACCCCCCCCCCCCTCGCTGCTGTGAGACAGAGAGTGGGTACCATCTGCTCTACAACTGACAGTCCTTTAATAGGGGTCAAGCTGGATGGCTCACTGAGGAGTGTTTCTGGGGCCAGCACTTTTCATGCTCACACTAATGCAAAATCAGGGAAATTACACCAGCAGATCTCATGCACATACGGAAATTATCATGCAACGCAAAAAACCCTGATGTTCTCTGTCAAGTCGTATTCATGAGATCGAATAAAGTCACAACCACACATCTTTGCAGGCTCTGCAGTTGTGGTTCTCCGCTGGTTTTGCATTAAGATCCTGACCCGAGATTTGTTTATAAGACCCTGTGGTAGAAATTTCCCAAAAAACAGGTTTGGAATGACATGAGGGTGAGTAAATGGTGATATATTAAATTATATTTGTCAGAGTGAACTGTCCCTTAAAGATCATTTCCTGGTGACACCTTTTAACTTAACCTATTAACCTATTAACTTAAGACACTATCACTTGTTTACATCGTAATGATTGGTTCAGTCCCCATCTTTTCTAAGTTTACCCTTCTGTTACTAAACAGAATATATATGTATATTTCCAATTCTCACTTCTAACTAGTTGCTTATTACTAGGATATTGGCTCTTTATTAGTACTTATAAAGCACATATTAATGTCTTATTCTACGACCATATTCTGTATCCTTAATTCTACCCACTTAATTTAACAACTACCTCACTAACTATTAATACGCAGTAATTACGAGTTTATTGAGGCAAATGTCAAAGTTAATATAGTAAATTGGACCCTAATCTAAAGTGTGAACATTACTGGTGTGCATCTTGAGACAAAACAATGGCACTGACCAATTTTAAAATGCAAGTGCAAGTCACTTAAAACAGCTCAAACATGCATTTTGGTCTAGCACTATAGGCTTAAGAAACCAAGGGCTAGATTTGTAAATTAAAAAGATTTATTATTAGATTTTATTATTTATTAGAACTTTTTATTAGAAAAAATGTTGTTCATGGTGTTTGACTTTGAGGTCATTGTGTAATTTGGTAAACTCCTATCAAATTACAGATAGAAAGAACCTAAAAACTGTAGAGTTTGATTGGAATTTCGGCCCTTGACGTCAACAACAAAAGATATATATAGAGTTTACTCCTTTTTAAAAGTGTGATAAGTGTATTTACTTTGCTATCTTAACTCTGCATAACAATTTGGCTTGTTGCAATTTGTAATTTTCTTTTGTACTTTTAAATAGACTTGCAACGCATTTTTGGGTCATTACCTACCTGTTCAACAAAAATAAATGCACAAATTAGCCATTGCTTGACTCTAATATAATATCAGAGGTTAGAAGAGTATCACTAAATCCGTCTGTAAGTGGTCAGAAGAGATGCTATCAGGATGCAAAGATTTAATCTCAGATAGTTCTCAGAAAGGGCTCTGTGTTGACCTTTCACTTATAAACGACTGATGCAAAAGCTTGAAAAACAAACAGGCTAAATTATGTTATCAGTACAGCAATATATTTATATACTGATACAGTTTATATATAATAATTATTATAGTTTATAATTTTTGTATCATCTTCAATCTAGTGCACCAGAGCTCTGGATTTGAAGGATGTTTATGATCTACAGAAGCGGTTGAAACATGTGAACCTGTTCACTTTGCATGAAATTCAATTGAACCCCTTTCTCTCTGTTAGTTAATGAGAAAGCTTTTCATTTTGAGGATCATATTACCCATTTAAACTAAGTAGAGCCTATGAGTGAAGCAAACTGGTCAACTGATTTTGGGAATGCACTGACTAGTGTTGTGCTACTCCATGTCCCAGTGGGAATATGGACTTATTTTAAGGGCTATAGCTTTATCTACCACAGTAAGCACTTTTTGAATCAATGTTTTATTAATCAAGTACTTATCATCATTATTATTTAATGCAAGGCATAGTGATGCAAAGCTATATTAGCAAAATACCACTGAGAATAGCTCCACCATGTTGTAAACAAAGCTTTCCTATTGTCTACTTGTGCAATACTAATGAGAATCTTTTTGACAGAATCTGACAGTAAAAATTGTGATCTTATCTACTATAAGACAAGCTTTCATCTGAAAATGATCTCGTCCAGTAAGCACATTCAAAAAGAACTCGCGCAGAGGTATATGTCATGAATCTGCCTATGCATTGCCTATCTATATTGATTTACATTGACCATATGTCTGAAAATACCACTGTGTATCTGGTTTAAAGTAACCTGAGCTTTTTTTAATCTGCATCATGTATATGGTTATGAGGCTACATGCTGCTATGTAAACAAAACCATCCTGTGGCTAATATGCAGAGTAAGTGAAATATTTATAAAAACAGCTGAACAAAAAGGTGGAGCTGGAAACAACACATTTGTGCTTTTTGTATTTTGATGGGCCATAGTTATAATTGTTGTGTATTGTTGTTGTTTGAACAACATCCTTTATTTGCATTTAAAACTATTTTATAAATTACAATATAATTACACAATTCAATTCATTTAACTCTGTTAGACAATTATAAACTATTTATTATTTAAATTAAATACAAAATATTTAATAATAAACCACAAATATTTTAATAATGAATATTTAAAGTTTTAATTACTTACAAATAATTTATATATAAATAATTATATATTTTATACACTCACCTAAATGATTATTAGGAAAACCTTTTCAATTTCTCATTAATGCAATTATCTAATCAATCAATCACATGGCAGTTGCTTCAATGCATTTAGGGGTGTGGTCCTGGTCAAGACAATCTCCTGAACTCCAAACTGAATGTCAGAATGGGAAAGAAAAGTGATTTAAGCAATTTTGAGCGTGGCATGGTTGTTGGTGCCAGACGGGCCGGTCTGAGTATTTCACAATCTGCTCAGTTACTGGGATTTTCACGCACAACCATTTCTAGGGTTTACAAAGAATGGTGTGAAAAGGGAAAAACATCCAGTATGCGGCAGTCCTGTGGGCGAAAATGCCTTGTTGATGCTAGAGGTCAGAGGAGAATGGGCCGACTGATTCAAGTTGAAAGAAGAGCAACTTTGACTGAAATAACCACTCGTTACAACCGAGGTATGCAGCAAAGCATTTGTGAAGCCACAACACGCACAACCTTGAGGCGAATGGGCTATAACAGCAGAAGACCCCATCAGGTACCACTCATCTCCACTAAAAATAGGAAAAAGAGGCTACAATTTGCAAGAGCTCATCAAAATTGGACAGTTGAAGACTGGAAAAATGTTGCCTGGTCTGATGAGTCTCGATTTCTGTTGAGACATTCAGATGGTAGAGTCAGAATTTGGCGTAAACAAAATGAGAACATGGATCCATCATGCCTTGTTACCACTGTGCAGGCTGGTGGTGATGGTGTGGGGGATGTTTTCTTGGCACACTTTAGGCCCCTTAATGCCAATTGGGCATCGTTTAAATGCCACGGCCTACCTGAGCATTGTTTCTGACCATGTCCATCCCTTTATGGCCACCATGTACCCATCCTCTGATGGCTACTTCCAGCAGGATAATGCACCATGTCACAAAGCTCGAATCATTTCAAATTGGTTTCTTGAACATGACAATGAGTTCACTGTACTAAAATGGCCCCCACAGTCACCAGATCTCAACCCAATAGAGCATCTTTGGGATGTGGTGGAACGGGAGCTTCATGCCCTGGATGTGCATCCCACAAATCTCCATCAACTGCAAGATGCTATCCTATCAATATGGGCCAACATTTCTAAAGAATGCTTTCAGCACCTTGTTGAATCAATGCCACGTAGAATTAAGGCAGTTCTGAAGGCGAAAGGGGGTCGAACACAGTATTAGTATGGTGTTGCTAATAATCCTTTAGGTGAGTGTATATATGTTCAGTTAAAGTGCACTGTCTGGCAATTGCCTCTGTTTGTTTATTTCTATATAGGACAGACATTTTTGCTATTTCCATAATACCCCAGTATTGGAGGCTTTTATGAATGTAAAACACCTCAATAATTCTCTTGGATCCAAAGCAACGGATAAGTTATTTTATTACCAAACCAAAGCATCTTTGGTTGCCCTCTTTCTCCTATGTATGCTTAATTTGAGGTCTCCACTATAGTTTTATTTGCCATCCATCAGGGCAGACGTTGATTGGAGTGATTGCCCTGTGATGCACTGGTGGGTTGCCCTAGAGGCAGAGTAATGCATCATACTTACCCCTCCTCACAGAGAGCTAAGCAGTCAGCTGGTCCAAGAGCACCCCGGCACAGACACAGACTGATCCTAGACACTGCCAGACATCAGGGCCAAAACGGACCGACACCATCTTGAACTCACAGCAAACTTCCTAAACCTTGGCTTTTACTGACCGTGTTAAATTCTCTAGGACCCTGTTGTTTTGAACACTTCAGAGGTTATGAGGAACAATAGGCTTTGGGTGTGGTTTGTCCTGTTTGTTGATTATAGTGCCTCTGCACCTGATTCTTATTAAACTGTTTTGTGTCGCAAACAAAATGTTCCTGCAACGAACATTTTATTTTTTAGGCTTATATAGAGAGAATGGGGCTAGTTGTCACACAAGAAGTATTTTTCATTATTGAAAGTCAGTTTCTGTATCAACACATTTTTTAAGGTCTTGGATAAATAAGCAAATTTTTAAGAAAAAAAATACAGTTTATGTAACATACATTGATCTATTGTGACAACATGCCAACATTGTAGCAAGTTCTCATATACGGAACAGGTTGTCACAATGAAGGTTTTTTTTTTTTTTTTACTAAAACAAGCACACACACACACAAAAAAACAGCAGAAAAGAACATAAAAAAAATTGTGAAAGTTCATTAACAGCCAAAATGTTAAAACACGTGACAACTTACCCGAAATTGACACTTTTCTTGAAATCACGGTTAGAGAGAAAGAGAGAACGAGCTTTTTGCACAAGCGGTTTGAAATCAGAGATTATTATTACTGTCAAAAATTGCATGTGTGTAATTGGAAACCTTATAATCACTGAGAAAATAACATTTAAGGCAATTTCCCCCTGGGTTCTCTTTTTATAACGCAGATAGCATCTGTAGGCTATCTATTAATTTTATACCGAGTAGGCTACTTTTACTGCGTGGGTTGTGTCTGCACTGCATATTTAAAATGATAGACTCTCGGAAATGAGTGTGTTTATAAAAACTATCAATAATTAATAATACAGTCTAATGCATAGCATAAAGAAAAATGAAAAAGTCATACCCAGTTACCTTTCCTATGTTACGCACATTATTTGAATGTCCCCAGAATGCAGATTTAATTTATTAGGAACTCTTTGAGTTATTGGACAGCCGCCGATGTGATTCAGGACGGAAACACACATCTGAGGAAATTGGCTGGATGTGATGTGAACCTCCCCCTGCTGCGCTCTATGTGTGTGAGTGTGTGTGTGTGCGCGCGCTGACGGTCCAGCAGCTCGCGCTGCAGTCAGTCACCCGTCAATGGGACACTCACGTTAAGGACTTTTGTGGCTCCTTCGCGCGAATCATAAACACTGTAAAGTTCTATTTTGGGAATCAAAATACTTTTGCCTGTTCATTGTGAAATTACACTTATGATTGACAAGAATGAGAACTACGCGTGGAATCGTTTGGGGAGACATCGCTGTGCTCCTGCTTCTCCTCTCTGAAGGTAAGGATTGACTCCATAACAGTGTGATGTCACCTCGCGCGAAGTCTACGATATCTAGCCCTCTTTGTGTGTGATAAACTGTGTTGAGAGCTAGAATTGGTGAATTACAGTTCAGAGGCAGTACTTTAGCTGTACACTTGTCGTATTTTAACGTAAATAGAATTGTCACCTCTGGTGTGCATCCTTCAGAAACCAGTGACAAGACGGGCTGTGTGTCAAAACCTAGAGAGCTGCCTAGACTGTCTTTAGAATCTCAGATGACTCCAACGGAGCACCTCAAAGACATTTTTTTATTCCCTTGTTCTTCAGAAGTCTTCCTAGATCCACAGATCTGAAAAACCTTTAATGTGACATCATGCTTCTTTTAATCTCCAAAAAACCCAAGATAGTGTAACTTCTTCTTTATAAGCGGTTCTTTGCTGAAACCAAGGTCCTGAGAAAAATAACCTCTATTTTTAAGGGTGTAGAGCAACCCTAGGTTGCTCACCAGTTTTTGAGACAACGCAATAACACAACTGGTCTTTTATGCATGCTTTTCCTTTGGATCATTAAATGTCATTAAATATATATTAAAATATGAGGACCATTAATTTATATACATAAATCTATAAATCATGAAACACAGTAAGCCATTGTGTTCTCTTGATTGTTTTGGGTTTCTCAAGGACGTTTTTGACTCATGGAAAACATTTTATTGTGTTTACTTATCGAAAAAAGTGAAGGATTATCTAAAATCATCAGGGGTAGGCCTACACTAACAAATCAGTTTTGCTTTCTGGAAATTATGAATTTAATTAGAGTAATGAAGATCAAAGAAATGTATTTCACAGTGTTTTCACTATTTTTTATAACAATTTACATTTGATCATAAATTATACATTTTATAAAACGTTTTTTTTTATCAGTTTTCTTTACTATCTTACATTTAGTTTCATTTTGCATCCTGTTTTCTCTGTAACGTTGGCTACAAACAACCGAATTCATCTGTATATCCAGGGGGTCTGCATCTGCCCCCCAACACATGAGCCACTGAATGTTACTGGAGAGATTTACCAGACAGTTTCATAGAGGCAATCTGGAGCTGAAGCCATAATATATGCAACCCTAATGTGCCACATGGTCTGTACAAGGAATACGCATGTCTCTATATACGTCATTATATTGTAATCCCATTTAAAACCTCTCTGCCCAACTGTACTAACACACCTCTCTCAAAATAACTGGAGTTAACTAGAGGCGAACACGTTCCTGAATAGATCCTGTGGCCTGTTGCATTAAAAAGGAACGGTCACATCGCAACAGCTTGAATACTGACAAAAGTGAAACATGACAAAGGTTTCACAGCTATTCTGGTCATTCGGAAGACATTTGGCAGTGTGTGAATGCATGAGTGTTGCATTTGTTTCAGCTCAATAGGGGTTCTTGGATGCAATGATGGTGGTGACTGAATGATCATTACTGAAAGAGTCAAAAGAAAGAAAACAACCAAAGATGCATTCGGACGTTAACTGAATCTCTCAGTCTAAATGATAATTGGAAATTGAATTTTAAAAGTCTTGTTGACTCATCAAGTATTCATCTGTCCAGTAAACTACAGGAATTAGTTTAATACAAAATTTCCTAAAATGGATGTAAGGTCTGTTGGAAGCAGTTTATTGTTTATTTTTTTTTTTAAATGCATGTTGTCGTGCAAGGGTTGATATGATTATCATATTACTAGATAGAATCATACATAATGCATAGTGTGTGGTATGATTGAAAGGCGATTGCAATGATTAAATTGTAATAAATCATTTTAGGGAGAATTTTTACTTTTTATATATTGATGTGTGCTTGGGTCTGTTTATATATTTATTAAAGGAATAGTTCACCCAAAAATTAAAATGTTGTCATCATTTACTCAAGTTGTTCCAAACCTGTATGAGTTTGAACACAAAAGAAGATATTTTAAAGAATTTTAGTGAGCAGACAGTTGACAGCACCCATTGACTTCCATAGTAGAAAAAAAAAATACTATGGAAGTCAATGGTTTCCATCAACTGTCAGGTTACCAACATTCTTTAAACTATATTTTGTGTTCAACAGAAGAAAGAAACTCATACAGGTTTGGAACAACATGAGAGTGAGTAAAATGATGACAGCATTTTTATTTTTGGGTGAACTATCCCTTTCATTCTTCTCTGTGGGCTCATCATGTACTTATCTTATTTTTCAGTACGAGTTTACATTTTAATTGATCGCTCTCAACGCAAACTTGCAGAATTTACCTTAAACATTTATGTGAATATTTTCTTGGTAATCACCAGGTGGTAAAGAACAATACGATTAGATCTCATCTGAATGGCTCTTGTTTTAACCTTTGTTCGAGATGATGCGGAAGCACCTTGATGCCTTGCTGTGAGGAAAACAAAAGCCTGGAGCCGAGAGGTGGTCAGAGGGCAGGTGTGCAGCAGGTGTGCTTAGCTCTGGGCAAACACATTGTGTTTGTCTTCCGAAAGGAAAATACTGCCAGTAAAATAATAGAGTACACAGCTCCGATAACAGATGAGGCTTAAAACCCTTCATTAAAGACACAGGATGGTTGGCAGCGCCTCCCGCAAAATGGATCTCATCTATTTTATGACAAGCCATCCCATGAAAATGGATGATGACAAAAGCAATGGGTTTTGTCGATTCTGGGGATACATGTAATTGTGTATCTCTGTCTGGTGTCGCCACGCTTGCTTTGATGGGTTGACATTTAAAATACAGTTTGTTTGGCCGTATTATACAGTTTGTCCTTGAATGCGTTATTAGTATAGTGACGCAAGGTCTCATGTTTGCTGTTAAGAGTTCAAGTTTACTCTCTTGTCTTACATTTCTCTTTTTATCTTTATTTGTCTCATGAAAAACAGGAGCTATATAGTCACCAAATATATGGTAGACAACAATAAAAAAATGTATCAATATCTTCTGCGCATATTTTTTTAGCAATATGCTGCATATTCTAAATAACGCAATAAAAAAATTAATTAATGGACTAGTAATAAGGCGATGAAGGAGAGTATACAGTATGTGTGATTGATAATCAAATACATCCTTTGACCTTTAAAGTCACACAGCTGTCCATAGCTTTCCATCAAGCTAGTTGTTTGCATTAAATAAGTCCAGAGCCCATGTTATGTATTGTGTGTGAGCCATTGATTTGTGGATACACAGCTTTGACCCTGTTACTTTATCTGTTGGAGTGCCATGGCTTCTGACCTCTGAAACCCTCAACCAAGAGGTATTTCCTCATGATCAGGCCACAGGAGATTACACCCATCCGATTGGAAGTTACATTGGGGAATCAAGTTCAAACCACCTCACAATCCTTCCCTGCATTGGGACAATCATTTTCATCAACTGTCAATGCAGAACGATAAATCTCATTACGTTACACTGTTGTATTTTGGACTTGCATTAAATAGTTTAGTTTAGTTTGTCTTTAGCAATGTATATACTGTAAATCCTGCAAATTTCCCCACTGTCATCACAACTTTCAGCATGGTTGTAAAAACAGATATTATTTAGGTAGTTAATTTTCAAATTATCTTTACAAATTGTTTATACCTTAAAGAAAGAAGATAAATCTCTCTTTCATTTAATTTATTTGAATTCTTTAATCAAGTTCAATTAGTCTATACTGCCTTTAAAGGCATATTTTTTAAGGCAACCGTTTGATAGAAACCATATGTAATGTTGTGTTGTACTATGCACATTGTATTATACTGATGCACTGAAAATAAATGGTTCTGAACATAAATCTAACCTAAAACGGCTTCATGGTAACATTTAAAATAATAAGTTAAATATATTATTTATCTGAATACTTATTTAGCTATCATTTATCACAAAATCAATCTAAATGCGTAAGGTACACCATTAAAAACTAAAATTAAGGGTTAATCGGGTAGAAATAGCTCCTTAAGTGTAATTTCAGTGCTTTGGTGCCACTTCTTGTGTCAGTATTGTCATAATGTAGGCTGTTGTCCTCAGGATGATCCATTGTTCATGGACAACAATGAATTTATCCAAAACCTTCTTTAGACTAATTGCACAGCTTTTGTACCTATTGCAGTCATATCCCAGATCCTTCAGTTAGTTATGGGTCACATTTCCACCCCATGCATCAGTGGAATCTAATTTGCTTTTGGTGGAAGGACAAGAAGACATTGATTGAAATTGTGTCCCAAGGGCGTTTGGGGCTCTCGATTTCTACATGGATCTTTACATGTTATTTTCTAGTGGTCATTGATGCATGGTGTGTTTGACTGATCATTTACAACAATGAGGAACCAACACAACGTCTTAGTTAGGACTTAACTGTCCTCGTTTGGTATTTTCTTGAGTGCGTTTGGAGGGGGAAGGGTGCTGGATTGTGAATGGCTGTCATTTTGAGATTCATTCATTACCTGAAAATGAGTCAGTGGAGTTTCTTAAAACAACTGCAGGACTTTTGAAAATGCACACACAACCCATCATAATACTGAAATCCTTTTCACTGTGAAAAGTGGTAACCTGCAATTGTTACCTTATACCTTTAAATTCAGATTTGTTGGTGTAATCCAATATATTTTATTTGCTTCAGTGACTGTAAATAATATTCGGACTCGAATACAGTCAATAAATTTACATTTAAGGTTAAAATATTTTTCAGTGCATGGGTGGTTTTACATTGCCCTCTTAAAATTCAAGACTTAGCATTTAGGAAATGCCAGTGAGTTCTTGATGACCTAATGACTCAAACTCACTAGTCCATGTAAATTCACCCACTGGCCCATTTCAACCGTGCACTGTGAATTTTAAGACTCAGCAGGTAAAAGCCACAAAAAAACATCAGTATGTGCAGTTTGAAGCAGTGGAGTGTTGAGGAATATACTGAGCAATGAATCATACTGGAAGATATTTCAAAATATTGCACAAAATGGGGAAGAAAAGGGAAAGAAAAGCCTTCAGGTTTTGTTTCTGTGTTTAGTCTAATCTTAACTGTTGTTTTGTCTCTGGCTTATATTAGAACATTAAGTGAATAATGTTGGTAATTGCTTATGGTAATGATACCATCCAAGAGAACATGTTGTTCAAAGGTCCCTCATTTATGAGCTCTAATGTCCCATCCAATCCCAAAAGAGATTATAAAGTAAATTTAACATACTTCCTTATCCCACAGGAGATGTGAAATTAGATTTCTTAATGACGGACGTCCATTCCGTGCTTACATTGATGGGATGCTGAATTACATTTCTGACATTGAATTTCTGATGATGATGGATACTATAATACGGTTGTTTGATACCAGCTTTAGATGTACACTTTAGATATGTTTAATTGTACTCTTTTCTGATTCTATTATAGAAATATACCCTGTTGCATTTGGCTAATTCAATAAAATTGTACAAATTGTGCAATTCTTGTCCTTTGTAAATCACTCTTCCATCTCAAACCTTCTCAGTGGTGCATACTAAAGAATAAGAAACCCGTGCACATTCGAGTGAGGGGAATTTAACCATAATAATCAATAATAATAGTCCCGTATTGAATTATAGCGTAATTGGCAGCCTTTTAGTTAATTAAAACGTTGTGGTCACAGAGTAATGATTCTCATTACTATATTATAGAGATGGAGTCTTAATCATTTTGCTTCGTAATTATGTATGTTTGCTTTGATTAGTCCTCGTACGCTGCATCCATAGTGTGTCATATGAAGACATTAGCTGCTCCGAATAATCTGCATCATTTTTATACTTAATTTTATATATTTTTGTCTCTTTATTATTTATAAAAAACACACTGAGATGAATTACGTGAAAAAATATAATTATTAATAACAAGAACAATTATTGTTATTATTGTTATTAATAACAATTATTATTATTTTATAGTTTATCATTTTATTTATCATCTTTGATTATGAATACATGTTCATAGGTTAAGGATGCTGCTACTACAGTACTTACATTTAACTTTGCTGATTTTAACCAAGTGTCTTTTTTAACATGAGAGTCTGGTGGCATCCTTTACATATTTGTTAAAATGACGCGCTTAATGCAGGACGGTCATCGGCTGAGTGTGCTCAGCTGTTGATTAATATTGCTATTGATTGGCCTGCAACTTCTCAATTTGGTCATCACTGGGGACAGATGCTCTGCACATTGACCTTGGCTGGAAGGGCAGGGGCCAAGGGGCCGACATCAGCATGCTTTATGAGGATCCCAACAGAAAAAAGTTCGGATTGTCAGACCGAATCATTATCAAGATTGCACTATAGTGATATTTACAGCCTTTGTAGCTGCAGACATGAGGCTAGATGGGAATGCTATAGTGATTGCAACAAACACATCCCTGTGTTTACATACAGCATGTCATGAATGGAGGCCTTTGAGGAGTAAGTGGATTATGGAAAGTGGATTGCTCTGACTGCGAGCTTGTTTCCGCCTTTGAGTTGAGTTCAAGGAAATGGCAAGAAAGACCCATGCGCTCTTCCAGCTCCCATGAACTCATAGATGGTACATTTGTGCGGCGGTGTGCATGTTGAGCTAATTGAATTCTTGTCTTTGAGCAGTCCGGTCCAGAGGTCGTACCCCCATTAACCTGTTCTCTAGCTGAGCGATCTTGCTTGAAAACATGCAGACCTCACTAAAGTGGTGATTGACTCAAACTCAGGACATTGATGCGCATTTGATTTCAAATGAATACTCTGAAACTACCGTGGATTTCTTTATATTCAAAACTGATTGGTCTCTTGTTATTTGACTAGCTTGTTGCATCATCAGAAATGTTTTCAAGTAGCAGACTGAGAGCTGGCACACCTTCTTTTGACCCATAACAACAATGAACAAATCGCTAATGGAAATTATGTGCAGATGTTTCATATAATTCCTAATATGACACCTGATTTCACTCGTTAAGCTTTTCCTGTCGTTTGTGCGTATGTGTGCGCTAAGTTCAAAGTCGATTCGCCTGTGAGCTGAAATCAATATTGCATCATAGTGTTTACAACCATGATCCATGATGTGGCTGTGAGAGGTCAGAGCAGTGAGCTCAATCTGATCAAGTGATCAGCCATAACTCATTTTATCCGTCCTTCTGCCATCATCCTAATTCTCACAGAATGCTCATCCGCGTGTCACATCCTGTCATACTCGACTCACTGAATACCTTGTGTCAGTCTTGGGATGTCACAGAGTCATTCCTGCTGTGTACTGCTTTTGATTCTCTGAGTTAATTAGCTTGATATAAACTGCTTTCTGTTGGCTTCCGGCCTGGAAATAAATTGAATTTGGAATGATTCAAATCAGTTGGATATACTGTAGTTTGCAGCTGCCACACCGTAAAAGTTTAGAACTCAAAGGACTTTATGTTTGCTTAAGATTGTCTCTTATACCTCGACTAGGAAAAACACTGATTATTGTGCTTAAAAGGAAAAAGAAAAGGTCTTGAAAAGTGTAAAAAAAAGTATGAAGATTATTGCTTTTGTTAAATGCTTTTTGTTAAATGAAAGTGCATTATGCTTTGAACCTGAAAAAGATTTTTGTATTCAAAGTTGTTGTCCTGATCGCTTTGTTCTTCATTAAATTTAATCACACAACATTTACGTGAATAATTAAGGAGAGAAACGGATCGATACATTGAAATTGCCGTTTAAACAGTGTTGTTAGAGCAATTTGTTCATGCTTGTTGGATCCTTGTCAACGTTTGATCATAAATCACTGAAAGCGTTTAGTTTTTGCCAACACTTCTCTACTTCTCTATCTTCAGATTGGAATACTACTTACTGAATACAGCACGGTTTAGACTGGTTCTGTTTACACTTGGCATTATCTTGTGTTTGTCACAGTTGTGTTCTGTTTAGTTTGGTTTTATTGGACTTGTCTGCCTATCTTCATGTCACGTGTCATCATCATTATCAGTTCATCTGTATCACCTGTGTTTAGTTAATCATCATCATCATCTTCATCTGTTTCACCTGTGTTCTGTCAATCAATCTTCAGCTTTGTTTGTATTTAGTTCCCATCTGTTCAGTCAGTCTTGGTCCATTCTCCGTTCTACTAAGTGTGTGTGAACCTTCTGCCTGTCTGTACCTGTCTGTATAATATTGTTAGTAAATGTTTGCATTGGAACTTTGGACTGCTCATCTCCTCCTGTTTGCTCCACACCCTGACAGTGTTTACGTTTGTCCACATAAGTTAGCTTCTGTACCCAGATAACAGGTCGAATCTCTTTTCCCCGCACAATTAATAAATAAAAAAATTGAAATGCTGCTGCGATTAACGAAACATGAAGTGTTAGATTGTATTATATTTATATGTAGCCTACTTCTGCTGCATTAAAGGTTTCTATCTGCAACATGTTTTTTCAGCATTGAGAATTGTAGCCAATCACAAGCGTGTCTGTTTAGCACTTAAAGGAATGGCCAATCAGAGCAGATCCTGCTCACAACTAGTTTTGTTCAGCGCATGCTCATGTCCTGTTCTCTTCTCTCGCAAATGCTCTAATTGTGACCAATAAATTGTAGATACAATGTAAATAAGATGTTTATTGTGCAATGTACACAGCTTTTTTTAACTGGTCCTAATTTTTACTGTAAATCTATTGTTAAAATATTAGTGTTTGGGACACCACGAGCCTGGAGACTGTCTTTAAGAGTTTAAGGTGTGTCATATTTTGTTTTAGTTAGAAATAAAAATGATTTTATAGGGATGCACTGTTATTGACATTCTGGCTGATACTCATAATCCAATCATACTTTTCTAGCTGATAACTGATAAATTACTGATACTAATATTATGTATAATTGTCTCAAATCATTTAAAAATAAAAATTAGGCATCACAACATTGTAATGTACAGTATGAAAAATTGGTATTTATTTTAAGACCTTCTAAAGATGACACTATTAAATTACTAGTGTTTTTAAAGATTAATTTTAAGTGATGGTAATCTAAATGTGAAAATAGGGGATATTACAATGCACAATTAAATATCCAATATTGGCCAACATGTATTTTAATAGTGACTGATTTATGTTGATCCATTAAATCCATTTTCAAGCCATTAAAATATATGATAATGTTAACTTTTGGCTGTCCGATCAAATAATGTAAAAAGTTTTGTCAAAAGTAATTACTTCTCTGGTTCATTCATAAAACAGGAAATAGTGGGTCAAAATGAGAGTATTGCATCGTGGGATACCGTGTTTCAGTGTGCTCTGTTGTATACTGCACATTTTGACATACTATTCTTACCATACAGAAAATGTGCGTAGTGTATACTTTGACATTAAGAAATATTTGGAGAAGTGATCACCCTCGCTTGTATGTTTACATAATTTGTGCAGTTTCTAGCAACAAGGCAAAGAGTTTTGCTTGCATTACCATGTTCTTAGTCTGGGAATCCTTGTCCCAGGAGGACCACACAACTACTCCAATTTCATGCATTTATTTAAGTCCAAATGAAAGTAAATGCCATCAGCCCTGCTCTAAATCTCAGAGTGACATAGCGCTGCTAAGCACTCCACCTGATACACTGATGCAGGATGATGAATGAGTGTCACAGCAAATCCAGTGGCTTGTTCAACACAGTATCTGCATCAGTTAAGATTAATGCTGCCATCCCTCAGCTCTCCTGCAGCTATGCTTTATGAGCCAAGAACACAAGCCTTTCTTTGTACTATTGACTTTCTCTAAAAAACGCACCTGAAATACAACATGGATCTCACCTAACACTGCTCAGACTGCTTCTTTTAAAGCAATGAATCTTCAAGAGGTTTTTTAGGCTTAGAGGCTGGTCGTGGATAGTCATTTTTTAGGTGTTAACATTTAAAGATTTTAAATGACTTTAAAATCTATTAAATGGCCTTTTGACTTTTCTTTCTTGAATAGACATATTTTGTACTGAATCAGGAAGACAGGGTGGGACATTAAGCGTATATTCTTTAGTTCAAGTCACATTCTTAAACCTTTATTTGCTATTTTATGAAGTGAGAAGTTAACATCACCCTGGTTCCCTAGACAAAAACCCAGTTGTATTTTTCCAGTGGCTTTAGGATAACTACAGAAAATAAGCTCTGTGACCAACAAATCTTTATGGTTTTTACATGTTGGGTTCATCATGATAATTTTTACAAATAAATCAGGCTATAAACAAACTGAAACACGGTCACATGACTTCAACGTCACCACCATTAAGTCTCTGACAACTCTTTCAGTCTTTATTTAAAAACATTTTCCCTTTGAGTTTGAGTTAGAATCATTTGCAAAAGCAAGATTATAAACACAATGAGGATGTACAGTAAAAGCGGACTAGTGAGTGGATGAGTTTCCTGTTCGGCATGATGACGTTTACTGTAATTAACGTGACAACCTCTGTAGTCCCATTTAGCCACATGTTAGCAACCAAAGTTTTCAAAGCTTTAAAAAGTCACAAGAGGGTATTACTGATATGTTTCATGTTGTAGAACAAAACGTGAAGATATCTTGTAATCACCACACACCCTACTTCAGGCATTTAACCAAAACCCTTTTAAAAAACATATTGACTTCAGGACGATGGAACGAGAAGGTGGTATTATGGAGAGGCATTATCATTCTAGAAAGTGTTTGATTGGATAAAATGTTGGGCGTGAGTGTCATCAACATTTTTGTTCCATTTCCCTAGCCTAGATGATAAAGACTGTAAGCATTTGTGCAAACTTTTAGCTGTACACTAGCATATTGATGGCTTAAAATCGAATAGATATGCACCAAAAACCACGAAAGTTTAATTTTGAATTCATGAGGCCTTTAAAGAATGTTTTATGTCTGCAAATGTGAGTGGTGACCCCATAGCAAAGGAACACAAACCAGTTCTGTGTTGTCTTTGTGTCTTGACAAGGCATTTAATAAAAATGGTTGCCGTGTTCCTGACTGTGTCTCCATCCTTCAGGAAGGTTGGCCACATTGTATACATCAATCCGGCCTCCTGTCATCCCAGCACAGCTAAATTAAATCAATGTCTGAAACCAGAGACAAGGCTTCAACTGCAGCAACAGAAATAGAAAATCTAGTTTTGCTGTCTGCTAATGATATTAGTACGTTCCTAAGTGGCCGCCCACCGTCGTCGTACAGGAACACAGGAGAGATATAATTACAGCCTGAACACTTGCATCTCCATTTACTGGTTAAACACATGGGGATCTTACAGTGTTTTATAGATCCCCCCCCCATCTATCCACACTCGTCCTGCAGGTAATGATTCATTTCTAGGCAGTATTATGTTATCCACTGTAATTAAACTTCTCAAGGTGAATCCAAGGAGAATCGGAGACCGCATCATATTGACCATGTGAGAAATTCATTAAAAGACCAATGTCATATGAGACGCTGTTTCATTTTTCGATGACAGAGGAGCGTGGGCTATTTCAACAGAAAAGCGGATGTGTTTAATGAGTTCATTGTGTAACCTTCCTACTTCCGTGGAAGTTTCTGTTGTACAACAGATTGAGATAAGGAGAAGATCAATAAGGGAAGATTTGATGGAGTTAATTGCAAACTATTGAAGGCATCATGAGTGCCAGAGAATGTTCCTTTTTTATCATTTAGAGAGAATCAACAGCCAAATGTTGCTTTACCTAATGCACTGGCAATGTATTATTTTCTTTTAAAGCAGAAATTTGAAGATTGTAATTTTATAGTCTTGTATTACACTTGCATTAATTCTTTTAAAAAAGGGAGCTGTAAAGTTGTTGTCATTTTTATGGTCATTTTTGGTGTAATGTTTTATGAAAACAAAGTTGTTAAGTTGGATTTTCAAACCTTTTAATTATTTATTCAAGCAATTTCTTATTATAATGTTTTTTTGTTTTTTAGGAAAAGTCGATTGAGCTCAACATTTATTGAACACAAAGTATTTCTTTGATATTTATGGGAGTGATTTAATTGCTCAGATTTATTCATTGGTGACAGGTGTATTGAGGATGAGTAAGAAATGTTTAAAAGAAGGCTATAGCCAAAAGTTAACAATGGCCGGAGCCAAAATGAATTGACGAATCTCCACATTTTATGTGTATTTTGGACAGGTTCACTTGGACTGTATTTTCCTCAAAGGGTGTACACAGAGAGCATCTATGTGGGTCAGCCGCAGGGATCACCAGTGCTTCAGGTCCATTCAATGCTGGAAAGCACTACAGAGAGGCCCTATTTCTTCCTGTGCTCCCACAAAAACACTTATGCATCATGGTTTCACATGGATGAGGCATCTGGGGTTCTTTCAATGAACAAAACCCTGGAGTGGGGCGACTTCAGTAGTATACGTAAGTTTGACGTCCAACTTTATTTGCTTGAATGCTTCTTTATATAGCAGTTTCGTCTGTATTCATTTCATTTATATACAAAAAATGTATTTCAGAGTGTGAGCTATTATACTTTTGCTCAATATTTTGCTGACGTAATCACATCATCTATTACAGGACATTGTTTTGATGTTAAAAAAAGGAAGCAGACTGAAGCATAATTTTTATACTTATATTAACGTGTACAAACTGCAAATGAAGGTTTTTCTTTTTCCCCCATTAAGAATATCTAAACATGCTTAAAACATATATTTAATTTGATTTAATTAACTAAGATAAATTTACTTGAGATCCAAAAAGATAATAAATCTCTTTTTTTCAGAGAATGTCTTCATAATGTTTACAATTTGCATTTCTTCTTTATGTGTACATCTCACTAAAATGTGTTAGATTCATGCTTAAAACAAGAAAAAATTGGCATTGAGATATTAAGTCTTAATTACTCTCTTTATTAAGCATTCTCTACAAATCTTAAGCAATTTTGCTTAAAACTTAATTTATTTGTTAACACTTTAGTTTAGGGTCCAATTCTCACTATTAAAGTTGCTTAATAGCATGCATATTACTACGATTTTGTCTGTTTATTAGTACTTATAAAGCACATATTAATGCCTTATTCTGCATGATCCTATTCTACATCCCTTAATCCAATTTCTAACCAATGCCTAAACTTAACAACTACCTTTCTAACTATTAATAAGCCGTAATTAGGAGTTTATTGAGGGAAAAGTCGTAGTTAATCGTTAGTTAATAGTGAGAACTTGACCCTAATTTAAAGTGTGACCATTTATTTTGTTTTAAGGATGTGTATATATTTTTTCTAGGAAGATAATTTTTGTAGCCAAATGTAATGTTGCTATATTTACAGACAGTGTTTAGAGAGCCTTGTCATGTGAACAGTGGCATAAATGACACTCATGTTAAAGGACTCAAAATCATGCCTCGTGATATCTCTCCTCCAGGTAGCAGCTCGGGCAGGTCCAAGAAGGATCTCAACCTGAAGGTCGGAGTCTCTTCAGTGCCCCTGCAGAAAGTGATGTGCACGTTCCTTCCCACAGTGGAGGTCAAACTGGTGTTCATTAATGACACAGCGCCCTCCTGTGGTCAGGTCGATCTGAGCACGTTGTGCTACCCTGATAAGGTTTTAAACCCGCACATCACAGAGAACCGTTTGCCAGGGGCCTTTCGGCAGCTCCAGCGCTATACACGCATGAGCATTTGCCCCAACTACACCATCACTTATGGAGTGGAAGCAGGTACACACCAAACCCAGTGTAAATGTCAATGCTTTTCTGCATATCACAGCACTGTAGCAAATTAGCCCAAAAGGATTTCCTATGAATAATTATATTATAATATATATATAATATTATATATAATTACAACTAGTTAAAATTCATTATACATATTTAGATCAGCTGTAAGAATTAACTTGATGTACCAGAATTAATACCACAATCAACTAACCTTTTCATCCTGCAAACACTCAGTGTTAATTGTTTATTAATTTCTGGTGTATGGGAAATAACTTTCTCACAGTATAGTACTACTCTACTGCACGATTAGGGACTCCAGTATATGAGCATGAACCACAAACAACTTTACGTGTGACAAGAACAAGACTTTATTAACTAGACTAAACACTCAGACTAATCTAACATACACACACCTACATGCATTCATACAGTTAAGCAATGGAAAGAGAGTTGGAACTCAGGAAAGCAAGAAGTTATAGCAAACCATCAGTTTCTTAGTTCTAACGCACCCCTTAAAAGGAGTAGAGGATGCTTAATGTGTCAAATAAGTTTGATACTTGCATGTCTCACCCAATTGAATAAAAGTGTATTGTTGCAATTTGTTGAGGCTCCAGTTTATCTTTGCTGAATTTGTCTTGATGAGAGAGAACCAGTTTGAGTCAGATGACCTTTGGTGAATGGAAAAAGACCTTAGAAGACTTCTAGCTCAGCATCATCTTAACAACAGCATTTCTCAGAATCCTTGTGATCTTGTGATCGGTGGTATTTAAACCGTAAGGATATCACACCTCCAGGGGGTCAGTGAGCCATAACTTAAACTTTCGGAAGGGAAAGTTTATGATCCTTGGTCTTCTAGCAGGGTGTTTTGCGTATGTAATTTGCTTTGAGAAAATATTAAAGATTCTTATAATACTAATATGCTGGATACTAGGTATCAACATATAATGATCATTCAGGAATTTAAAATAGAAGCTCATAGATACCAAACATGGTATACATGTGATCTTGATTAAGTAAGGCTAAAACATTCATTCAAAGAGTTTAGATTAATACGCAAAACACTATAAAAGAACATGATTACAAAGGGCGATTGGATACATGATTATTCATATTTCAAGTGTTCATATATAGAGAGGGTATAGGATTAGAATGGACTGTATAGACAAATGGTACATTTGTCTGTTTCAAAGTGAATTTAGAGTGAAACTACATTCCTTTGATTTGTAAACCAGTCTTATTTTGAGGATTTGTCTTTGTTACCATGGTAAACAGAATATGGTGTTAGCTGCAGTTCAGGGTAGTTCCATAGAACTCGACCTCATGGTGTGCTTGTTTGGTGAGGGGTATTGTGGAATATTTGTCAAATATAACAAATAGATATGTGTCTGATCTGTCTTAGATCTTACAGCACAGTGAGATTAATTTTCTGTTATTGCTTGTATTCAATTCAGAATCTCCAGTTCCATTTGCGGTCGACAGCTCCACTTCAGAACTGGTGGTCACTGCACCGGTGGACCGTGAGGAGAAGGAAGTGTACCATCTGGATATTGTGTGTATGGTACAGACAGAAGAAGAGCTGTGGAAGTACTTTACTTCTCTGCACTTGAACATCTATGATGAGGATGATAATCCTCCTTACGTGAATGGGACTGACAGTGAGGACGTCATAATAGAATTTAACCGCAGCGAGGTGTGTATCAGGCACTGTAACCACAACTATCTGGTAGACTTTTTGAGTTTATATATGAAGTATGAAAGTGACTGAATAATGGTAATCTGTTTTCTTTTATAGGGTACTGTCTATGGAACTCTGTTTGTATATGACAGGGACACAACGCCTGTTTATCCCACAAACCAAATTCAAAACAAATTGGTGGGCACCTTAATGACGAATGACTCCTGGATCAGAAACACTTTTACTATTGAACACAAATTTAGGGAAGAAAAGGCCATCTTTGGCAATGTCCGTGGGACGGTTCATGAATACAGTGAGTAAAAAATAAATAAAAAAATTAACATTGCACAGAGTAATTTTTCCTATTTAAACATTTTTTAAATTTTAATTTAAAACTTTTTGACAATGTGAAAAATCATGTACACATACTTGAGATGAAGCCTCCAGTAGCCTAATGAAAGTAGTTTAACTTTATATGGAGTGGATCGCCTCATTGGGGCCATTGATCCGCCAAATAGTAACAGCTTTTATACTTCCTGAGTGGAGAGCAGAGCATTTTAGTTGCTGCAGACCGCACAACTGACAGATCTAAAACCATAATATCGTCTCTGTGAATGGCCGAAACCACTCACACGCCATTGTGAGTCCTGAAAATTTACAGGTGTTTGTTCAGTTAAAAGATGCAGTTGTCACTCTCTTTAATAAACAAACTGTTTGTGAACCTAAGGCTGGAAAACACTACACAATTTTTTTCCAGATTCTTGCCCTAATTTACAGTCAACGCTAGTCGACTCAGAGACACTTGGCAGAATATGGCCAGTCATAATTAACAGATTTTAAAGAGAATCATGTAGTGTGTGATGTGTAGTTAAGCTTGAGACTTTGATTCCATCCAGTCTGAGGATATTAAACATGTTTGATATTTTGAGCTGATTTTAGATCACATATTGTTTTCATTTGTCATGCACCTCAGTCATTTAATATATAATGTTCAGCTTTTCTTTGTATATGAAGTTTCTGATGCCTAGTGTTTTAAAATTTGTTCAGTCATGTATTGTGTATTCCAGCCTTAACTGTTTAAAGCTCTGAAATAGAGGATGGTTGCTGTATGAATTTGCCAAAACGACTGTCATGTGAGCCTGTGAAACAATTACTGAGTTCACCTTTAATAATTTAATAGCTTTTTTTAACATAATATACAGCATTGTCCTTTATTCTGTTGTCTGCCCTCAGAGCTAAAACTCAGTCAGAATCTGTCTGTGACGGAGCAACGTTCATTTCAGTTGGACTACCTGGTCAATGACACCACTTTTCCGGGCCCCGAGGGAACAGTGCTGTTACATTTCAATGTGACTATCCTGCCGGTTCCTATTCGCTTCTCCAATATCACCTACATCTTCACTGTCTCAAAGAAAGCAACGACATACTCCCAGGTGCTTTAATTATGTTTTTAGTCATTTAGAACATGTGCAAGCAGGAGTAGAGAAGTGCTATTGTAAATATTAAAATACACAATATTAAATATTAAAGAAACAGACTTACGATTCCTGAAGAAAAAAAACAGTCTTCGCAAAAGTACACTGTTTTATTTAGTGAAGAGAAACATTTTAGGTAAGCTTAGAGTTTATGAAATGCCACGTCAAAGCTGGTACAAGTTCAATACATATAACATAATAAGACTTTTTAATCCCTATTGCTGTGAAAAGAAATACTAAATCAATCACATTTCACTTGTATCAATACATTTCTATACCCCTGTTTTCAAGTCCATGTGGAATTATGTTTTGTTGTTGTTTTTGCTTTTTTTATTTTATTTGACAATTTTCATATAATAAGTGAAATTACAATTCACTTTACATATTACTCCAGATGATCCCCACTAATGTGTCATTTGTGTCTTTATTAGATTGGAGAAGTCTGTGTGGACAACTGTCTGAAGTTTAAGGGCATTGATGTCACATATCAGTTAGAGATCGCAGACAGGAACATCTCTGCTGATGCTCAGTCGTGTTACATGGCAGTTAGCCTTGCACAGAACCCAAATGAGAAGACCGGTGTGCTCTATGTGAATGACACTGAGGTGTTACGCAGACCAGAGTGCAAAGAGCTGCAGTACGTGGTTATTGCTCAGGAGCAGCAGAACAAGTTTCAGGCCAAGACTCAGCTCATCATCATTTTTGAGGGTGAAGGTAAGGTCAAAAGTTCGCAAGAATATGTCCATGAACCATAGGTGTGAAAGCAACAGTGTTGATCCAGGTGCTAGTGGGATTGTGATTTTGTGCTCTGCTTTTTCCCATCTGACTGTGCCATGTAGCAGATCTCATGAGGATGGATGAGCTGCGGGTTTTGGCTTGTGCAGAGAAGAGACAGCGAGGGGACTGTGAGGCGTCTCGAGGCCTGGGAGCCCCTACAGGCAGATGCCAGTGGAGACAAGGCAAAGATAAAGGTTACCCACAATACCCTTGACTTCTAAAGTGGCATAGAATCAAATTCACTGCACTTACCATATTACTGTGGAGCTGTTTCTATCAATCGACAGGACAAATTTTGTGTCATTGTGTTACCTTTGCAGGAATATCTAAAAAATACTCCACCTGTTCCCCTGACCTCCGTACGTGTCCAGATGGTTACTGTGATGCCATTGAGAGCAAAAACATATCCATATGTCCTCAGGATTGCTCCAGTGAGTCAAATTTAAAGTTGTATTGTGTTTTGTGGCTTTCCATATAATACTGTTAAGTTAGATCAGCAAAATTCTGCAGTTGGCTTTTAGGAAGTGCATCAACCATGCTATAAAAAATATTTTGTTGACTCAACTCATATTTTGTTTCTTTTTTTGCATGGGCTTTTTGAGTTTTACTTATTTAGAAAAGTGTATCTGACACTTATAAAGTAATCTGAACTGGTTAAATTTAGTTATGAAAACTTCACTTTAGTTAGATGAACATAAATTGGATACTTTAGTTAGATGAACATAAATTGGATACTTTAGTTAGATGAACATAAATTGGATAGTTACATAAACTTCACTTTAGTTAGCTGAACTTAAATTGGAGAGTTATAACTTCACTTTAGTTAGCTGAACTTTTAAGAACTGAAGCTGCAAAGCTGCTTTAAACGATACACAATTATTTTGAATGTATTAGTACTAAAATACTAATTTGTAAATTACATTTGACTTAGACTAAAATTATGGCAAATTTAAATCACAGTAATACATTTCAATACACAATTTAATTT
This sequence comes from Gila orcuttii, assembly GCA_026230005.1. Taxonomy (NCBI): domain Eukaryota; kingdom Metazoa; phylum Chordata; class Actinopteri; order Cypriniformes; family Leuciscidae; genus Gila; species Gila orcuttii. The sequence continues at coordinate 16,364,334 of JAPDVR010000019.1, read as the reverse complement.
GCTGTGAAAAATTAAATCAACAAAATATTCTCGGGGCACGAACATTTTGTGAAAATGATTAAAAATGTTAGCTGTGGCTGGCATTAAATTGATTAAGATTTTTTTAATTTTTGTCTTTTTGTCAGGTCAGCCCATAATTGGGGGTTACGAGAGGGACCTGTATGGAATCAAAGCTGGACATGGGACCTGCTACTGTTTTACAGGAAAGTGCTTCTGTGAAAAGGATGACTCGGAAGGTGAGCTATATGATTTTTTTATTACATTTTTCATCAAAAGCTACATAAGATATGAACATGTTTCCTAGAAGTCAAAATAAGTACAATTTGAATTTGCCTCGATCATTCAGTTCAAAAAGTTTACACCCCCTGTGTCTTATTTCAGTGTGTTGCCTTCTTGAGCATCAGTGAATGATTTCACATTTTGTAATAGTTGTGTATGAGTCCCTCAATTATCCTCAGTGTGAAAGGACAGATCCTAATAGTATTACTGTTGGAAATGATTAAAATATGCAGAAGATGCTAGAAAATCTAACAAGAAATGTGCAGGACCTAAAGGATTTTTTCTGAAGAACAGTGAGCATTTTAATTGCTCAGGACAAACAAGGGACTCGTGAACAACTATCACAAAACATAAAAGCAGTCCTTGATTATCCAGGTAAAGACACAGAGATTAGGATCAGAGATTAAGATTAAAGGGTACAAAACTTTTGAACTGGCTAATTTGTGTAAATTCACTTATTTTGTCTTGTGGACAATATGTAAACATCTGTTAAGTGAATCAGCTTATTCTGGACACTACAAAATTAAAAATAACTTGCAATATTTATGATATAATTATAAATCTGAAATCATTATATTTATGAAATGATTAACATCTTGCATATTCTACAAGGGGCATGTAAACGTATGAGCAGAAGAATTGTATATATATAGAAAGAGAGGGAGAGAGAGAAAGAAAAAAAATTGCAATGCTTTGTTTCTAATTGTTTTTCAGAAGCTATTTGTGATGACATGTGCAAGACCGTCATTGCAACTGGTGTCCTCCTATCCTTCATTGTCTCCATTCTCCTGTCCTCGTACTTTATCCACCGTTATCACAAGAGCACTCCTAAGCCGCCCATCGCCTCAGCTGAAATGACCTTCCGCCGGCCGGCCCAGTCCTACCCAATCAGTTACTCAGCCAATAACGTTCGTCGAGCTTCTCTCGATTCCATGGAGAATCAGGTGGCCATTGACACCTTCAAAATACCCGTATGTATTGCTCAGTGTCTTTACTTAGTTTTCAGTCCAGTTCTTTCATACATGTTGATTTTTTTTACATGAATTTTACCTGATTAATGAAATTATCATTAATGAGATTGTTTCTGTTCTGATGAAGAGTACAGATTTTTTTCTCATTTCTGTTAACAGGAAGATCCAAAGTGGGAGTTCCCACGAAAAAACCTAGTGCTGGGTAAGACTCTTGGAGAGGGAGAGTTTGGAAAGGTTGTGAAGGCCACAGCTTTCCGGCTCAAAGGAAAAGCTGGATACACTACAGTTGCTGTAAAGATGCTGAAAGGTATGCAACTCAAAATCCATATTGCAGATGCAGTTTTGCATTTGATTAAATCACTTTTTAAAAGCTGGATGTGCAAATCTGTCTATAATGACTTTTAAGCATCCATCTTTTTTCACCACAGAAAATGCATCTCACAGTGAGCTTCGAGACCTCCTGTCAGAGTTCACATTGCTCAAACAAGTTAATCACCCTCATGTAATAAAAATGTATGGAGCTTGCAGCCAGGATGGTAAGACATTTTATTTAAATAAAAAAACAACAACTGTATGTTCAATTCGGCATGCATCTGCTTTTGCTTTGCTTTGTGCTTACACAAGTTCCTCTGTTCAGGTCCATTAAATTTAATTGTTGAATACGCCAAGTACGGCTCACTGCGGAACTTCCTGAGAGAGAGCCGGAAAGTTGGACCAAGCTACATGAGCAATGATGCCAACCGCAACTCAAGCTACTTGGAAAACCCAGATGAGAGAGCTCTGACCATGGGTGACCTCATCTCCTTTGCATGGCAGATCTCCAGAGGAATGCAATACCTGGCTGAAATGAAGGTATGTCAGTGGTTTAGGGAATATCCATCACAGAATATCAAATGTTCCGTTTTAAAGATATGTTATAATGTAAGAAAATGTCTTTAGCTTGTTCACAGAGACCTTGCTGCCAGGAATGTGCTAGTGGCAGAGGGAAGGAAGATGAAAATATCGGACTTTGGTTTATCTCGAGATGTCTATGAGGAAGATTCATATGTGAAGAGGAGCAAGGTGATACTTTTGTTCAGTTTAATTGACTGCATCAAACTAGATGTATTCTATCGTTCACAGATTATTGAATATTAGTGTCATTCTGTAAAATAACATATGGTTTAATGCAATTATACATTTGTTAGACTTTATGTCATAATGTGCTCTCAATTTCTAGGGTCGTATTCCTGTCAAATGGATGGCTATAGAGTCTTTGTTCGATCACATCTACACCACACAAAGCGATGTGTAAGTTATGGCAAGGTTTCATGCAACACATGTAAACTTTAAAGGCCTGTTCATAACTACAGCGATGACGAAAAAGTAGTTCTAAATATAAAAGAATAGCAGAGTTCACACCACATAACAGCACAGAGGAACGAAATATAGTCTACCTTTCAGAATGATTTTGCCATCTGATGAAAACTGCAGCGCACGCAACAAACAGAACGATATTGTGCGTTGATGTGGACGCTAGTATAGTTATCATTACAGTTATTATCTTTATAGTTATCGCTCTTGGTGTGAACGGGCCTTAACCCTAGCTAACATATATCTTTACAAACAATCACCACTTCATATTTTACATTTGAAGAATTAGTTTTTTGGAATAGGATTTCTTCCATGACAACTTTTTAATACAATCTCTCTCTAATTCCATTCATTAGCTGGTCTTTTGGTGTCCTCTTATGGGAGATTGTGACTCTGGGTGGAAACCCCTACCCAGGCATTGCTCCGGAACGGCTTTTCAACCTTCTGAAGACAGGCTACAGGATGGAGAAACCGGAGAACTGCACAGATGAAATGTGTGTTTAACAGCCATCATGTCATCAGTTGAATGTATTGTGGAATTAAGAGCAGAATGAACCAATTATGTTCCAAAACCACCATGTCATCATGGGATAGATTATAACATTTTAACATTTAAGTTTAACATTTTTCATTATGTCTTATGCAATCTTACGGACACAACAATTTACTTATTTTGTGTGTATTTTTTCTAAATTTCACTTGTATCATTTATTTACTGTAGGTGTGACAATCAGAGATGTTGTGTATCAGGTGATGAATGCTCTGTTATGTGATGTAGGTACAATCTGATGCTTCGTTGTTGGAAACAAGAGGCAGATAAGCGGCCCACTTTCTCAGACATCAGCAAAGAACTTGAGAAGATGATGGTGAAAAGTCGAGTAAGAACTCAATGAGCACTTCCTCTATACAGTCACACACTGGCACAAATCCAAGCAAATCAAAACACTTCTGGATGAAATGACAACCTGAGTTGAACCTGACTTCACATGTATAAGTTAAACATTGCAAGTTGAAAAGTATTTACACACTTATTACCTTATACATAAAATACTGTTAAAAGGTTTGAGGTCAGTAAGACTTGTTTAAAGAAATTAGTACTTTTTTTCAATAAGGACACATTAAATCGATCAAAAGTGGCAGTAAAGACTTTCATAATGTAACAAAAAAAATGCTGCTCTTTTGAACTTTCAAATCATCAAAGTATCCTGTAAAAATGTATCACAATTTCCATAAAAATATTAAGTAGCACAACTGTTTTTAACATTGATAATAAATGTTTCTTGAGCAACAAATCAGCATATTAGATTTATGAAGGATCATGTGACACTGAAGACTGGAGTAATGGCTGCTTAAAATTAAGCTTTGCCATCACAGAAATATACAGTAAATAATTAGTATAAGTAAATAGTTGTTAAAATAGAAAAGTTATTTTAAATTGTAATATTTTACAATATTACTGTTTTTACTGTATCATATAATGTAGCCTTAGTGAGCATACAAGACTTCTTTCAAAAACATTTAAAAAAATCTTACTGACCACAAACTTTTAAACAGCAATGTATGTTTATTCTTTTATGTTGTTATAATGATGAAGAATACCTCAAGGTAAGGGATAATGTAAAATAATGGATGGACACAGAGGAACCCTCCTGCAGAGAGTAAAGGTTTTCCTCGATTTTCAACCATCATATAACTTAGAATAAATTAAATATCAAATTGACTTTATACTTAATTTGCTATCATACATTTTATTATGCTAGCAATTCACAATTATTATTATTTGAAAACCTACTGTCTAGTGAGGGATGTTCAGTAGTGAATAAAGACAAATGTCATCATAATGTAAATCTTGCTCAAGACATTTTTTGTTTTAATGAAATATGTGGTAACATTGAATAACTGTGTGTTTCCCTTCATCAGGACTATCTGGATCTCGCGGCTTCCACACCAGCAGACGCCCTGCTATATGACGACTCCCTCTCTGAAGAGGACACACCCTTAGTGGACTGTAGTAACGCCCCTCTCCCTCGAACCCTCCCCTCCACTTGGATTGAAAACAAGCTCTATGGTAGAATTTCCCATGCATTTACTCGATTCTAATACAGGGAACAAAATCAGTTTTTGTTTGTGCCTTCCATAGGAAGTGCTGTGATTGTGCTAACGGCATGGTTGCCACTGCTCATGTTTTATAGATTCAGTTAGAGCTGTAGTGTCTGGATCTAGGGATCAGATATTTCATTTGGACCTGCTTCCGATGTACTCTATTATTTGAAATATAAATTTTATGACTATTGATAAAAAATAAATCAATTTTTACACATATAGACACAACTTAAAATGTACTATGTTCAGTGAGGAAAATATATTTTAAGATGTGTTTATGATTTACATCATATGTGAAATTTGTATTGGTTTGCAGTGCTTTAGGTTGAATTTTACATTTGAAACAGGTCCCGTGTGCTCTGGATGTGCTCTCTCTGTAATATCCTGAACATATTACAGAAAATTAATGTTTAAAGTAGATGGAGTCCGTTCTGAAATCAGTAAGGCTTTTGAATTAAACTCTTCTTTTAGAGCATAAAAATATGCAAGACTTTCTTAGCTTTCCCTAAAATGATGGCATTAATAGTAGAATAAAAAAGCAATAAAATGGCCAGCAGTAAGACAGTTTCTGTGCATGGGCTCTTTGATGTAAATTATTTTTTGGAGTACTCACACACACACACACACAACCTTTTAGTAGAGCACTGATTATGTTTCAGTAAAAGCATGTACATAGAATGCCAAAGACAAAAGAAGCCATAATACTGATGTCATGATGACATCATAGAATATACTTTATGATGTTTTACTGTGGAATATTGACATGAATGACCAAAAAGCACTCAAAAAGGACCAAAGAATGATTTCATGCTTATACCACATGCTCAAATGAACCCGAATTGCTGTTTGATGTAATTATGTTCAAAAGCTGAGCTGAGTTTTGTTTGAGAGCCTTACTGTCTGGACTTAATGCTTCCTCGGTGCAGACAAATGATATGTTCTCGTTTTTAGGCATGTCATACCCGAACTGGCCAGAGAAGAGCCCGGTACCTCTCAACAGACTTGATGCCACTAACCCTGTCTTTACAAGATATGCCAATGATAGTGTTTATGCAAACTGGATGGCTTTGCATTCTCCCGCAAAAATTGTGGACACGCTCGATAGTTAAAAACGCAAACCAAAATCATTGGTGGAAAAGACGTGGGGGGTGGGGAGATGTGTATATTTATATGATACTGTATATATGTTGTATGATGATAAAGTCGGTTCCCTTTTATTTCTGCTGTTGTGTAGAAGATGGGAGGGGTGTAAAAGATTTCAAATTGGCTGGAATTGCATAAAACATGCTTCAAGCAGCTCATAGGCGATTGTTGGCCATGTTGTGTCACTGCATGACTCTGTACAGTTTAATGTCCATGTTTAAGTGCCTGTGCCGCTTCATTAAGAGAACACCAGTTATAAATGCATGGACGAGACAATCTTGGTCCCACTCCAGGAATTAAAGGGAGCTTCTTTACCATCACCTATTGCAGATGTTTGCCTCAAAGACTTGACATGTTTATTTTTTTTTGGGGGGGGGGGGGGGGGGGGGCTTGACATGTTTATTGACATGTTTAAAAGACTTGACATGTTTATTGTTTTTTCTTGATCATGCATCAGGATATGACAGAAACAATTACGTTTTGTTTTTTAAATATTCATATTTCGCTCTGTGTTAACTATGAGTTATGAATATTTCCCATAACAGAGTATGAATATGTTTAATTTAATGTCATGTGGTGGTTTAATTTTTATTCCTTGTAAAGACATTATTTGTTCAACCATAACTAGGCCTGCAATGCATAAAGCTGAGTGTGATTCCTCATTATGTTGTCAAAACAATACATTTCAATAAATAAAACTGTTAGAAGATGTCAAGGTTTCATTTCTATGTGTTTGTTATTTCATTACCAGACTTCATGAAAGAGTGAAAGAATAATTATAATTATTTACATAAAAAGATTCAAATGTTATGACATCTGTCAATTCATGAATCTTATACTGTGTGACCACAAAATGAATGAATGATCTGAAAAGCAAGCCCAGAGTAGCCTACCCTTTGTAAACGTTAAATGGGCCTGAGATCACTCAATTTGTTTTTTTTCCCCTTTGAATGGGAAGATTTATTTAAATCAGACACAATAAAAGTTTTTTCCTGACACACAAAGCGGAGCAGCAGCACGAACACAAAATAAATACAACTAAAAAAAAGACATGAAATGCAACTCTAAAAAGGAAGTAGGTTGATTTTCAAAGCATACTTTCAAAAATTATAGGTTATTTTGTTTACCATAGGTTTTAACAATTTGTAAAATATCTAAAGACGACATACTTGCTTTTATTTTGAAATTCTGCGGCTCATAGCGGAAGGAACATGCTTCCTTTTTTTTCATTGCCCCGTGGCGTTGTGTTCCCACCACAGTTCCCACATTATGCTCGGTATTTTATTGAACAGTTGCATGAAGAAGCGGTTAACGTTACCGACAGCCACATACAATAACAACCACCGAGGTAAGTGTCGCACATTTCCGTGTTTGGTTTATCCAAGAAAACAACTTCAAGCTCGATGTTTCTTCCACAAATTAGATTATTAGATATTTGCCATTATGTCTTTTCATCAGGCTTATTGATCAATTAGCCAGATGTTTCCCTGTGCGCATAAAGCTGTGTTTCCTTGTTGATCTATAAACAAACTTAATATTATTCAGAGTCTTATGTGTTTGTTTCTATTAAAGCGTAAACATAAATTGCGCTATACATATACAGTTGTTTGCGGTGAATATGAATAGTTTTATACAGTGTACGGAGCCGGTCGGCAAAATAAACAGATAACGTTAGGTTGATCAGGAATCCGCTTAACGTTATCACACGGCTGATAAAATCATTGATATAAAATTTTTAATTATTATTGTTGTTGATATATTTAAATTTGTATTGTCTTATTTTTGGATTATCAAAATTTCGATCCGCTTAAAATTATTGTCTATTTCTACGTAGACAACAATCTGAAACTTGCCTAGCAACAGTTTTACAATATTCATTCACATATTATCAGTCCAAGTTACTTTTGTATGTGTGTGGGTGGGTGGATATTCGTTTTATAAATAAATAACGTTTTAATAAAAATTAATATCATTCATATTTTAATGTGTAGTAACTGTTTTAAAGTTTTTAAAAAAGCAAGGCACTGTAGGCTGTTTTATTATTTTATTTAGTTTTTAATTATTTTAACATTTGTTTTATTTCTTGTCAGGTTTGGTCTAAATATACTAAATAGAAAATAAATTTTTCATGATTTGAATCTCTTTTTAGATGTGGTGTTTCTCTAAACGGAGGGATATTGTGCAAGCAAGATGACAATTTGTCAACTGTATATTCACACATCTCTGAGGAATCTGACGTGCTGTAGTGTGAGAGGAGCAAGATTACAAGAGAAATGTGACACTAGTGTACTTCCTCCGCTTTGCTTGGGAATGGATTAATGTGAAAGTGGCTGGTAAAGAGCACCCTGCCTCTCAGATATGCCCAGACGGGGGCTTCCTCTGCAGGGGCGGGCGCGCTGGCTTCTACTAGGTATATTTTTGATCCTGGTGCTGCTGCTCTTTGCTTACCTCCTGGAGTGCACACCGCCTGTGGATGTGAGTCAGGTGCTGCCTGGCCTGGAAAGAGATCCTTACGGGAAGGAGTATTACCAGGCCCTCCTGCAGGAGCAGGAAGAGCGGCATCTCAGCCGAGCGGCCAGCCTCAAGAGGCAGATTGCGCAGCTCAAACAAGAACTCCAAGAGATGAGTGAGAAACTGAGGGTACTTAAAAAAAAAAAGGAGGGCCCCGGGCCACAGAGCCTGATTGATGGCAGAGATCAAGAGCCGAGTGACCTCTTGGAGTACCTGCACTCACAAATCGACAAGGCGGAGGTGAATACGGGAGCGAGGCTACCGAGCGAGTACGCGCTTGTGCCCTTTGAGAGCTTCACCTCCACGAAGGTGTACCAGCTGGAGATGGGCCTGACACGCCATCCCGAGGAGAAGCCTGTGCGGAAGGACCGGAGGGATGAGTTGGTGGAGGTGATAGAAGCGGGTTTGGAAATTATTAATAACCCGGAAGACGATGACGGACAGGAGGACAACATCCCCATGCAGAGGCAGATGTTCACTGAAAGCCATTTTTTTGAGGGTAAGAGCTGTTCAGATGAAGTATACTACTTTAGGTACCGTGTGTTCAGGGTTTCTGTGTACTTAACAGCGTTTGTTTGTATTTGAGGATAATAAAGGTGGTGTGAACTTTGCACAGCACAAAATATTCTGTAACTCTAGCTGCTTTTGCGTACTTGCTATTCTTGGCAGGACTCTACAGGACCGAGAGGGACAAAGGCACACTGTATGAGCTGTACTTCGCTAAAGAGAATTCCCACGAGTACCGTCACGTCACCCTCTTCCGTCCATTTGGGCCCCTCATGAAAGTGAGGAGCACGTCTTTAGATGCCGCCAGCACCATCATTAACATCATAGTGCCGTTGTCAGGCCGGACTGAAGTCTTTGTTCAGTTTTTGCTCAACTTCAGGTGAGAAGGTCACTGTGGAAGGTTGCAGGAAGTTTGCTCGTGTAAATGTGCACTTTTATAGAGTGCTGCAGTGATGATGCGTTTTTGTTTCTAAGCTTCTAGACAAAAACCCAATAGGATTTTTTCCATTGGCTTTTGGATTATTGTAGAAAATAAGCTCTGTGACCAACAAAAATATATGATTCTTACATGTTTTCTTCATCGTAATAATCTTCAGAAATGAACATAAATTTTATGAATTTTGAAGCCTAAATACAATCGGCAGAAGTAAAAGAGCTAAACGTTGGCTATAAGGGAAGTACACCACAGTCGCCACCATTAAGCTTCTGAAAACTCTTTCAGTCATTATTTAAAAACATTTGTCAGTTTGAGTTCAAATCGTTTGCAAGATCGTGATTATGAACTCAATGAGGCTGTAAAAGCGCAATAGTGAGTAGATGAGTTATACTGTTCGGCTGATAACCTTTAACCCAACAACTTCTGTAGTCCAATTTAGCCACTTGTTAGCAACCGGCTTTTTCATGACAAGTAAAATCTTTTTTTTATTTTTGTATGAGTGGTGTATTACTGATATCATAGATATGTATACGTAGATTCCAGATGCCATCTTGGAACAGTCAGCATGTCGTCACTCACAGTAAGAATCAATGATGCCACAACATTGCGTAGCTTTTGGTTGTCAAACCGCTGACATTTAAATTCCAGAAGAAATGGGATAACCTTTCACAGATGAGAATGTGTTGGGTTGTGTTTTAAATCAACTCAATAATACAGGTTTTTACTATGGTACTTTTTAATGTCGTGTTAGATGATGCCTTTGTCTTGTATTGGGTTTGTTTTGCAAAATAATCTGCTGAAGTCTATTGCAGAGTCAAACATGTGTCTAACTGTCGGTTGCAGACGCACAGTCAACAGTCAGCTTTGACTGTTCCAATATGGCGGACGGCACATGTACAGAGGCCCATAGAAACAGCCGCAAATGAGGATTCTATGTATATATATCTTTGACTGATTTATTTTATGTCTTAGAATAAAATGTGAAAGTATCTTGAGCTTGTGTTCACCACCAAGCTCATTAACTTGAGGATGATGGAACCGGAAGTGCTAAAATGCTAACTCGTTTCTGTGTTTTAGCCTACAAATACACGTAATTTCTGCAGCACTAACGAAATTCACAGACAACAAGATCCATTGTTCATTGTCAATAGCGATTTAAGAAGCACTGATGACACAGAACTCTCTTTTAATCCAAGTAGCTTTCTGATAGTCAACACGGTGAATTCACGTGACTAACCTGATGCTAAGTTTATTTGGGAATGTGCTAAATGTTTCGCCCTCATGCACACAAAACTCCCGATCATGTGGATTCCTATTGAAATGACTGGATTTTAAACAAAATTTCACCAACCATGTAAAAGAGATTGTGGGATCGTGTCTGGGAATGTGTGTCAGTGTGTTCTTGTGTGCTGCTAATCATACAGTTGTACCTTCTAAAGATGTGTGGAATGCAGCAACACGCAGCCAGATGTTACACAGTTTTACAAGGGAATGTTTTCCAGTACAGTTTTCTCTTTGGTAGTTTTGGAAATGTTGTGATCAGACGGTGTTTTCTGTGTGCAGGGAGGTTTGTGTACAGCAGGACAAGCGAGTGCATCTCACAGTGGTGTATTTTGGTCAGACGGGCTTGCAGGAGGTGAAGGCGTCTCTGAGGAAAATGTCCAGGTTTGAGCTTTGCAAATGTTCTGTGATATTGCATGTTGCACTGATCCTAAATGGAGGAAACCCAAGGAAAAGGAATTTGCTGTTTACTCATCTTAATGGGGAAGTAGAGACTGTAATTTCCTTGAATAGCAGGAATTAAGCTTCCTTTTTCATAATTATTGTGTGCAGAGCTCTTATAGTAGTTCACATTGTCTGTACACTACCATTCAAAAAAAATTAAGTCAGTAAGATTCTTATTGAAAGAAATTGGGCTGCGGAATATATCGCAAATGTACATATCGTACCAACAGTAGTGTGTGAAGGTAAAGATTGTAAACACGTGTTATTACCCAGTGTGGTTGGTATAAATCTTCTAAGACTCATTTTGTTTCCTACACTGTTATTCATGATCCTTTCCAGTGAGGAGAACTTCAGTAACTACACTCTGATCCCTGTGGATGAGGAGTTTTCGCGTGGCCGTGGTCTGGACATTGGAGCTAATGCGTGGGAGAAAGGGAGTGACGTGCTGATGTTCTTCTGTGACGTTGACATCTACTTCACACTGGAATTTCTTAGTACCTGTCGTCTCAATACAGCTCCAGGTTTGTCATCTCAACAATCATTTATATCTAAAACATTCATGGAACCATTACTAGAAAAAACAATTTTGCACTTGTTTGATTGCACTATATGATGCGTGTACTTTCAGTTTGTTTTCCATCTAAGCAGTAATAAAATTAGTGATAATAGGATATGTAGCAGATAAATTAATGACATTTACTGGTTTTAAGCATGGTTGACAGAACAGTATAAATTATCTTCATTAAGAATCATTTGTATACTAAAAATATAATCCTCTATGTAATTTTATTAAAAAAAAATTCTCCCTTGCAGGAAAACGAGTTTTCTATCCGGTGGTTTTCAGTTTGTACAATCCAGCTATACTTTATGGAAATCTTGAGTTTCCACCCCCAATTGAGAGTCAGCTGGTATGTAACCAAGATTTATTTTTAGAATGTATTGCTTTCTAGTGATTCAAAAGAAAATAAGACAATTGTATGCCGTTTATAGATTCATAAAAAAGATGCTGGATTCTGGAGGGATTTTGGATTTGGCATGACTTGTCAGTATCGCTCTGACTTCCTTAGCATTGGTAAGTTAATGTGGATTTTTAGATTGTAGGAAATATTTTAATAATAATAATTTTCTTATGTAGGGTGACCTTTGACCAATAATTCTATTATAAAATTATTATTTTATATATATATATTATATATTATATGCTGATTTAATAATAATAATAATAATAGGAAATTTTACTTAAGCAGCAAATCAGCAAGGATCATGTGACAGCTTTGCCATCACAGGAATACATTTTAACATTTATTTAAATGGGAAACAGTTCTATTAAATTGTAATAATATTTCACAATATTGCTGTTTTTACTGTATTTTTGCTGAAATAAATGCTGCCTTGGTGAATGACATATGAAACAATAAACAAGATTTTTTTTTCCTTCGTAAATGAATGCATGTATGAGAGTACTAATGCATCAGATGCTTTAAATTACAATAAAAATATCCTTTTTTTATATATATATATATATATATATATACACATCTCATGGTTTCTCTTTTAAAGGAGGATTTGATCTGGAAGTGAAAGGCTGGGGTGTAGAAGATGTGCACTTGTACAGGAAGTACCTACGGAGTGAACAGATTGTGATCCGGACCCCTGTGTCGGGCCTCTTCCACCTGTGGCACGAGAAGCTGTGCGCAGACGAGCTGACCCCGGAACAGTACCGCATGTGCATCCAGTCCAAGGCCATGAATGAGGCGTCACACTCTCATCTGGGCATGCTTGTGTTCAGGGAGGAGATTGAGACTCACCTTCGAAAGCAGGCCTACAAAACTCAGAGCAAACCAGCAGAATGAATCAATGGAGCAAGGAGCACATTTTTGTTGATAACAGCAATGAAGAAATGGCCAAAATGTTGTTGTCTTTTTGAACTGAAGTCAAATCAAAATAATTATCCTGGGATTACAGAAGACTTTATGACAACAAAGAAGACTAAGTGTTAAGGGAGGATGGTACTGATTGGTACTACATAAATAGTTTACTTTGATTTACGTTCTGGAATAGTTTGCTTTAATGCCAATTTAGGTTTAGGTGTTAAGCACTAAAAGGACTTTTTAGATTTATTACATACTGTATGTGAATAATGAAAAGGCTCTTTGGGGAAATGAGTTCCTGAAGAAATTGTTTGGGCCTCATTAATGAAAAAAAGCTTGGGCAAAGTTTTATTGCATAAATTGTCTCATTGAATTGAATGCAACAGCTTGCATACATGTTTTATACAAATGATTTGCACAGTTCTGCTCATGATTTATAAATAATGGCCATTGAGAAGACATGTAAAGAGCATGTTTTTGTTTTTTATTTTGCCATTAATTGGCTAAGCCATTAGTTACATTTCTATATTATTTCTAGTGGCGTCAAATAGATTAATTGTGATTAATCGCATCTAACATAAATGTTTGTAAATATATAATGTGTGTGTATATGCACACAAACTTTTGATTAATCGATTTGACAGCACTAATAATTTCTGTTGAAAATCGTTGCGCTGTGATAAAAAGGGAGATGCGTTGCTAAAAGGGACAATCATCCACATATGGATGTAGATAAACTTGCCATGCTGGATTTGAACTGTAGGTCATGTTTCTGCTGGAACAGTATTCAGACTTTCCCCCAAGTCTTCCACGTCTTTGCTGTGTGAGATAGCATGGACCTGATTTGCATTTTGATGCATGTGTCAAACTTCTACTTTGCACCATGTGTGAGGACACTGGTCAGAGCTATAGTGTTATCTGTCAAGAGGGTAAACAGGATCTAAATGCTTTGGCCTCTGCAACCACTTTGAAATGAATCTGTGGTATAGTCAATGTTGAGGTATTAAAAAAACTGAACTACCTCCAACATTTCTCTGACTGAACTGTTGATGGACATGAGTTAATTCCACTGGCTGGTAGATTGAAAATAACTTTTGCTATCTATTGTAAAGCCTCAAATTGATCAGGATGTTGAGTTCCATTGCTCATTTTCTAAAACAAATAAAAGAAATACAACAAGCTATTTTTAATGTTTGTCCCCAAAATAAACCATGAAGGTGTATGATCGAAATTTAACTCTTTTAGGACTTCTGGGACGTGATGCAGCAGTGTGAACCTTGAAACATAGACCTGCTATTTGATTGTCAGCAGTTCTGCCATACATTTTGCTTCCAAAACATAAGCTTATATGCCAGTAAATATCATTTACTCAAATATACCAATTTACAGAAGATAACATAACTATAACAAGCAAGAGCAACACAGCCACTACTAATAGTTCAGTTTATTATGATTCTTGGTTGTAGTTTTTACACAGCATAGTCAATATTTATTTTCGAACTAGATAAAGTTTGTTAATACCATGATTCCATTTGCAATTGCACAAACATTTGCAGCTCTATAAGCTATAAAACAATTATTTTAACCTGTTGCAGTGGTATTGAAATCCACTATTAATTTCTTAATTTAAGACACATGGAATAATACAAGTGTATTCATTTTTATACAACAGACTACAGGAAAATAAAATAACAAAAACTGCTGGGACAGTCCAGGTTGAAGAGTTGAAAACTGTTTAAAATATTTATTTATCTTCAAAGCAATATGATTTCTGATGAGTAAGGAGTTAGTGACCCATTACATTAATGCACTGAATGATCTGGCCGTACATCCATAGACTTATAAATTTCCTTGAGAAGAAGCAGAGCTGTATCTTCAGATTCCCTGAGGAAAGAGACAAAAGAGTCTTTATTGTATTTCACAAAATGACTATAATACAGTTACATAATGACATTGTTAGGGAAGATCACATACCAGTAACACAGATGACTCTGGAGTGCAAACAGGTATTCGTTAAAGCTCTCGATGGGTTTCTCTTGCAGGACGTAGTCAATGCGATTCCCTCCATTCAGCAGGCCCACTTTTACATGCGTCTCCTCTTCCTTCTGAGGCTCTGGACTCTCAACCATCTTACTCTCCTCTGCAAACAAACCATTAGACACAGTGAACTGATGACACTAAGAGGATCTGCATTGTGGGTGACTCACCTTCCCCTTCCTGCATTTCCTCTTGTGCTTTGATCTGACTGGCGACCATGGCGAGCTGTTCGTGCAGTTGAGCGGAAGAGGTGTGAGCACGCGCAAACTCATTCAGAGTCTGCCAAGCAGTCTTCAGAGAGCTGATGAAGCCGTGCTTTAAGTCAGAGCCCATCCTGGATAAACTCTCTTTTAATTCTGGATGCAAGACACAAAAAGTTTATTTTGTAACCAAGAAAATTATGCATTCTATTATGTTACATTTACATTTAAATTACAATGCTGCTTATTTATTTTTTTATTTTTCTTTGCTTTATCAACACCAGAAATGTTTGCCCTGTACAGTTTACTCATTTTTAAAATAATAATAATTAATTATTTAAATAACCTAACTTTTTAAATATACATTTTAAATAATTATTTAAATTAAACTTTTTTTTTTTTACGCTATAAAATGCAAAGAAATTGTCAACAGGGTTCATACACATTTCTACCAATAAATTTCCATGACTTTTGAGGCAAATATTCATGACCTAACATTGCATGAAACGTCTGTGTATACATGTAAAATAAGAATAAAAATCCATATTCAAATTTCAAATCACAGCAGATCTTTATGACAAGCTATGTGGTTTAATACAAAATAAACATTTATTTTATTATTTACTATTCGTTTCAGCGATGACTAATCTGAATGCCTCTGATTGGCCATCACAATAATAAGCACAACAGAAATGTGTGTGATTGGTTATAATGCTCATTGCTGCAAAACAAAATCTGATGGAATGCCGCAGTCAGACAGATCAAATTAACGCTATGTACTGTAGTTCATTTAACCAATATTATCACTTAAACATATATTCTATTATATAAATATTTTGAAAAAAAAAACTACTTCCGTACCTTTCCCAAAACTTTCTGGGTTTATTTATTTTTCCAAAACTTTTCAAACATACCGAGATGAAGCCTCTTCCTCCCTTTATGATGAGGGATCAAAACCGGTTCCAGTTCAATGTCTGGTAAGATCATGGGTTCAATCCTGTATGCAACTGGATCGAGCTGAGAACACAATATCATTAATGTATTAGCGACACAGCTATCACTGAGAATGTTACATTTCCAAATCATGTTGTTTATTATTCTTCATTTACACTGACACTTTAGTCGTAAACCATATGATTTCCAAAAGATCAGATGCAGCTGTAGAGAAGCAGTAGACGATCTAAGACACAACTCACTGGATGGTAGATATTGAAGAACCCTTTGCAGGTGGGAAGCTGGTAAGACTCTTCAATTTTCTCCACCCCACGTACTGTCAGAAACATCCCGATGGGAGAGCCGAGAGCAAAGAAATTCACCGGTTCAAAGTCTAAAGCATGATATACCACCGACACCTGGAGGAGAACATCCAAGATTGCAGAGCATATTCATGTTTCAGACCCACAATCAGCTTCTGACAAAATGACCTTCATTCAATCATCTTGGTCCATAGATCAATTTGGGACAGTGTAAATTCAAGCTTTACCTGTCCTGTGCCTATTTCAAAATAGTTGTAATCTACATGTATTGAGGACATGTTCCTTCCCACTGGCAGTTTGCTGGTGGAAGGATCTGGTGTGGGCTCTGTCTGGACGGGGGGTTGGGTCTCTTTTGGTTCCTCTTTTTCTACAGTTTTCTCTTTCACAGCCTTTCGTGCAGCCTGTCGAGAAGAAAATGTGTTTCAAAGCATCACATCAGAATGGACAACTGAAAACCTGATGCAAACAACCGAAAATTTGCCTGTTTTGCAGACTTCTCTTTGACAAAGTTGGCAAGTTTTTTACGTGGCCCCAGAGGAATACCCATTTCCTTTAGGTCATCTACTGTGCATAACAGCTGTAATAGAGATAGAGGAATAGCAGTGATTAGTTGCTTATTGTTTTAACATAAAAGGTGTAAAAACAAATTTAAAATGCTCTCACCAGAGACTCAATATCAATCCTCTCAGTTTCAAAGGTGCTCAGATACTCAGACAAACTCAGCATCTCCAGAACAGATGACAGGTTGCCAATCTCTTCTTCTTCCTCTTTGGCCTCTTCCTCAGCAGCCGCTAAAGTAGCCAGTTCATTGGCCTGGACGACGGGATTTCCCTACAATAGTTAAAATAAGGTCATCTTATACGCCCATAAAGGTTGTGTGTTCCAGGAATGCCATAAACAGAACATGTCATACTACTCCTTCAATTAATGTGCAGCATTTTAAGATCATCCTCATCCAAAATGTACTGATACCTGTTTCACATTAGGTGGAGCATTTCCATTGGTTACTGGACCTGATAAAGGTGAGCAGACCTTCTGATTGGACAGCAGGTCAAAAAGTATCAAAGAGCCTATAGATTAGGGGAAATAATAAATTTAAAGAAATTTGTAATACAAATATGAATACTAGTTTAGTTCAATACATGGTGTTGTTAAAACTAAATGTACTCTAATAGTGCATCACTTTAGTTCAAGCTTTATCTTAATCATTTAAGGCCAATGATTCAGAGCTAAAGCATGTAAAAGGAAAGGATTCTCACCCAAGCTGTGTCCAGACACGGACACTCTGCCTTTGAAGTCTGGGTTTCTTTCCATGAATAGTGTGTGTAAGCGGTTGATCTCAAAAGCCACGGTGTCCATAATGGTCTGACAGTAGGTTGGGCTGTTGTAGAAAAGCACGTCTAAAAGGGTTTCATTGGTGAAGTGACGCAAACGACCTGTGCTGGGCAGAGTAATCTTCTTTATCCTCCTACATGATTCAAAATGTAAAAGACAGAAAGAACTAAATTACAAAACGTTTATGATATAACAGACAACATATAGGGGAACGAGAATTATTTTTCAATAATCTTATTTTTTTTCAAGAGAGGGATGAGATATGATAAAAAATACAGTAAAAACAGCAATATTGTGAAATATTATTACAATTTAAAATTACTTTTCTATTTATTTTTATACATGTTAAAATGTAATTTATTCCTTGATCACAATTTGATCAAATCAAGCTCCGACAGACGCCAACAGACTCATGGGTAAATACACTGATATAAAAAAAAAAAAAACAGACGAAGTGTCTGTTGCTGTCTGTCAGTGCGGTGTGAGTTGGCCTTAAGGCATCCTTGCTGAACGAACAGTAATGTATATTTTGAATAGAATTGACAATATATTATATTTATGTTTAAATTATATATGGGTGGCTGAAGGGTCAGTACAAAAGAAAGTAATCAGCAAAAGCAAAACCAGGAACATTAGTTTTAGGCCTAATATAAAGCACCCAATTAAGACTTCCTATGAATGTGGCTGAAGGTTGTGTCTCTACCTGTCAACCCCTGTGGCGTCACCGTGCAGAGCCGTGTGCCAATGCACAGGCAGAAACTCCACACGACTAATGACATGATCATCACGAGCCTTCTTAAAATGACTCTGCAACAACTTCAAGGACACACTGCGGAAGTCATCCACTGAAAACACACAAACACAGTTTAACTTGTGTTCAAGACTTCACATCAAAACAGTAGGATTCGTTTTTACATTTACATTTATTCATTTAGCTGACGCTTTTATCCAAAGCGACTTACAATTGCTATATATGTCAGAGGTCGCACGCCTCTGGAGCAACTAGGGGTTAAGTGTCTTGCTCAGGGACACATTGGTGTCTTACAGTGGATTCAAACCCGGGTCTCTCACACCACAGGCATGTGTCTTATCCACTGCGCCATAACCACCCCATTTTTACTGAAAGTGTTTGACTAAAAGCCTTAGAAAACTGTATTCACAACTTGCGTAACACATACCACACTCCACCATACTTCTAAACCTCAGGTCACAGACGGGGCCGATGCCATGCACCATAAACACCAGATGATCCACCTGAGCCATCTCGCCTAGACAGGAAAAGACCATTTTCTTCAGTGAATCTGCCATGCTATGCATTCACCATCAAATAATACAGACGAATCTTGAGTTTGAAGGCTGTTTGACAAGATGTATTTTGAAACTTGGGGACTTTAAAGTGAGAAAGCAAAACAAAAAAATCACTTATTTTTTGTCTGGCTTTAATGAGAAAATGAGACAAAAGACCGATTTACCATCAGGAACTTCATCTTGATCATCGTCCACACCCCTCTTGACAACCCGAGGTCGGGTCTGACCGTCCTGTGTCGTGCCCCACTCATCAGGCATGGCAGACGGCTGAAACTGCACAATCACCTGAGGAAACAAACAATCATTTAAGCTACAAGGAAAAAGTGTTTACTATATCTAGTGTCTATTCTAATGATACGTTTGCATGACAACGATGTATTAAAACACGTTAATACACGTTTTTCCATGTACAGATGACAATCCCCGTTCACACAGATCCACGAAAAACGACTAAAAATGCTGTATTATGCATGCCAGGCCAGTAGTTGGCGATGTCATTTTGTAAAGAAACACTTCCCACCTATAGACCTTATTCAGAGCAGCGCCCTGACAGGTATGGAAGCGAGGCTGTGAGGGATAGATTTACCGTGCTTTCAATGGAATCCGCTATAAAAAGTTGTATAAAGCTCCTAGATCACTTAAAATTTCGGTAGACAAAAAAAACCCACACAATATGAGCTGTGGAAAATTATGTCTCGGAAAGATATTTTTTGCAGTGTTTCGTCAACAAAACCATCCAAAAACATTAAATAACAGTATTACCTACTGAAAAGATGCATGTCTTCCTCACAGCCTCACTTTCATTCCCGTTAAAAAAACAAAGATGGCGCTGCCGTGAATAAGGTGGTCAATAGACAGAACATGTAATATGCATGCGCATGACCTCACCGTTTTCACAAATTTACGTTTTTGTAATTAACACAAAGACCAAAACTGTATCTTTTTGAAAAACTTGCACTTTGAAACTCGTCTTTAAAAATTTTGCATTTTCATGCCCCTCAAAACACTGTTGTTGTGTAAATAAATGGCCAAAATGCATAAAAAGTTTTCCGTTTTTAGAGCATCTTACCTTTGGATTGTGCATTACGATGGTCTCACCAGATGGGAATTCCAGTCGTCGATGCCACTGATTAGTGGTAACAGCTTTCTTATATTCGACCTGTTTACAGCAGACAACACTGAGCAGTTAAATGTCATCCTAATAGTCTGAATACTGATGAGAATCAGTCAGTGGATCACCAGCTTCCTGACGGACCGGCAGCAGCGAGTGAGACTGGGGAAACACACATCCAGGACTCTCACCACCAGCACTGGCGCCCCCCAAGGGTGCGTTCTCTCCCCACTGCTCTTCTCCCTGTACACTAATGACTGCACTTCTAAAGACCCCTCTGTCAAGCTCCTGAAAAACACTCCCCCCACTAACCATCATGAACAGCACTGTGGAAGCAGTGGAGTCATTCAGGTTCCTGGGCACTTCCATCTCTCAGGACCTGAAGTGGGACAATCACATTGACTCCATTGTGAAAAAAGCCCAGCAGAGACTGTACTTCCTTCGCCAGCTGAGGAAGTTCAACTTGCCACAGGAGCTGCTGATTCAGTTCTACTCAGCCGTCATTGAGTCTGTCTTATGCACTTCCATCACTGTCTGGTTTGGTTCAACTACCAAATCGGACATCAGGAGACTACAACGGACAGTCCGGACTGCGGAGAGGATCATTGGTGCCCCACTGCCATCCCTCCAGGACCTGTACTCTTCCAGAGTGAGGAAGAGAGCAGGTAAAATCATCACAGACTCCACTCACCCTGGACACCTCCTGTTTGAACTGTTACCGTCAAGACGGCGACTCAGATCACTGGCCACAAGAACATCTCGGCACAGGAACAGTTTCTTCCCACAGGCCATTTCCCTTCTGAACAGTTAACACACCTCACAAGGCATATGCCTTTAAGTGCAATACTCCCACTGTTTAGTGCAATATCGTACAACTCAGGTTAACTTATATGTAGATTTTTTATTTATAATATTCAAAACACTGTAAATATGTTCATAGTTCATAATCTGTAAATCTGAAAATGTCTATTCTGACTAAACCCAACTGTGATACTTTTATTCTCATATATTTATATTTTTATTTTTTATTCTTATAATTTGTAGTATTATGTTTCTTGTTGTATTTGTATATGTCCACTGGAAGCCTCAGTACCAAAACAAATTCCTTGTGTGTGCAAGCACACTTGGCAATAAAGCTCTTTCTGATTCTGATTCTGAGAAAAAAGTATAGGGAAGCACAAACCTCCAGCTTCTCACTGAATTCTTCTGAATATGGGATAAAGCGACTGTCTGCATCTCCTTTGTAGAACCAGGAACAGCGGCGGACCTCGGTGGGCTCTTCCTCCCAGTACACAGAGGTCCGTGTGCGGTCGTACAGCTGCACGTCATAGCGCCCTCCATCCGTACACACAATCACATTCTCTGGATCTGGCTGAACTGAAGCAAAAGATTGCGAAGTGACTATGTTGTGAAATAGACTAAGAGTGGCCACATGCTCTTGGCATACATAGAAAAACACTTTTAAATCAGTTCATCTCAAACAAATTAAGTTACAGTGACAGAGGCATTTAGCCTCTCAATTTAGTTATCTTAAAAGTAAACACACAGGCTCCATACTGTACATCATAAGCTAGAGAACTAATGCCAAAATTTTGGCAGCGCCTTGTGCAATTTTTCTGCCATGAAAACACTCCCTGTCTTACCAGAGTTGAACGTCTCTTCCAAGCGAATGGAATCCAGAATACTAAAGGGAAGCCAGACCATCTTTGACTCCACTTGCTTACAGTAGAACCAGTGATGTTGTACAGGTTCATAAACATTATATGTGTATGGCACCATTGAGTTGGCAGGGACTAACGGTCCAGCCATGCTAGTCGTTGCAGGGGGCGGTGGAATCTGTGTTGGGGGAGGCTGGGGCTGGGGAATAGCAAAACAGTATGAGGACAAAGTGCAATCCCTTTTTAAAACAGTTATATATATATATATATATATATATATATATATATATATTTATTTATTTATATATAAATATATATATATATATATATATATATATATATATATATATATATATATATATATATATATATTAGGGCTGTCACTTTACGTTCGAAAATCGATTGCACAATCGATCGGACCAACCAACACAAGTTTCGAAAACGAAAATAGGGAATCGATTTTAACTGCCTTTTTTTTTTTAACCAAAAATGTGTTTTAGGTAGACAGATCAATACAGTACACAGAACATGTAGGATGTTGGAAAATAACAATGTCTTTTCTGTTAACCAAATGCTTATTCGCTATTACTTCAGTGCAAGTGAACAAGCGCGCCGTTATTTGTTTGCTTAGTGACGTGCTTTGCTTTTGTTTGCTTCTGCGCAATACGCTGTATTTAATATATCATTAGGACTCACGAGTTGCGTATCTGCGCTAAATCCACGCAGATTTGGTTTACACGAACTTCCCCAGCAAAGTGAGTAAACATAGAAAAACGCCTAATTGGCTCGTGATATGACAGCGTTACCCGCCAAAGTTCATTTTTATCCGAATTTGGCGGGTGTTAATTTCAATCCTTGAATGTTGCACTCCTGTTTGTCATTGTGCACAAAACTTCACGCCAATAAATCATCAGAAATATTGCTGACTTGTGCGCGTCTCAAGCGCCCTCTTTACGTTCGTCCTAATGCCTGTTAGTTGTCCGTGGATTTGCCAATATTTGGTGTTGAAAATGGAAACGTCTTTAGACATGGAAAAATCGATTTTACAATCGATTCAATGAACACATATGTCTCAAAAATCGAACAGGGTTTTTTCACAAAAGTGACAGCCCTAATATATATATATATATATATATATATATATATATATATATATATATATATATATATATATATATATATATATATATAAAACAAAATATGCCAGGTTTCTTAAACATGCTAAAAAACACACTTAACTGAATAAACTTAAACAGTTTTTTCTTTCTCGATTTTATTAACATATCTATATATATATATATATATTAACACCAGTATCAATATTCTGATTGATACAAATCTGCTAATTATTTTTATGAAAAACTTTTTTAATAAAGTTAATTTAATAATTACAACATTATGCTGTATAAGTATTTATAACTAAAACTATTAAAAATGTATTAGTGGTAACGGAAAGCTAAAATTAAAAATAAATAAGATGAAATAAGAGTGAAATAAGTTAAATATTTTTAAGTTTAAGTAGTAAAATGACTAAAACTAAATTAAAATGGAAAATATAATAATTCAAAATATTACTAAATACTAAAATAACACTGTATTGTACAGTATGAAAAATAGGATTTTATTTGATGTTATTTTATTATTAGTGTTTTTAAAGATTAACTTTAAATGAGCATTTGATGATGGCAAAGGTAATCTAAATGTAAAATATAGGAATTTAGCATCAACAATTAAATATCAATATCGGCTGATATAAATCAAATATCAATTGATACCAATAAAAACAAAACAAAAATATCTCTAATAAGGGCCGACAACCAATGTGGTATGATATATCATGCATTTCTAATATGAACTGCAGTCGGTCTCAGTAGACAATTAACAGCACTGATAATGGCAGCAGTTGCTATTTTGAGTAAAAAAAAAATTATAACTATAAATTTAAAGCTCATAGTGATTTAAAGACAAATATGGTATTACATGACCAACCTTGGTGAACACTGTAGGTGGAGTCTGGAACGAGGGAGCAGGTATCGCCTGAGAATAGGGGTTTAGATGCTGGGGTGTTTGGCTGGGGGTCTGCTGCTGTAATTCAGGAGCCATGAGATAGGGATTAGCTTTGCTACTGGCAGCTGTGTGCCGGTATGGATTATAGGACTGCTGGGAGCTCTGCGGAGGAGGAGTCGGTACATTAGGCGGAGGAGTGTATGAACCCACAGGGGTCTGATTAGCAACACTGCCATACTGCTGAATGGGGTTCATGTGAGATACTGGTGGGTTCAGAGGCAGACTAGCTGCAATGGATACAGGCGACGGGCCAGTTGTTGATGGAACGACAGTGGCGGCTGGAGGCGGGCATGGCTGTTGCCCAATAGAAGCAAATGGGTCGCTGCTGTTGGTGACACTTGAGAAATAATTGAACGTGGAGGCCTGAGGAGCTGCTGATGACGTCTGACCAAGAAAACTGTCTTCTTCTCCAACTTCACTGGCATCATCTTTACAGAGGATGATATAAAGAAATGCAAAGCAAATTTATAGTTTATAATATTAGTATAAAATATGAATATATATTAGTATTTATAACACAGAGAAACATAATATAACCGGTTAGTTAGAATACAATAAAAAAAGCATATCATAAGTGGTAAGCATTTTATTTTCTTAATTTTAAATTCATTTTTCAAAAATAAATGAATCATCAGAGTGTGCTCAGGCTATAATAAATACGTCCCTGGATTTAATTGGTCACCCTGCATTAACAGAAACACTCAAAATTAAAATAAATGTATTTTTTTATTCAAATAAATAATAATAAAAATTATCATTAAAATGATTATCCATTAAACTATTCACCAGTGAAATGTGAATATGAATATGAAAGGTGGAGCTTCAGGATGAAGACTGACTTTGATATTTGCTTGATTTTATTAACGTTTTCATAAATATCTGACAGTGTTTATAAAGAGTTCGAGAATATGGGGAAAATGCATACAGCATTTTTTTTTTTTTTTTTTTTTAAATGAACCTTATTTGTCCTTATTTCTGGATATAGCAGTAATGTTTCTGAAAAAGACACAAATGTATATTGTGTTCCTATACTATATAATGGAATTTAGATGACGTTTTGGTGTGATGACAGGTGGTTTTAGAGACAGTGAGTGACAATGCAATGCAATCTCATAATTTTGATTAAGACTAACGGCAGTTTTGAGTTAACAACATAGAAGAAATCTGATAAATTTTACACTGAAAATGTTACCGTTTAGTACATATTTGCCCTGTATATAAAAGCAAGTGTAACGTCAACTGTTCTCCTTTACTAATAAAGCAAATAAAATCAATACAAAATTCATAAAATATTTGACATCAGTAAAAACGGGAAACTCTGTTTTCTGGATTTAAGAGTGAAATAATCTTACAGAAAGCATGATCTATTTATCATAAAGAGAAGAGACCTTTGTGCTGAAAAACAGAGGAAAGCTAACATCACTAGCCACTAAAGCAGCTCATTTGAAGTCTTTATAAGCTCACCTCCTGATAAAACCGCCGGGCCGGTGGCCTGACTGACAGGTAGGAACGGCAGGCTAAAGTTGAACTCCGGAGCTCCTGAAAACAGCAGATTTGCGCTGCTGCTAGGGATGTTATTGGCTTTCCTATCAGCCATTTTCAATCAAAAATTACACGTAGCTTGTCCTCCAGTCGGAACAGGCAGAGCTCTTTTTTTTTTACAACACTTCCTGGTTCGTCACTGTAAAGATAAAGGGTTTTTCTGGATTGTCACAGATCTTTGCTTCATTGCTAGTCTGAAAGGTTCCTACGGTAATCTAACTCTGATGCCTAGTGCATGATATACAGATTAGCGACACGTTGACGTCCTAAGGCAAAAGTAATCAACGACAAACAACGTCGATATTTTAATTTCTTTCGTTTTTCTTTTAAAACCAGTTGTTATACTAAGAAGCAAAAGCACTTTTAAAAGTACAAGAACTTCTTACTTAAATGGTTGAATAAAAGCTAAATTTCAGTTTTATGGAAACACTCTGAATTCATCTTGGTACTTGAACATAACTAATTTATTTATTATTAATATATTATAAATTAATTTTACGTATTTATTATATATTTTTTTATATATATAATTATTCAATATTTACTTTAATATAACAATGATTATTGCACACTGTTTGTAGAAAGGGTTTGACCTATGACTACTTTGACTTTGTTTACTAAAGCCACTGTACATATCGGTGAACTACTGTTTAGTCTTCTTGACAGGGGAGCGAAGCGAACACGCGCCCTGGTCACGTGGTAGTTTTTATGACGCAATTTTCCCGCCACTGTGTATTGTGCGGCGCTGAACTCTGGAACTTGCATGTTGTAGTTCTTGTTAAAGGAGTATTACGTTTTAACTTTTGTGAGTTTCTTAATCCTGCAGCAATGCCTACGGTTCACGACTGGATCAATAATCCACTGGGTGTTGTTGATGGGATGTTCGGTAAGAAGCAGCAGTCAAAATGTGTATTTCCTAGTAATACTTTTTGAAGATGAGCATGTGATCGTCATTATTTGCTATGATTTTTACAGTTTACATGTAACGTTACTGACCTGAATTTCATTGCTTTTGTGTTATGATGTTTTTTGTTCCTACAGCCCAGAGTCACTCCAGTCCAGACTGGGAGAAGAAAGTTGTGGAGTATTTCAAAGAGAAATTGAAACTAAACGATGCTCACGCATGGGTAACTAACTGTTAGAATCGTATCTGTTTTGGTATTTTTAGTATATTGACGCACTAATAGCTTAGTGCAGTATTCATGTAGAAGTAAATTAATCTACGTGCTTACTTTAGGATAGTGGCCAGTCAACTTTAACATTACTGATATGAGGAGCGGTTTGTTTTGACAAATGACATCAATATTATGTCAAAGACCGATTCATTTGACATGCATATTGGCCTGAGTATTTTCGGTTTTCTGATGACAGTCATAATTATTAGCTAGAAAATTAATATTTTAATGAGGGATCAGTCCTCAAGTTCATCCGTTTGACTTTGGTGTCATTCATCTGCTGTTTTCTCTAGGTTCCATCTCTGAATGATGTTCCCCTGCACTACATGAAGCCTAATAGTCTTGTGAAATTCCGTTGCATAGTCCAAGATATGTTTGACCCAGAATTTTTCATGGGTGTTTATGAGATGAATGATTCCACATCAAACTCTAAAGTAAGTACTACTAACCCTGTCTGATAAAAAATCCACTAGCACTTTTTTGCTCAAACACAATGTTATAAATATAGTCTATTAATTCTGTTTACCACCATTAGGAGTTTTGAGATAGAAAGCCTGTTTGAATATTTTCTAAACTTTAAACCTTACTCACAGCAGTTGAAATGTGGAAAATACAAAGATGTCACAGAGTGTGGGGTGAGTAAATGTTTGCCTTGTTAATTAACATATTGCATTGACCAATGCATTTATATTTATATATCAAATCTGGGTACGATTTTTATGGTTGGTTGGGGTCAAATTGACCTTAATTTGATTCAAAACAATTAACATTAATAAATATTTATTTTTTCATAAACTTGTGAATATTATAAAAAGTATTTAATATTTTTTAACATTTTAAACAGAAGTGTGGAAAAGCACTTCTTCTGTGTGCTTTCCTGAAGCTCAAACAGTAGAGCAAAGCAACACTTCATGTTCGAATCCCTACGAACTGAACATGCATCAAATTATAAAAATGTATGCTTTCAATGCAGTGGAAGTTTCTTCTGATTAAAGTGTCTCCTAACAGCATACATGTAAATGCCCTAAGAGAGTAGTTGAGAAACTGACATGACAAAGTACATAATAATTTTTTTTAAAAGCTAGTTTGGTCTGTACAGCTGACATAATCAAATGGACTTTATATCAGCAGGTGGACTTTAACTCAAGAAACACAGTGACGTCAGAGAGACAGACCTTTTATTGTGTCCCCATCCCTGGAGAATCTCAGTGGGTCAAGGAAATATCCTTTACATGGACCAAAGAATTATCTTGTTTACACTTCAGATTCTACCAGCATTTTTAAAGCATATTATTGGTGGTTTCCCTTGTCCTTATTGACCAATATGATAGTTTATCTATCCTTAACGACTCCGAACAGCTACGCAGGCACCAGTCAAGCACGAGTGGCGCCCTCCACTTCCTATGTCCCGAACAGGCATAAGCGCAGCTATGAGGAAGATGATGAGATGGACACACAGTCCCAACAGATGAAAGATATCAGTCAAGGTAAGAAGTACAAATTAACTTCACTGAAAAATTTATTTCCAGTGAGTATGTGGACATTTTTAAATCTATCAAGCATATGGGTTCATGTTCAAAATTTTAAATATGATATTTCTCTTCAAACAGGAGCTTACAGCTCTGCTGAGTCTCATGGCAACATGGAGCCGAAGCGTCAGGAGACAAAAGCCCCCAGTCAGGACTCGTCCCCGTCACACTGCACATCCAGTCTGGACCTCAACTTCCCTTTGCCTGGAGAAAAGGGCCCAGCCTGCCTTGTTAAGGTTTAACTGTTCCTTCATTTTAAACTCTTAAACCATCCTCTTGACAGACACTCAATTAAATTTTTTTTTTTTTTTGTAGGTTGTCATTTTTAATGCATGCTTTTAAGACTAACACTATAATCAAGTTGTCTTGAGCAGGCACATGTTAACATTGTAATTTGCTTGCTATAATATGATGGTTTGCTCCGTTGAATTGTTCCCCACCTACACAGACAGCCATGTAACTCGGCCATCCTCTGTAATTGGCAGGTATATGAGAACTGGGATAGTTACAAACTGAATGACATGCTGGAAGTATTTGGCATCCTTTCTGTGGACCCTGCCTTGAGTGTGATTGCAGATGAAAGGTAATCTGCAAAGATTTTGGGATGGTTGTAATTGCAATAGAAGGTTCTCTATGATTAAACTGTAATGTATTGTTTGTTTCATGTTTTCAGAGAGGCGTCTTCACTGCTGGACCCCACGGAAGGAATGGAGACTGTGGAGGAGCAAAGAGTTCACAGCCCGCCAGCATCCCTTGTACCACGACTGCACATGCTGTATGCCCAGCCTCTAGTGCACAACAACCCACTACTGCCCTCTAGTGCCTTGGAGAATAATGGTGACCGTAAGACATCACTTATGGATCAGTGAATTAGGTCTTGCAGTGTACATCAGATTTATTTACTATTATAGCAGACATTCCACCTCTATTGATGTATTGATAGCGGCTCCCTGACGCCCGCAAATTTAATACAATATCCAGGAAATCAAGTGAGCGAGAGAGAATGCTGTTTTCACTTGGTATTATCGTACATTTCAAATGCATCTCCTTTGAACACTTGCATTTGGATTTTTTTATTGAGACCTTCCCCTTTCATCACACTCTTCATCACTTTCTCTTTTGGCACAAGGATGCTATTGAAAGAACAAACCTGTGTTACACAGCTTACGCAAATTAATGTAATATAATGTGGATTATTATTCGTTTCTAATGCAATGCATTGTAATTGCTGGGTGGTGGGTGTTGTGCTACCTTCCTGAAATTAGTTTTAGTAATTATTTGAATTTTCTTTTACATTTATATTTTTAGTTTTCAATTGAAAGTTTTAGTAATTTTATTGTGCTTTTGTCATTTTTATTATTTTTATTTCTATTTAGCTTTAATTTATATCTATTTCAGTTTTATTAATTTGTAAAATCAACTTACAATTTTTCATCTAATAATTTATTAAATCAGTGGTTTTTCAATTACGAGAAGTGATTTTTAATAGTTTTAGTAAACAATAACACTGGTGTAGCTGCCGTTGAATAGAGCTGCAAACAACTCTATTATTTTTTAATATTAATTACATTATTTTGACAAGAAGATTAAAATCTTGTCAATATTAAAAGATATTGACAAGATGAAAATCATTGTTCTTCATTTCTGACTATTTACTTGAACAAGTACTAATACTTTTATTAAGAAATTATGACATTATTATTTAATATTATCACATCATATGATATATGATACCATCTTTTGTGGTATCAAAATTGGTAGCTACAGTTGTGAATTTTTTTTTTTTAGTATTGGCATTGACTATAGACATTTTGTGTCGTGACAGCCCAGTGATTGTGACTTCGTATGTCTGTGTATGCTGTCTTCAGATTTAAGCAGTGTTCTTGGAGAACTGGCTTCAGTCAGAGCAGAGCTGCTCACCTTCCTCACACATGTCCTGATGGGAGATTCACTCGCTGCAGAGTACCTCATTCTCCATCTCATCTCCAATGTGTACGTTTCTCATTTCGAGTGTTGCATGTCTGAAGTATGACTTTCCACCTATTTGCCAGATGTTTCTCACACAAACAAAGTTACCCACAGTCCTTCAGACTACACATCATGAAATTTGCATTGTGTCTTTATTTTAGATACAGCAGACGGGATGTTCTTCCTTTGGGCAAATTCACATTGAATCTCAGTGGCTGTCCTCTCAACTCTTCATACACTGAGCATCTCTACAATGTCATCCAACAGCTTGTGCCATCTGTAAGTCATCTAGATGGATCTTTGAATTATATTACTTCTCTTAGAAATAATTGATTAAATACTGTAATAATAGAAGCTGCCATTGCTACTACTATTCAACTTGATTCCCTTTTCTTGGTAGTCATTCAGGCTATGCATGAGCCTGCATAATATGAACAACCAACGCATGGTGCCACGGAAAGACTACACGGCTAACCGCCTGATGAGTGGGATTCTTCAGCTGGCCAATAACACATCACTGTTTCTGGATGAGACGCAGCTGGGGCAGGGCCAACTGGATACCACAGGTGAGAGCTCTTATTATAGCAGGGAAAAGTAGTGTGCAGACTAGACGTACAGTAGGAGTCCAAAAGTCTATGTTTACATGCAGCCTATAATCCATTTATAATCGTATTTATGGCTTATATATCTTATAAATGTAAACGCATCAATCCAATTAAAATTTTATTGAAAGGGGTGGAGTAGATCTTAATGTTTGACAGGAACATTTTTAGCAATTTAAACCTTTGAATCTGAGTACTTTCGGATACATTTGGATTAAAAAGTATTTTGCACACATGCACAGTGCTGTAATGAGTGCCAATATGCATCTTACAAACAAGCATATGTTTCATTACGTAAAGGTAATGTTTAACAGAATAAACACAATGTTTGTGACAGAATGACATGTTTTTGGTATGACATCAAAGCAACAACAAAATTCTCGCAGTGGCTTTCGCCATTTCTGAATGCCATGACTAGAAATTGCAAATATGTTGAAGTTTTGTTTGGAATACATGTAATGCACATTTAAATGAATATGTGAATTGAATTGCAAAGTTTAGATTTGATTAACTATTAGAACTTTCAAAAACAACTTTCAGCCTCTGAAATCAGATTGCTTTCATTTGGACTGCCAAAAATGAGTGCATGTAAACATACCTACTGAAAATTATGTGAACATGGTAATAAACAAGATTACACTAAAACATTGACATAAAATTCATGTGAAATGTTCTGCACTATTTCTGTCACTAATCAAAAGAAAATGTGACATTGATCATGTGATACTGTACAGACAGATGTTCTTGCTTCCATTGAAGCTCAAGATGCTCTTTGTTGGAGAACATGATTATGAGCCTGTAGAGTTCATGCAGCTCAAGTGCTGTTGTCAGTGACGAGAGAGACAAAACAAATTCTGAGACATTCAGAAATTCATGTCCATTACTGAATAAATAACGTGGAATGTAAAAAGTATTAATTCCGAGAAATCATGTTCTCAAACTTTTGGACTCAGGAGCAGTAAGTTTAGTGTATTTCAGGAAGTGACTGCTTGTGGTTTTGAAATGTTCATGTATTTCTGTTTCTAAAAGCCTTTTTATTCTTAATGAGATGTGCATATACTTCGTTGTTCTTCTGCCAATTTTACACTGCAGAGATGGCACAGAAAGTGGTATTTTGGTGTCTTTACATAGACTGTTTAATGCTGCTCAGAGGTGGCATAAATGCATTTACACAGCAATTGCAACAATACTGAGGGATGAGGCAGGTCAGAGCCGGCACAATTTAGTCTGCCATTTATTCAGCATTGCATTAGTTCACTGAATTTTCAACGGGCACAGAGCAGTCTTAAAGGGGACGTTTATGCAAAATTCACTTTTACATGGTGTATTTTGAACATGCATTTGTTTCTGGTGTGTAAGCAACCAATGGTTAAAATCTACCCACTCTTTTTTTTTTTCTTTTTTTTTTTTTACAATCCCCCATAAATCAGAAAGTGTCTCAAAACGAGCTGTCCCAGTATTCTGCTTAATGTGACGTCACATTAGGCCAAGCCCCGGCCACGACTGGTGACCCACACACGGTCCACCATGTGTATATCCTCGCTATAATGTCAGTTACTCTTCTGCTGTAGTAATGCACGTAAGAGAGTTTCCTTGAGCCACTGAGGGACGCAGTGGGTTCATTTTATTAATGAAGGGAATGAGCCCAAGAAAAAAGGTACATTTATATGTGCAAATCATTTCACACCTCACTGCCTTGCAATCGGGGGTCAGTACAACACAAGATTTGCAAAAAAAAGTTGAGCATAATTAGGGCATGCTGTAATAAATGATCTGTGGGGTATTTTGATCTGTGGGGTATGGGAAACTTTACAGAAACATTCTGGGGACACTTGAGTCTTATATTACATTCTGTAAAAAGGGCATAATAGGTCCCCTTTAACTTGGATTGCCTCCAACTCCATCAACAGCCTTGACGTTCTACGTTAATATCAGTACACTCATCCAACCTCTATCAGAGACAGTTGCATGCTTGAAGGAAGTGTAAACAGCCTTTCTGAAGCCTTTTCCTTTGAGACTGCATTTGCTCTGTTGTTCAATCAATGTATTTATCTTACATGTTGTTCATAGAGACACAAGTCTTTGTATAATGTCTGTTCTGGGTGTAGGTGTGCAGAATATCACTGCACTGGGGAACCTGATCTCCTGGCAGAAGGTTGATTACGACTTCAACTACCACCAGATGGAATTCCCCTGCAATATTAACGTGCTTATCGCATCCGAGGGCCGATCGCTCCTCCCGGTAAGAACATCAGGCCTGAGTCTCTTTCAGCGTTTTATTATTAAAATATTACCTATGTGTATTTGGGGGCGAATTAGAGAGACCGACATCTTAATTTCCAAAGACAGCCTAATATTTCCATTACAGTCCACAGGGTTGCCGTCAGCTCCCTGGCTGGGCTCTTATCGTGGCTTTGCTGTGATGCTAACAGTCTGTGGAATGTGCTGTGCTATTCCTGTACGTCAGCTCTCTAGTTGCCATGGTGGCTACTCTACCACAAGGATATTAGAGGGAGAGGGCAGGACAAGCCACTTATTTAATGGCACGAAGCTCGGTACACAGGATTTTACAAAGTTTAAAAAGGCACTAAAGGTTTATTCGGGGTAGTTTTATTATTCTTTAATGACTTCTGACATTTCTACAAATGAGAATTTAAAATGTCAGAGCTTCAGTCGATTCGAAAACACATGGCAGAATAGAAAAAGGACCATTTAAAGAGACTTTCTTCTTTGCTTTCTCAGTCTGACTGTCAGATTCACCTACGGCCCACCCTTAATCCACCTAACCTGGAGGAGTACCTGAGCGCTGTGCAAGTGGCGCAGGTTCCATCTCAGATCAACAAGTATCGCATCTATCTGAGTATGGCACGTGCCCTAAACTACACCATTTCGGATGAGATCACAAAGGTCAGAATTTTGTCTGATATGATTGTTTATGGTGATTTAATTTATTTGCTGAATTCAGAACCGCATACTTCTCTCTTGCAATTTCTACCATAAAAAAGATATGGTAGTAGTAGTATGCTAATATGATGTTCCTAATTCAGCACTTGTCTCATGGTTGGTGGTCTTGATCTGTAGGCAGTAGAAGAGGATTTCGTAGAAATGCGAAAAGATGACCCTCAGAGTATGTCTGCGGAAGACCTCCATAGATTGCTGGTTGTTGCGAGGTGAAGTTTTAATTGCCTTTCACAGCTAATCTAGTTCTGTTAACCATAAGCAAATTAAATACCAATTTGTATTCTGTTTCAGGTTGCTGTCTTTAAGTCACGGGCAGAACACACTCTCTAGAGATGGCTGGATGAAAGCCAAGCAGCTAGAGGTCTTGAGAATAAGTCAAACACAGCAGCAGAAATGTGTGAACGGACACGAGCCTTAAAATACATTGCTATTTACAAATACGTAAACAGGAACCATACTTGTTAATATTTTGGATTCAAATGTAGTTTTCATATGGCATATGACTTCTTGTACAGTTTTTTTTTTTTTACTTCATTTTAAACTTGTGGGAAACTACAGACACTGGTGAAGTAGATTTTTGATGTATGCATTCTTAAATTTAGATTTTGGTACTTGCATTGTATATTAACATTTATATACAAATGCAGACCTGTCAAAGAATAACTGCCTTAAAGCAAATATGTACACTTGTGGCACAGGGGTATTAGGAAAAATAAAGTTTTGAATACTCTAGCATATATATATAGTCTTTCTTAAAAAATGGATTAACGATTTACAGTAAGGTTCCATTTGTTAACATTAGTTAAGATGATCTACAACGATGAAAAATAAGTATTTATTGATCTTAATGTTAATTTCAACATTTACTAATCTCTTATTAAAATCAAAAGTTGTGTCAGTTTAGCATTACCAAATATAAGAATGGCAACAAACTAACTGTTGTTCTGCTGTATTATCATCAATATTAATCATGCAATTGGAAAGCCTTACAAGGTTCATCAGCATGTTTAGAGTTAAAAATGGCATAAGCCTGAAAGTGCCAGTGCTTACACGTTAAATGTCTTGGGCAATGCAACACTAGCCTATTCCTCTTTGTTATAATCTGAGTGAAGGAGCCACAAACCTCTCACACTGCATCTGAATGCAAAGAATGTAGCTCTGGGCAATCAAAAGATCTTCACTGGGAGGAACCACATACCGTCACTGTAAGGAGAGTTTACTGTGAGATCAGTGAGCGGTGTGTTAGGAAAAAACATTTCGCAAGTGATATCTGCAGTATTTGGTGATGAAAGAGTTAGAACTAGTGAAAGCTTATGTTCTAGTTAATCTGTCATCAAAGTTGTAAATGAATCAAAATGACAATCTTTTTTAATTATTTACTTAAAAAGCCTCCCAGGTACAGCCCATAACATTTTAAAATACAGCAGTTAACAATTATTATTAACATAGGAAAATACTAGGGAAT
The DNA here is from genome assembly GCA_026230005.1 of Gila orcuttii. Classification (NCBI taxonomy): domain Eukaryota; kingdom Metazoa; phylum Chordata; class Actinopteri; order Cypriniformes; family Leuciscidae; genus Gila; species Gila orcuttii. The sequence goes on along the minus strand of JAPDVR010000019.1, from coordinate 16,329,221 downwards.
ACACTTTGAGAACATGAATTTGGAATAAATACTCAGCAAAAAAAAAAAGTTGGGTACAATAGATGAAAACAATTCACCAAAGAATATGGAGGACGTTCTCTTAAATGGGAAGAAGCTGGAAGTGATGTGCTTTTGAAACAAAAGACTGTTGGACAAAATATAATGATACATGTCAGTTCAGTTACAAACATTGAAAATAAAAAGTGGATTCAAAAGCACTTTGTGACAATTTGCAACATTACAAGATGTTGGGGAACAACCACAGAGACAGTGCAAGTCTTTATGCATAGAAAATTAAAAATTCATACATAAAAACAATCTACCCCCACCTCCAAAACAAGAGGAATGTTTATCAAGATCCTCCACCAATAAGAGCATTTTAAGTTCAAAGCAAAGAACAGGGTGCAATCCAGTGCGTGCTGTCTTAAATAGTAAAAAAAGAAGAAAAAAAACGTAACAAAAAAGTCCACTTGCCACCAAACCTACTGCGCATGTATTTATCACTATTGCATAACAGCCACCATATATTAAAGCTAGGACAGTGTCAATCTCTGAAGGTTAATAAACCACGTACCAGCTCCAGGAATGTCTGAATGTGTATGCATTGCAACAGCATTGTGTAAACCAGTGTCTTGCACAGCACTCTATGCTACAGTACATGAGAGAGAAAGATAAGAAATGATGTGTGTGAGAAACAAAGCTTGTGGGGTGTTTGAAAAACAAACTGCGGCCCAAAGAACTGATGTTCTCACTGATGTTCACTTGAGATAACAGTGTCTTATTTAGATATCACGTAGCCCATAAGATTTTGAACAATTTCAAAGTCTCTTAATATACAAAGATCAATCCCACAGGATCTGCACTTAAACATCATTAAATAATGCATAATTAACCAAGGTTCTACTGGATATCACCCAGTAAGGCTTTATGTTCTTTCTGCATCTAGAATATAATCTGTATCACTTCTTGATCTTGAACCAAATAGCCAGAGCGAATCTAAAGACATCACATAGATACTACAGACAAAACATAAATGTAACCTGAATGACTTCAATGAAAACAGATTTATAGGTAGACTTGGTATTTAGCAATCTGATAAGGCTTGCTCTTGCCATTTAAGAGTGCAAAAAGTTGTGTCATGGGTACCCTGCATCAGACCTGTGTCAAATACTAGTCAAAAGTCATTATATATGCATACGGAAGTCCAATGCCTTTGCAAATAAATTTGATGTTTTTACAGGTACTTAAAACAGGTCGTTCCCCAACGTACGTTTTAAGCATTTTAAGATATCAGCAGACCACTGTTACATTATCCCATGGCATACAACTGAAAAACATGAAATAAAAAGGATTTTAAGACAAGCTTTTCTCAAAACCAACATGTGACAATAAATACCAGTTTAAGTCATGATTTAGTCAAATTATTTAGCTGCGTGATTACATCTACAGAGCCCAAAAGAACGGGAAATGGACTGTTTCCATCAGCTATGATTATAAACTTAAGAGCATGTAAAATATAATTCTCTCTCTATAAACATCTTAATTGGAGAGTACTAAAGGAAACTGCTACAGTACTTACATATAATACTTAGTTGAATAATATAATTTGACCATAGATCCTACACAACTATTGTGGTCCTATTTTGGTATATTTTTATGACAAACACCACATCAAAGATATCCATATAACTGTACCGTCTGTTTTTCTAAGCTGCCCACTGATAGATATTCCAATCGAAAAAGGTTTTAGTTACAGCTACAACAGCCAGTGAATTGTACTGCACAAATGGGGTCACATGACATCTAGGTCTTGGGTCTTGACATGCAATACAACTTGCCTGTCCTAATATACCTCAGAGTTACCTGCTTCTTAACATGCAAACCAGCAATATATAGATGTTTAGGATTCGATTTGGACTCGGGCACAGTCGGGTTAATCTTAGACGTACTACTTACTACTAAACACTGGCTGTAAACTTTGGTTTTGTTAACTGGAGGGAAAACTAGTGGTGTGGCTTGACTTCTGTGAGCTTATGCTACCATTACTTTACAGAAAGTCACGATCTAACACTAAAAATGCATCTGCTAAGCACGCTATATCTGAATGATCCTGGTCTGGCACTGTGTAAACATCGCTCGCAATTCGTTCTCTTGGGTTTCGTTGACAGCGTCTGTCTCTGGGCTTTTCTGCACCTTAGCTACAGCAAAGTTGATGCCTTGGGTAAGTCCGGCCTGGGTAAAACTAGCCACCTGCACCATGGAGCTCCTGATCTTCGCAAAGGGCGACACGACACGGCTTCCATTGCTGTCTGCCGGCGAGGGTCCTGTGATGCCTTCCAAACTCTTTTGTGACCCGCATGATGTGGCTGAGCCCGCAGGCTGGACAGTCAGTAGATTTGCCCCTCGGACAGGGGTCTCCACCTCCAGTTGAGATGGGCGAGGGAGTTGCTGTTGGCAATTTGAAGACCCCAGTCTTGTGTCAGGAGCCGAGGGGGCTTGAGGTGCTTGCGGTTTGGGTACTGGAGCCACTTCCTCGAAAACCTCTATTGGTTTGGTCTTGGCATCCTGGACAAACTGGTGGCAGTAAGCATCAATAGGTGTCCCAAAGTCAATCAGAATGGCTTCCTCTGCCTCCGAGGCTGTCCCAGGAGACTGGCCATCTGGGCCAACTGACAAGCTATCCGCAGTCTTATTATCACAGCCTGTGACTCGGATGACAGAGGGCACAGCAAGCTCGACGCTGCCAATTGACTGCGAGCGACTGCCAAGTCGTGGTGCAGATGCTACAATTCCACAGCTAGGAAGCACATAGTCTACGTTTTCCCGAGAGCCTGAGCATGGCAGCTCATCAGAGTTGTAGGAATCGGAATCAGAGGAAATCTCATCCGAATGTTTGTCTTTAAGGTCTTTCAGGGCTGCCGAACCAGTATTGCCATCATGGGTCTCTAAACTGCTGTCTGATTTCCAGAGGTTCATATGTAAATTGGGCTTGAGGAAGTTCACTTTCACCTCAGGCTTAGAGAAGGTCCCCAGTTTCCCCAAGGGCTTGAAGTTTCCAATGTTGACGTTAGTCTTTGTCTGCTTCACTTTCTGGTTTAGCGATGAGAACTTGTTCAAAAGGAAACTTTTGCCTTGAGCCAAACCAGACCCAAGGACTTGGTCCACAGCTTTTCCTTGTATTCCCATTATATCCTCATGTGGTTTGCTGTTTTTCCTGAAACAAAGCAATTAAAGCAAGATTCATTAACAATTTCGATGTTCAAAAAAGCCAGGGGAAAAAAACAAATCGGTTTAGGTTTGTGTAGTCTTAGGGTGCTTTCACACCTGCCTCATTTAGTTCGGTTGAATTGCACTAGAGTTCGTTTTCCCCCTTGGTGCGGTTCGTTTGGGCAGGTGTGAAAGCAGCAATCGCACTCGGGTGCGCACCAAAAGCGGACCAAATAAGCGTACCGAGACCTCCTCAAAGAGGTGGTCTCGGTACGCTTTCAAGCGAACTCTGGAGCGGTTAATTTGTGGTGAGAACGTGATCTGACCTCGAACAGACCCAACTGCCAAAAAACGGTGCATTTTTGGACTAAACCAGCTGCCGTAGTCAAACAAAATTATTATTTCTAAAGATTGTCAATAGCGCTCCCTTTAAGCCATGACTGACTTACCGCGTTCTGCACTCTCACTAAAATCTCATCATAAACACTGAAGTTGTCCGCACTGCACAGTGAATTTCTTATTTATATCACGTCTAGACTTGGTTGTTTATGGGGGGATTTGCGAAAGGATAAAGCTCGTGCTGATTCTGAACATACATTGTGAGCGAATTCTCCACATGTCTGCCGGATTTTCTTCTTTGTTTACTTCCGGGAGTTCTGTTGGAATTTTCCCGCACGTTAATTCTGACCAATTTAAGTGCAGTTGTGGAAATATGTTCAAGACACATCTGGCCAACGAGTGATGAGGATGTAGTCACGTGACTGCATTTTGGTTTGTTTAATCAACTCATCAACTGATTCGGACCAGAGCAATCAGTGTGGTGTGAAAAGGAACCAAAACGCCTGAAAATGATACAAAGTATAATTTTTCGCCCTTAGTCCGGACCAAATGAACCGAACTACAGGTGTGAAAGCACCCTTAATGTGAAAAAAAAAACCCCACATTACATCTATTTAAACCTGATCCAAAACACCATTAACAAATGAGATTTTTGTTAATGTGTCTCAGTCTAAATGATCAGATTGGATTTCTTTTTTTTACTTTTATCTTTTTGTCATTTGTTGTGCAACGAGTTGAAACATCCATTACTTAAGTCTCACAGTAACCTACAACAATCATACACAACAATCATATCCAGACACATAACTTATTTAGAAATCAGATTTATAAACAAAATCTGATTTCCCCTGCAGTGTCAACAAAGCCTTTGTGTCCTTTGTAAATAAGGTAAAAACCTTAAAGATGAACTGAACTGAAAAAACATTGATAACATGTTATGACAATTAAAAGTAAATTACATAAAAAATTAACTAAAAATATCAATATAGCTTTTTTTAAGCAGCACAAAAATTGCGTTTGTTACGCTGGCAATTTCGATGACGTCACTGGCATGGTAGGACCCGCAAAGGTATATAGGCAACAGCTGCAGGTCCTATATACACACACGAAAATTAGTAATTTTAATGGCACGGGTTACGCATTTGAGCATGTGAGGGACAGGCCAGTAGTATCTGACTACCACCACATGGAGGACGACCAATTTCAGGCTCCACATACAGTACAGGATCGTTTGGGGGGAAGTGTGTGGGCACGGGCGCTGCCGGAGCATGGACACTGCACCGGAGTCGATCTGTTGCAGAGAGGTCAACCTGGAACATTTATTGATCGGCGAAAATGCATCACCATATATCGTTCATTTCGGATGCTGTGCGGTGAGAGAGACGTGTTGGAGGAGGCTATGATATCTCTAAGGGATGTCCGAGCTGAGACGCTGGAGCGCCCCATAAGTAGCTGGTATGTAACAGTGTATTTTACGAATTGGCGACTGGGCTAGGCTAGGCTAACTTGTTATATCCTTTTCTCAGACTGTTAAAGTTAACAGCGTACCGGCAGTTCACTCTTTGGGCGAGGGGGCATTTGGGAAGGATGAATAAGATTCCGTTCCCATCCTGTGCAGTGAACTAACGTTACATCTTTTCCCCTCAGCCGAATATCAAGGATTCTAGTATGCGTTGAACTTGTAGCTAAATAAAACATTTGATGTCAGACGCTTCATATACTCATTGAGGTTTTTAACACATCTGTCTCTCGTACCTAGGATTAAACTCTAGAAATCCCGACTAGAATAATTTTGTTGACAAGGCCAGGGGGTAGAGAGAAGCCAGCTCTGCTGGTGTTGGTTGGCAACGGAGTAGCCTACCATGCCAGTGACGTAGTCGAATGTTGAAATCCAACATGGCGGCGCCCATGTAACAACAACAACATTTTCAACGTACCATTTTATCACTTTTAACAAATTCTGCCATTTTAATAATTGTACCAAAGAGAATAAACAAAATACATCTGTTATATCACATTTTTTCAAATTTCAGTTCAGTTCATCTTTAAAAATTAGTGTAAACTGAAGAAACCCACATACAAAAGTTTCTTCTTTTTTTACCTCTCTAGTTTCTTCTCAACGACCTGGACGTCAAGCCCCATAGCTTGCTTTGTAATACGAAGCATTTCAGCAATGCACTGGAGTGTGTCTGAAATGCAAACAACCCAACAAGTGCAGAGGAAAGGATCAATTATTCAACACAAACACAAGGCCAAGTTTATCTTTTACCAACTTAACCCATAATGTTATTCACAGAATTATGCAATACAGAAGCTGAACTAGTGCCACAACAAATCATAGTATCCCAGCACAAACCTTTCCCATCATCCTCTGGATTCCGTGTGACAGCCCTCAGCGTATGGAAGTAACCACTTATCTCCCCATTCTTATAGTGCAGCCGCATGCAGCAGTATTTAGGTTTTCCGAAAAGAGTTGGTTCTGGCCCTACAAAGACCAACATTAGCTAACTGTCATATCACAGAACATTATATTGACAAAAATTACACCCACAAGTTTATCTACAAGCTATTACCAATTTCGATCTTTTCAAGACCTTCTAAACTGAGTCTCTGGTACTGGTTGACTTTGTCCGCCTCCTCATCATAACTAAATAGAAACAAAGTGAAGTGGCATTACTAAATCAATACCAAGAAAAAAAGGATTTCTTATTTTAAAAAACAAACTTTGAGAGAAAATACACAAACTTTGAGAGAAAATGCACTTACTAGGCTACATAATATGCACAGTTGGACAGCAGCAGAAGGACGTCAACATCTTTATGGGTGGCATCTATAAGACTGAAAGTGTGGAACAAAGCAACAGCAGCACAATAAAAGGTCAAAATCTTCAAAGTGAGGCTCATGAATATTACCATTAAACCCTGGGCATATAGGAGAAAAAGCAACAAATGAAAATGCAGAATGCAGGACATTTCACTAGAACGCATTTAATCATCTGAGGTTAACTCTGACCATAATATATTATGCTTATTCGAGCATATCTTGTATGAAGATTTACTCAAATAAGCATTACATATTATGGTCAGAGCTAACCTCTTTCAATTTGCAAAGATTGAATTCCAACCCAATCAGTAACAGTTTTCAGGCATCTATCACCATGGCCTACCACCAACAGATGCTCAAAAGATTTGAGGAAATATGGCTCCCTCACCCAAACAATAATTGTACAAATATGAAAAAACAATATGCACAAGTACCTCTGAGCCGTTGACAACAAACTGTAGGAGGAAGAGTACACTAAACATATGAATTTTTAAATCAAGCTTTATAATAGATCCTAGCATTATTACAGTATTTTTTTTATATTTATAATTGCAATTAATTTTTGCATTATTGTAATTTTTTATTCTTCGGTTGTAACTGGATATTTCCCAATAAAGAAAAAAAAAGCGATTACACAGTTAAGGGCCGTTCACGCAGAACACATTTCTGTATTCCACTGTGCTGCTTTTTCATTATTTTTCTTTGTAAATATGGATTAGACTAACATCTACACAGCATTCTAAAAATATGGCATTCAAGTTAAAGAAACATTTTTAAAAAGTGCTTTAAGACCTTCTGTTTCTTTTGATGCCACTGCCCTAAGTCTTGCGTATTTGAATGCAAAAACTCGTCCTGAGTGTGCAGCCCCTTAATACAGCATCTTTTTCTGAAACTGCATCATACAACTGGCTTGAAATGAGAACTCTCCTAAAAACACTGCATGATGAAGTTGAGGGCTCCCACCTTGGATCACAGTCTATAAGAGCCCATCCACCGTGGAACTTCTCATCATCAGGTAACAGCATCTGCATGTACGTCTGCAGCAGAAGGCTGACCTGCTCCTGAGCTCCTCTTTGGCTCTCCTTCTCCTTCTCCTCATGCTCCTTCTCTTTGCTGAAGATGGAGTAGAGGTCTTCTGTTACTGGATGTCCCATCATGAGGTCTGGGAGGATCAGAGATACAGTACATGGCAGATGAGGTACTAAGCTGTGCTAATAGCACTGTGTGCCTAACATCAAAAATACATAAGGATTCAAATGACAATCTCCCATGCTCACCAATGACGGCCTGTCGGTAGGCATCTCTGAAACGGTTCAGATAGTAACGATTAGCTGAGTTCACACCATCCTTCATCACCCCAGCTAACTTTCGCTCTCCTGTTCGTGTGAAATCTCCCTACACAAGAGATAGCACATATCAGACTAAGCGGACAAGCTTATTGGGTGGTCATCATTGTCCTACTTCAGTTATGTTATGAGACTAAAGGTTTTAGTCTCAATTTTTTTTCTCCTATTCGTCCTTAAAAAGATTTAATTACAAAACCATAAAAAAAAAAACTTAATTTGTTTGTATATAAAGCAATAATTAACAAATAAATTAATCATGAATTTACATAAGTAAATAAATTATTTACATAATATTTAGATGATTTATATAATATAGGCACTCCAGATAAGATGAATGGTCAAAAGATTACTGACTTGTCAATCTGCAGTCTAGATACTATATGCTGACAGATGGTGGTGTAAACGGGCAATGGGGACAGCATAAAAATCAATGGCAGGCATTCAGTCTATTTACCTTTAGGGCAGCTGTGCCAGCATACTGACGGCTAATGGTGTCTCCATTGTTGGCCCACATCACCTGATAGATTCTGTAACACTTGAGGGGCAGTGGCTGCTCTGGTGGCATTACACCAAGTTTTTTCAGCTGGAACCAAACAGATGAAAAGACTCTTTGAATGTACTGGCACACTGAAAACATCTGAGAGAGGCAAAGACACTACACTGTTCTGTGGGTGCGGTATGGCAGCGCTCCTAGAAACCAGTTTTATTTACACCTTAAGGCATTTAGCATATGATCTTATCCCAAACGACTTTGATTTTTATGTGTGAATTTATCAGTGTAGCATGTTCCAATCTCAAATGTGAATTTGTGTACCTGCTGTTCCATGACCACACGGGCTATAGCGGCCTGTACCACATTAGTTCTGTCCAAGCAATCCATGCAGTTAACCCGGAAGATGCCTTCCTGTTGGCAGATGACTCCTGCTTGGTCCACCCTATTTGCAAATCAAAGTAGATTGATTATAATCAACCAGCAGTCCAGCTGACATTGACTAACTCGGGAGCAAAAGTAGTTTTTATGAGAGAATTGGGACTAAAGGGCCAATGAAAGACTCACCAGGCCCATCTCGTGTCTGTGATAATGTCATAGATGGCATCAGTGAGAGTCTGCACATTTTCAAACTTCATCCCTCGACTGGGAAGTGACAAAGGAGAAAATCTGTTGTTGAGATTTGACCATAACAGGCTCTTTTGTAAAATTCACAAGGTTGGGTATCTTACCAGTGCTCATGGAAGTCAAATGAAACGTATGTTAGGTTGGGATTATTGTACAGCAGCACTTGTTTGAGGAAAGCATCACCAATTATCTTCTCACGTCCATTTTGGTCCACTAAATTAATGATGACCTGATGGTGGAAAAAAAAACACCTCTGTAATATAAGGATGATATTTATTGCTTTTTGTTAGGGCTGTTAATGTGTTGACAAATGAAATTATGATTAATGCAGGTCATTTGTTTTGACCAATAACATTAATTTTGACATTATAACAATTGTGTTTTGTCTCATATCTAAAAAAAATAAAAATAATAATAATAATAATAATTAAAAACTACAAAGGTTTAGTGTCAGAAAGTAGTTTTTTTTTTTAAATAATAATAATAATAATAATACAAATCAGGATTTTAGAATGACTTCTGAAGGATCATGTGACACTGAAGACTGTAGTAATGGCTACTGAAAATTCAGCTCTGCCATCACAGGAATAAATTACATTTTAAATATATAGTAAAATAAATAAAAAGTTATTTTAAATTGTAATAATATTTCACAATATTACTCGTTTTACTATATTTTTAATCAAATCAATGCAGCCTTGCTGAGCATAAGGATTTCTGATCAGTGTCGTTATATATTATACTTTACATATTTCACTATGAATGTCATCCAGACAGAACTGCTGAATTCAGTAATTACACATATTTAAAGTCTTGTAAAGAAATCAAATGCCCTACTTTTATACTACATTAAAAAAAATAGTATTTCATTAAATATTAGTATTTTTGTTATTTTAAACACACCTTACCAGTTTTTTGTAAATCTCAACTTGCTGTTCAAAGTGAGAGGCAAAATAAGGCATAGTTTCCCTCTCTCCTGCAACAAAACACATCTGAGATAACACATCATGTAGGAAACTCACAACGCTGCAGGTGGATCACAGAATCAAAGTCACGGTAAAGTGCTGAGCCATCACCACTGAGCCCCAACATCCTCTCTGTTCAACTAAGAAACCATGAAAACACACCTTCTTCACACCTGATGCCATTCACAGGACAATGACTAAGCTGATGAATCACAGTAATAGCTCGTCTATAAACAGAAGTGCTAGACTGCGCTGCGAGTTAGATCACATTTATGATTTGAAGAGAGAACTACACAGATAAACCTCACCTTTCTCTATCCGAGGTCTGGGGTTGTAGCGGTACCCAGCTTGGCTCCAGAACACAGGGACAGAGCCTCGCGTTTGTACAAAGGACAGCGTGTGACTGTGCACGTGGATTAGTTGCTCCGTCTCCACATAGTTGGCCACATGTCCGTCTGCATCCACCCCCCTCCGCTTGTAGCGCATTCCTTCATTGGAAAGCACATGATGATGTGTTATCATATTAACGGCATGCAAAGTAAATTTGAAGTTCTTTATTTACTTATGCACTGTACCTGCACGGTGGCGGCTTCTTCTGGAGATGAGGGCCACGGTGAAGCGAGGGTGAATATCATCCACACAGGTGGGTTCCTGCAGAGGCGTCTCCGGGCTGCTCCTCTCTTCATCAGAGCTCTCGTTATAGTTCACCACCAGCTCCTCCACCTGCACGAAGCCTTGGATGATAGGAATTACCCAAAAGTCCACCTGAGGCACCTGCAAAACAGGGCTTTTTTTATTATCACCATTCAGGGCTTGTTTACATATTCAAACATTAACCATTACGATTCTGGAAAATTTGATTAAACAGTTTTGCACCTGCAAGTCAATTAGGTCTTTGACCATATGCTTGTTCCAGAAGAATCTATCATCCACCTAAAAGAAAACAAAAACATATTATGGGCATCAGTATTCTGTGAGTTTGTGTGTGGAATGTGTTCATGTTTGTGTTTTATGGACTTTCTATTAGGAAATACAGAGAGACCGGAAATGATTGCGGGAACATTGGAGAATGGGATTGGAAAATGACACAGCTCAAGCACTGACTTAAGAAAGTTTTAATAAGTTTGTTATGGTTTTTGTCATTCTTTTTTTGTTTTAAAATATTTACATTTTATTTGAGATTTGAATGAATGAATGAATATATATATATATATATATATACATACATACATACATATATATATAGCTAACAATAACACTGTGGTGAACGCACTATAGCTTCTTCCCTTCAGTCATTGTTCATTGTTAGCTATATCTTAAGAAATAACTGATACAAATTTGTCAGAGATCTACTGTTTAGTGCAATATCCAGGAAGTTTCTAAAGATAATAGTTTATTCAATAAAAAAAGAGAAATGAAGCTTGGCTATAAATGTATTGCATCCTGTATGTGTGGTACAAGTGCAAAAGAGTGCGAAACATCATTACTCAAATAAACTCAACAGTTTCCTGCTTTCTCAAATATCTGCACAATTGTCACCTATATCAATATTAAAAGACATTTTGGAATTTCATTATCCTCAAGTTAGTCTTTTGTAATTTTTTTAACCCGTTGCTCATTGAAAATAAAAGGAGTTGAAGCAAATAAATGGCTAATAGCTACATTTATACTTGCGGTCTTTTTCAAATAATAACTTGAAACCACAAAGCTAAAACACTCATTCAAGTAGACATTTAACTTTCAAAATATATAAAACAAAAACTCTCACCTTTTTCCACAGGGGCTGATCTGACTTGCCTAACGCTCCCTGTCGCTGGACTGTATTGGTTAGGTCATAGGTCAGACTATAGTAAAATGAATCCGAGTCCATGAATATCTTATAGAGCTCTTCAAACAGCCGCCTCTCCAGACGTTCCTTCTCTTTATTCTCCTTGACCTGAAAGGCAGGGGAATACTGGATGGGAGTGAACAAACAAAAGGAGGTTAAAGAGACAATACTAAGTTGAGTAAAGAGAAGTACATTTATGGGCGAATCAGAGGGCTCTGTTTTTACATTTTCAGATTTTATTTATATTAACAATGCTAACATGTCAAAAAGATTAAGTAAAATGAGAATATTTAGGCTCAAAATTATTGTCATTTTAAAGTGATATCAATGATCAAAATTTCCAAATGACCCATCAACCTTTTTCTTCATGGGAACAGCAACATTAGATTTGATCTGACTCAGGGTCTTTAACAGGAACTTGGACTCGTCCGGTGACTGGGTGATTTTCTCTGGTTTGTTGATTCCAAAATGATGCTTTTTACAGAGCTGAAGGAGAATGGAAGAAAAAGAATAGTTGACAAAGAGTTAGTGTTATTGCTAACAATCTGCTGTTATTGGTGACAAATCTACATCCATATATAGTACACGAACATCTCTGTTTCCCTGCTCAAAGTCCATCTGAAAAATGCTGCTACAGTAATTGCTTTAATTAAAACCAAAAGGGTGCCAAGATGAATACTAAAACTAGCCTGCTGATGCCAGAGCAGATTCATGTGCCCATTAAATAGACAGAACAACTAGAGTCAAACTACATAGGCAGGCTGCTATCTCAAAGTAATTCAAGGCAATTATTCTGTGATAAACTACTCAAGCAGAGATAGCACGCCAGGAGAATGGATAACAGTGACCTCTGACTGTTTCACTTACATGGTTAAACATCTCCTTTAATCCCAGATGCTCAGCTGAGAGACTGACTCCTTAGAAACATCATGCTTCCTCTGGAACCCTTAGAAACATACACCACTACTCTCGCACTAGTTATAAGTCAACCATTTACTACAGGAGAGGGATGAAATATCTAAAGTTGTGGTCTAAGCATTAAATGGACGCACTAACAAGTGGGAATTTGGGAAGACAGTCCGGTAAATTCTATCAGGATCAAATGCTTGCTACAAGAAATCACTCTTCTAATGTTTTTTTTTTCAGTTCCAAATAAGGTTTTTCAAAAACTTAAAGGGGCTATATGTAAGCATTTTCATGTATTAATCTCTATTTATTGCCAATATGTGAACAGCTTGTAATGAAACTTAAAAAGAAGAGACATTCCACGACTTCCTAGGCTGTCTATGAAAGCCTTAAGACTGATTTTGTATGTGAAGGACTCGGGACATTTTTGCCAGGAAAATCAAAAAGATGTGACGTTTATGCACGCTCCCAAGAGCCTCCCTTCCATTCAATGAGACATGAAATGAATGCTTATACGATGTTCAGGATATTGCAGAAAGAGCCATTCGGTACTGTAATGTCACGGAGTAATCCAAAGAAATGTGATTAATTCAAGCTATAGTCTCACATATCCAGACCTGTGTCTCTAATAACAAGTGGTTCCGAATTCTACATATAGCCCCTTTAACCCTGGGTCATTCTATTATTATTTTTTTAACCCTGGGTCATTCTAAACCCTGGTAAATGGAATCCTGGTTTATCTTGCTTAACATTTCACAGCACTGCTCACAATTTACCAAGGGTTACAATTAATCCTGGGTATTCACAAATTCCACGTCAACCATTTACTACACAAGAGGGCTAAAATACCTAAAGTCTTGGCCTAAGTGTCTAGGCACACTAACAAGTGGGAATTCGGGTAGACAGTCCAGTAAATTCTATCAGAATCCAATGAATGCTCTCTACCAACATGGATAATGGCAAGAAATAACTCTTCAAATGTTAGAGCAACACATCTATACGATGAAATGTAATGGTTAATGTAGCCAATTTGTACATTATGTCTTTGTCTGATTCCAACATGGAGAACGTTTTCACAAAACAGTCAGTATTAGTCACCTCTAATTCTAGATCCTGTGGTTCATCCTCTGAGAGTGGAATGACTACTATCTTGGTGATCTTGTAGACTTTGTGGTCTCCTGGCAACTGGCCCACCAATGCTTTCTGGCGAATCAGGATCAGACCCAGAGGAAGATCTGCCCAAAAGGGGGGAGGAAGGGAATGTGTCATGAGTGAAGAGTTCCACGCCTCATTTTCCTGCTCTATCCGGCATGATTCATTCCAATGGCAAACATTCTCATAACAATGACTTCAAAGACATTTGCATTGAGACGAGATGCAGTCATACTTTCACTGACAACTCAATGTAAATCAACAGATAAAAGCAGTAAAGCACACCCTGCAGCAGGCAACTCTGAGATCTTTTAGGTGGAAATTTTAATGAGAACAGCCTTGACTCTTTGTAGGAACGGTGCAGGGAAATATCAGGTTTGCCCACTGGGTTATGTTACAAAGTAAGGCATGTATAATATGTAGCAAGATACTGATGATATGGCTCCTCTGTGTAGCCTTGCCCTGAAAAACTGCAAAAAAAGTCGAACAATTATTTTAGCCATCAATACTATTACAAAATGCAGAGTATATATACAGAGAAAGCAAGTGTTTCTCTGAAAAAGGAAGATAGATTGGCATTATAATGGCATTATACATAATGTCAACCTGTTAACAATAGACAGAAGTTGACTTCTCAAATCAGCCACCGAATGATGAAATGAAAGTATCATACATGCCATAATTTCACTTCTGTACTAATAATCCCTCAAGAGCTTTTTAATCTATTAAGAGGCATTTGTTTAATGGAAATGGATTTCTATATATGGATAATCCATGACAATATTCTTTGAACTGCGTATCCTGTAAATACCACAGTATGTGAATAAGGCAAATATTCAATGCCATTCTATTTAATCTACTAAAGCTACATCAGAACAGATGGGCTAAAGCACTGAGAGACATTTAGCAATTACAAAAAAATAATAAACCAAATTTAGCTGACATTTCTGATGCTGGAGCTGCCTTTCATTATGTTAATTATGAGTCTCTGGTACCCAGTTTCTTCCTGCTGCAAACTGAATTACAGAAAAAAGAAAACAATCCCGTATTCTATTAAATCAGGAACTGATTGACGTTTTATATCAACATTAGACTATAAGCTTTAGAGCCACTAAATTTATTGCAAACATTACAGTGAATTAAAAATGTTAATTCTCAATCTTTATACACAAAATATACCAGTCTGACGATCAGACTTACCGGCATGAAGCTGTATTTTTCCAATAATACCCTCTACAAGGCCCAGACAGACAGGGTTCCATGCTAGCAGGAGGTCGGTTGCTGAAAGAAGGATTAAAATAAGTCACAAGCGTTCAAAACATTTTTTCAGCTCCTAATAAGGGCTTTTCACACTTGAAATAATTAACCCTGGGTCATTCTAAACCCTGGGTAAACGGAATCCTGGGTTATCTTGCTTCGGATTTCACACTGCTCACAATTTACCCGGGGTTAACAATTATTGTAGGTATTCATACGCTGAAGATTCAAACAGTACATTTCTAAACCCTGGGTTAATGACTGGATGCATTACATGACCTATTTACAGGCTCTAGCATTGCACATCATCACATTATACATTGCCCACTGTACTATGAAGTTTCTTCCTGAATTTTCCTGAATTCAGACTATAAAGGCAAGAATGAAACCATCTCTTCTTCACTTCAATTCATGTTTTCCATCACCATTTGACATGTTTCTCCTGAAACTACGAAACGACTGTTTACAATGCGATGCGTTTCCATGACTGTCCAAAGCATGTGCATATAAGGTATGCGTTTAGGTGTCTGTTGTTAAGCATCTAGCTGTAAGTTTCTAACACCACATCATTTCACACGGCACAAGTTTCATAACACTGGGTAAAAAGCGGTGCTAAACCCATTATAAATTGCACGTGAAACTTTTCTCTACCTAGGATTAAAATGGGGTTTAGAAAACTGAAGGTACTTCAAGCAACAGAAAACAGGAGTAACTCAAAGGTTGCCAGTTTTCGTCCTCAGATAAGGCACACTTTATGTTTTGAAATATTTTGGACAATCGGCCTATATGTTCATTTCGAGTGTTTTTTAAAATAATTTTGCTCATTAATTGCTCACTAATTTTATTATTACAATTAATGTGAATATTTTTGTTTATTTATAATTAAACACACACACACAAATACATTTTTTATATTTTTATAAATTGTTGTCTTACATAAATTCTTTTTCTTTCTTTTTTTTTTTTGCACTGCTGCATCTGGGACAGAAGAACCATCACAGCTTCTTTCGACTTTCTAAGGTTATGTGGCTGTTCACAATTGATCTAAAAAAAACTATCAAAAGCATCTTTAAGCCAGGTTCCTCACAAAGATGACTGCTAACCTGAGTCACCAATTTCATTGCTGAGAAATACCTCTTAAGATGATTGATCAGCATCACCTACATTTTTAGGAATGATGAGCAGGGTCTGAGATGTCATGTGCAAAGACAGGATTTTATGGAGTATCTGAGAGTATGGTAGCTTAATAGCTCCTACAATCTTTTGACAGATATCATAGTTCCATTTGGAAGTGGACACTCTCAGCACATTTGCCACTGTCGTGCACTCAACCATCTCCTGACTAACTGGGAAGAGACATTCACAGTCTGATGATGGATGGGTGGGAGCTGGATGTGCTGCATCATGAAGTTGCCAAAAACCCTCCATAATGACCATGAGCTTGGCATTGGGCATCATTCCAGTTTGAGGAAAGTTCTCCAACTACTAGACCATTGAAAGCTGGTACATCCGTGGAGTTGAATGATATCTTGGTAGCAGCAGTTACTTACCAAATACCAAGAAATTCTGAAACTAAATTCAATTCAACATTGCACTCAACTTGTTATGATGATAATATAATTTGTAGTTAAAATTACATCACTGTGATCTATTCATACAAGTATCTAATAGAAGTTTGAAGTGGCTAACCTTTAATTTGACATTATTATGATCTATTCATCTGCCACACTACATCGACTGGGACTGAATAATAAGCAAACTATTAGCTAAGTAATACGGTGGTATAAACTCACCCAGACATGCTGGCAACTATGGAATTTGTTAAAAAAGAACTGAGACTGTATCTATGCATCATGAATACAGTGGAAACCCTTATCCAGTTAAATAATGGAACAGACTGCAACCTAAACCTGATCAGCTCGACTGCACACACATGGCTAAAAACAGCTAGAACTTATTCAAATCTTCACAGGCTGCAATTTTCCAGATAATCTGCAGGACAAACTAGCTGCCCATCTAGTTTTAGGCTTGGCAAGAGATAGAAGTGGTGTGGATAGGTAGACATTCAAAGGCGAGATAAAAAAAGGGTGAGAGAAAGGCATTTTTAGTTGTCTGTGTGATCATAAAACAGCTGTCATGGTTGAGTATGCAAACCTTTTGGTAAAAAAAATCTAAACGCAAAAAAATATAGGCTATATCTGCAAAACACTGTTATTACTGATAAAAGACATACAATGCATACATGACACAAGAGCGATGTCAAAACTGCCTGAGGTTAAAGAAACACATCGGTACCTTGTACTTTATTGGTTTACTGCCTGTGCAGAAAACTCTCATTTGACTATCTACCACTACTATGCCTTGCCCGAACACACGTACCACTTTCTCCAAGAGAACAGTCACATGTCTGACCATGACTTTAACCTTCACCTTTTAACAGTGTAACTATATAATTATCTTGTGAGACGTCTAACAGCACTATCCAGCATATTTAGAAATACACCAACTCACTGGTAAGATGAGTTGATGGACATTTAAATATTTATTCACTACTGACATTTCTTCCCAAACAGCCATTTTTAAATAACAAATTATGATAAAAAATAAACTAATAATGTTTAATTAGGCCATTTAGTGGTCATTTGTAACCCCTGTAAACTGGTTATGTATACTATTATTCACAGATCTAGCCTGCACAATTGAAACTGGGCCCAAAGGATGTCATAACATTAAACCAAGATAATGTTGATGCAAAAATGAGCATCCTCGTGTTGTATGGCTCTCTTCCATGGAACAAGAAAGTAGATGTCAGGCAGAATTTTAGGGACTGACACTTTCACTATTCACTTTTATTGTGTGGGGAAAAACATGATATGAAAGTAGTAGTGGTAACTGAACCTGTCAGTGCCTAGCACTCTGTTACATCTACTTTCATGTTCCACCTAAGAAATAGTTACACAGGTTTGGAATAAAATCGTGAGTAAATTATGACAGAAATGTTATTTTCATGTTTTGTCCCATTAAGATTTCTCAATCTGACATCTAAACGCCCTTGACCAAAATATACTGACCCCCAAACCATTTAACGTTACTGTCTGGAATTAGTAAAAGGGTTTTTTAGCCACGACATCATCCGATCAAAACATCAGAGGTTTGCAGTTTGCACTGACACTCATTCTCTGCTTTGAAAGTAGGGCAATGAAAACACCACAAATGGACATCTTTCAAGACAACAGTCTAGCTCGACAGATTAAAAAATCTGACATTTCCATCGCTTTAACGTCTATACAACTAACGTTATACAACTCAGTGATCCGTCTTCTCATGTCAGGAGCACAAATCACTAATTTTGTCTCTGTTTTGAAGCAGTGTGTCGTGTACATTATGCACGAGGAATGGCAACAATGTAGACAGTGAAAACGAAAACATTGAAACGCATGTACACTGTATAAGTTAAAATGCAAGCATTACCCGGTCTCACGGCCAGAGATCCATCTTTCCTGCTGCACCACAGCGCGTTATCTCCGCTCTGAAGAATATAATGATCTTTAGCTTGAAACAGCTCCATGTTCATCATAATACCAACACATAAGAGCGTCTCGACACTAAACCGCTGGATTTGTTCCCGATCCGAGAAACGAGGAAATGAAGCAGCTCCCTTGTCGTCCACTGGCAGTCCAGATAGACGCCAGCTAACCTGCTAGCTCTGTACCTGTGTAAACGTTTATAATCATCTGATAAAGCATCATGCTTCTATGTCAGGTACTGGACGATCATCGAAAATGGCTGCGCATTTAATGTCAGTTTAATAAGGGCGATATTGTTGTAGTGGTTCGTAAATGTACCGGTCTGTCTAATATTTTCCACTGAGGGGAGCAGCAGCGAATGAAACGATTTCCTCCACTTATACACACACGTGACCTCTTCCGTCACACCGAACATAGGTCAACTGTGACTAGATGCCCCACCTGCAATTCTTGTTTTGATGTATTCTTATTATATCGTTACTCGTATTGCATTGTATTTTAGAGAACCTTATATAATTGTTGACCTGTTTCAATATTAAATTGCTGATTCGATATTTGAAGGTTTGTAAAAGTGGGTATTATGCTATGTAAATTCATATTTCTGTGGGTCAAAATAATTAATCATTCGAGCACTGTCAATTATACATGACATTGTGGGGGTCACACTCAGTGGCGTCATGCCCATTCAAGTGAGGGGGCACGTGCCCCCTCAGATTTTTCCTCCCTGATAATTTTTTTGTCACAACTTTATTCCTATTATGCTCCATAATTACCAGAGCCTATAACGACTCAAATGTATTCTTCTGGATGTGTAATAAATCGGTCAGCATCAGCCCGCCCCTTTTTCCTAATATGGTGTCTGTGTATATCAAATCTAGAGCGGTACGTGCGTAGCGATCTAGAATCTTTGCTGTGTATGTTCAAGCAACTCACTCGTCTCGCACGTTGAGCTGGCACTGTTTTACAGATGGTCTTGAAGTGGTAAGTGGGCAAAGCAACAAATCGGCATTGAATTAGTTATCGGATGATATTAAAAGGTAGTGGGATTATTTGTGGTTGACCTGGAAATTTTAACTATCAAAAAGTTATGGATTTGATATTAGCTGCGAATTGAGAGCATTAACTTAAGTTGTGTCAGTGTAACGTTATCGATAGCTAGCCTAGTCTAACCGTAAACTAGTTGGCTAACGTTACTGCCTGCCATACAAAGCCAATAAGCCATAGTAACGTTATCTAATCGGTTTTGAAACATCTGTTCTGTTTTGTCTTGTGTCAAAGTCTCCAGCTGGTTTAATTGTTTTCTGTTTCATAGAAACGAGGGTGTTAAATATGTTGTAGGCTAACTGCAAAATCCAACCTAACGTTATCAAGGCATCGACTTGATGTCACATGTCTGTCCTGTCTTGTTATGCACATGGGTGTTTTGTTATCTTGAGCCATGTGCTCTTGTCGTTGTTTAAATCCCTCCCCCTTGTTATCTGATTATTGATTAATTGCTCCACCTGTCTGTCTCGTTACCCTCCTTTGTTTGCCTCCCTATTTAGTCTTCCTGTGTTTGCTGTCCTGTGCTCGTTCGTTGTCATTGTTACGTGGTTTAGTCGTGTGGAGTTCTGTGCCTGTCCTGTCTGGTCTGTGTTGGATTTAGTTTTGAAACATTGGAATTCTTTTGTTGGTTTGTTTATTTTATGTGTTGTCTTTATTAAATTCTTCATTTCACTCCGCATTTGAGTCCTCTTCTCCATTTCTCCACAGGCCACCGTGACAGAACGAACGAGCCAATGTGGATTCAGTGGAGCGAACTTTCTCCTGCGGAGAGGGAGAATGGGATTTCTTTGTTTAAATATTTATCCATGTGCGTTCAAAGGAATGAGGAAAGGAGGGCAGCAGAGTCATCATCACTGGATCCGTCAAGCGTGGGGACTTCATCGATGGTTTTAGCCAGCCTCGAGTTTGCACACATCCGTCAGAAAGGACGGAGGAGGAGAAGGAGACCTGCGCCTGAGACTGAGCACGTCCAGTCTGCTCAGTCTGAGACAGATCTGGAAATACCCATTTGTGTGGCCGCTAAGGCAGTTACGGACTATCTGGAGCATCTGGGTCGGATCCTGGACATGCCCGTGTCTGCTTTCCCTGAGCCGGAGCCCGTGTCTGCTGTCCCTGAGCAGGAGCCCGTGTCTGCTGTCCCTGAGCAGGAGCCCGTGTCTGCTGTCCCTGAGCAGGAGCCCGTGTCTGCTGTCCCTGAGCAGGAGCCCGTGTCTGCTGTCCCTGAGCAGGAGCCCGTGTCTGCTGTCCCTGAGCAGGAGCCCGTGTCTGCTGTCCCTGAGCAGGAGCCCGTGTCTGCTGTCCCTGAGCAGGAGCCCGTGTCTGCTGTCCCTGAGCAGGAGCCCGTGTCTGCTGTCCCTGAGCAGGAGCCCGTGTCTGCTGTCCCTGAGCAGGAGCCCGTGTCTGCTGTCCCTGAGCCGGAGCCCGTGTCTGCTGTCCCTGAGCCGGAGCCCGTGTCTGCTGTCCCTGAGCCGGAGCCCGTGTCTGCTGTCCCTGAGCCGGAGCCCGTGTCTGCTGTCCCTGAGCCGGAGCCCGTGTCTGCTGTCCCTGAGCCGGAGCCCGTGTCTGCTGTCCCTGAGCCGGAGCCCGTGTCTGCTGTCCCTGAGCCGGAGCCCGTGTCTGCTGTCCCTGAGCCGGAGCCCGTGTCTGCTGTCCCTGAGCCGGAGCCCGTGTCTGCTGTCCCTGAGCCGGAGCCCGTGTCTGCTGTCCCTGAGCCGGAGCCCGTGTCTGCTGTCCCTGAGCCGGAGCCCGTGTCTGCTGTCCCTGAGCCGGAGCCCGTGTCTGCTGTCCCTGAGCCGGAGCCCGTGTCTGCTGTCCCTGAGCCGGAGCCCGTGTCTGCTGTCCCTGAGCCGGAGCCCGTGTCTGCTGTCCCTGAGCCGGAGCCCGTGTCTGCTGTCCCTGAGCCGGAGCCCGTGTCTGCTGTCCCTGAGCCGGAGCCCGTGTCTGCTGTCCCTGAGCCGGAGCCCGTGTCTGCTGTCCCTGAGCCGGAGCCCGTGTCTGCTGTCCCAGTGCCTGTTCCGGAGCCGGAGGCAGTGCCTGTTCCAGAGCCGGAGGCAGAGCCAGTGCCTGTTCCAGAGCTGGAGCCAATGTCTGTTCCAGAGCCAGTGCCTGTTCCAGCGCCAGAGCCAGTGTTTGTTTCTGTGTTTGTGTCTGTTCTTGTGGCTGTCACAGTTTTGGTGTCTGTTCCTGAGCCGGTGTCTGTTCCTGAGCCCTGGCCGCCCGAGGGGTCGTCACCGCTTCGCCCTGGCCGCCCGAGGGGTCGTCACCGCTTCGCCCTGGCCGCCCGAGGGGTCGTCACCGCTTCGCCCTGGCCGCCCGAGGGGTCGTCACCGCTTCGCCCTGGCCGCCCGAGGGGTCGTCACCGCTTCGCCCTGGCCGCCCGAGGGGTCGTCACCGCTTCGCCCTGGCCGCCCGAGGGGTCGTCACCGCTTCGCCCTGGCCGCCCGAGGGGTCGTCACCGCTTCGCCCTGGCCGCCCGAGGGGTCGTCACCGCTTCGCCCTGGCCGCCCGAGGGGTCGTCACCGCTTCGCCCTGGCCGCCCGAGGGGTCGTCACCGCTTCGCCCTGGCCGCCCGAGGGGTCGTCACCGCTTCGCCCTGGCCGCCCGAGGGGTCGTCACCGCTTCGCCCTGGCCGCCCGAGGGGTCGTCACCGCTTCGCCCTGGCCGCCCGAGGGGTCGTCACCGCTTCGCCCTGGCCGCCCGAGGGGTCGTCACCGCTTCGCCCTGGCCGCCCGAGGGGTCCGTCTGCTTCGCCCTGGCCGCCCGAGGGGTCCTCACCGCCCTGGCCGCCCGAGGGGTCCTCACCGCCCTGGCCGCCCGAGGGGTCCTCACCGCCCTGGCCGCCCGAGGGGTCCGTCTGCTTCGCCCTGGCCGCCCGAGGGGTCCGTCCTCACCGCCCTGGCCGCCCGAGGGGCCCGTCTGCTTCGCCCTGGCCGCCCGAGGGGCCCGTCTGCTTCGCCCTGGCCGCCCGAGGGGTCCGTCTGCTTCGCCCTGGCCGCCCGAGGGGTCCGTCCTCACCGCCCTGGCCGCCCGAGGGGTCCGTCCTCACCGCCCTGGCCGCCCGAGGGGTCCGTCTGCTTCGCCCTGGCCGCCCGAGGGGCCCGTCTGCTTCGCCCTGGCCGCCCGAGGGGTCCTCACCGCCCTGGCCGCCCGAGGGGTCCTCACCGCCCTGGCCGCCCGAGGGGCCCGTCTGCTTCGCCCTGGCCGCCCGAGGGGCCCGTCTGCTTCGCCCTGGCCGCCCGAGGGGCCCGTCTGCTTCGCCCTGGCCGCCCGAGGGGCCCGTCTGCTTCGCCCTGGCCGCCCGAGGGGCCCGTCTGCTTCGCCCTGGCCGCCCGAGGGGCCCGTCTGCTTCGCCCTGGCCGCCCGAGGGGCCCGTCTGCTTCGCCCTGGCCGCCCGAGGGGCCCGTCTGCTTCGCCCTGGCCGCCCGAGGGGCCCGTCTGCTTCGCCCTGGCCGCCCGAGGGGCCCGTCTGCTTCGCCCTGGCCGCCCGAGGGGCCCGTCTGCTTCGCCCTGGCCGCCCGAGGGGCCCGTCTGCTTCGCCCTGGCCGCCCGAGGGGCCCGTCTGCTTCGCCCTGGTCTGTCTCTCCTGTCACCCCCCTGGCCTGTCCCTCCTGTCCCGCCCGGGTCGGATGGAGCGTCTGGTAGCCGCTCCGTAGGGAGGGGGTTATGTCACATGTCTGTCCTGTCTTGTTATGCACATGGGTGTTTTGTTATCTTGAGCCATGTGCTCTTGTTAACATTTAGATTTAACATTAGATTTAACATTTAACATTTAGATTTAACATTTAGATTTAACATTTAGATTTAACATTTAGATTTAACATTTAGATTTAACATTTAGATTTAACATTTAGATTTAACATTTACGTGTAACATTTAATATTTAGATTTAACTATTTAAAATATTTCTAAGTTGACAAATATTGTTGTAAATGTGCTAAAAAGTGACCGTCAAAAATTCATACCAGTTTTTTTAAACATTGTTTGAAGCTGAATGTGACAAAATGTTGCTGTTATTTTCAGCGTGAGCCGCTTTACAAACGGCGCCCCATACAATAGCAGCATGTTGAAATTATGTGCCAAAATACGTTTTCTATTAGGCTACAATGAAAATATTGTACAGATATAGGTATTACATTATACAATATTGTACATTGTACAGTATTGATCAGATGAGGTCAGGTTTGCCGAAGTGCGTTTAATTTAGGCTATTTTATGTATTTTTGTCCCTGCGCACCGATCGGAGACGGAGTTCTCTGCTGATATTCTGAGAGCTTTCTAGTCTCGCGGCTGTCATCAGCAGCGCCTTGTATCGCCCAATAAGCGAATGGCGGGCGGGTGCGGTTTTGAAAATTGGTTAAAAAAAAATTGGTGCGGATGGATGATGAGTTTTATGATGCGGTTGCGGATGAAATAATAGCCCATCCGCGCATCTCTAGCGCCTTTACTCACTTTCTTTCCCGCGCGCGCCCTCTGTGGTCAAGAGTTATTTCTGTGGTGATTTGTAGATCTGCGATTTCTGGACAACATCAGTAATTGGTAAGTAATTTGATATCTATGGCTAATTATATCTATATCTATTGATATAATTTAATATCTATGATATCTATTTGATATCTTAACCGGCGATCTCGACTCCGGAGAATATCGATATGATAAAAATACAAAATAGCTGCTGATGTATCTTAGCAATTCCGTATCTTTCGGGGTCTATAGTTAACACCACATTATAAAGCAATATCATGCCCGAATTGAGTTTTGCCCACGCTGCATTTTAGCAGCATGAGAGATATGCGTGAACGGAGGTTAATCTAGCCTATAACAAAGTGATTTCAGTTTAAATTTGATTAATTGTGCAGCCTTACCTTATTGATGTCTCAGATGTTTGTTGTTTTAAATACCCAACAGAGACACACAAATAGGTCTCTGTTCAAGCATTTTCTCTGATTTTTCAGCGTCTGCCAAGTGTTGATTTCAGAACTGTCACGTCCATAACGAAAATACGTCACGTCCGTAACAACGTTTTTTCCTCATAAATGAAAAAATGAAAAGTAAAATAAAATAAATAATTTATGTTCTATAGAGAGCCAACACTCATCCCTTCGGTTGGTATTATTTATTTTGGCTTGTGCATTTTAATTCGCAGAATTTCTACAAAGTATGTTGTCTCCCACAAACTCTCCTCTTTTTTTGTCACGTCCGTAAGGCACGTGTATTTCCCTCATATTAAATATAAAACGCATGTGTAGACTGATATTTTTCTATTGTCTGGACTCCTTTATTAAGGTAGTATGGACATATGAACAGACGTTTAAATATATTAAATGCATTTTCTGAGAATTTATATTTTACATTTTGACTGCAAATGTCACGTCCATAACGCTGGAATTGGCCAGTAGCAACTTACAAATGAGGTACTACTTGCCATAATACAACAGTAATGCAGTAATACAAAATATATTATTATCATTAGTAAAAGAGTATGGCAGTAAGATGATAGATTCAATGCCTCAATATTATTCACAACCGATACAATCCAACCGATATAGATATTATAGCGCAAAGTGACGATCTCACTGATCATTGTATGGTAACGTGCATATTACGTACTGCTGAAATTTGCCATGTTGCGCCACGTTATCGACCAGGCAGAACAATCGTTCCAACCACTATAGATAGATTCACAAATAGCTTACCTGATCTATCTCAGCTGCTCCGTGAACCCCAACAAACAGATGAACTAGAGGAAATGACTAGCAGTTTGAGCACCATTTTCTCTAGTACATTAGATATTGTTGCACCAATTAGATTAAAAAAGGTTAGAGAGAAAACGAAAGCACCATGGTACAATAGTACTACACACGTTATCAAGAGAGAAACTCGTAACTTAGAGCGTAAATGGAAACAAACTAATTTAGAGGTCTTTAGAATCGCG
The DNA here is from genome assembly GCA_026230005.1 of Gila orcuttii. Classification (NCBI taxonomy): domain Eukaryota; kingdom Metazoa; phylum Chordata; class Actinopteri; order Cypriniformes; family Leuciscidae; genus Gila; species Gila orcuttii. The sequence continues at coordinate 16,303,778 of JAPDVR010000019.1, read as the reverse complement.
TGGAAAGACAGTATGTCACGTTATAAAAAGGCTCTAAAAGCAGCCAGGGCTGAGCATCTCCGCAAACTAATAGAAAATAACCAAAATAATCCAAGGTTTTTATTTAACACCGTGGCTAGACTAACAAATAAACAGACATCACCAGAGCAAAATATTCCGTTACAGTATAGTTGTAATGATTTTATGAATTACTTCAATGAGAAAATAGAAAGCATCCGAAATACAATTGTAAATGTACAATCCTCTATGGTGTCTTATGATTCAGCCACAATTATCGCCCCTCAAGAACAACTACACCGCTTTACAACTATAGGACAGGAAGAGCTAAATAAACTTATCTTTGCAGCGAAACCAACAACATGTTTATTAGACCCAATACCCACTAAACTACTGAAAGAAGTGTTACCTGTAGTGGAAGAGCCTCTTCTCAATATTATTAACTCGTCTTTATCTTTAGGTCATGTTCCAAAAATATTTAAGCTGGCAGTAATAAAACCTATTAAGAAACCGCAATTAGATCAAAATAACTTAGCAAATTACAGACCCATTTCAAATCTTCCATTTATATCTAAAATACTAGAAAAAATTGTGTCCGCTCAATTGTGCTCTTTCTTGCAAGAAAATGATATCTATGAAAAATTTCAGTCAGGATTCAGACCGCATCATAGCACAGAAACTGCGCTAGTTAAAATTACAAATGATTTACTTTTAGCTTCTGACCAAGGCTGTATCTCAATACTAGTTCTACTCGATCTTAGCGCTGCGTTCGACACTATAGATCATAAAATACTCTTGGATCGACTACAAAACTACACTGGTGTTCAGGGACAGGCATTAAGCTGGTTTAGATCGTACTTATCAGACCGTTACCATTTTGTCTGTTTAAATGGTGAAAAATCGAAGATAACGTCAGTAGACTATGGAGTGGCGCAAGGATCGGTGTTAGGCCCTCTGCTATTCTCAATATATATGCTGCCACTGGGTAATATTATAAGAAAACATGGAATTAATTTCCACTGTTATGCTGATGACACTCAATTATATATTTCATCAAGACCAGATGAAAACACTAACTTATCTAAATTGACAGAGTGTCTTAAAGATATAAAATGCTGGATGACGTGTAATTTCCTGCTATTAAATTCAGATAAAACGGAGGTATTACTTATTGGTCCAAAAAACTACCCACAAAACCTCGTACAATACAACTTTAATTTAGAAGGATGTCCAGTTACTTTATCCACTACAGTAAAAGACCTGGGTGTTATACTAGACCGCAACTTGTCTTTCAAAAATCATATTTCATATGTTACAAGAACAGCCTTTTTCCACCTTAGAAATATTGCTAAGCTACGTAACATGCTATCTGTCTCTGATGCAGAAAAGTTAGTTCATGCATTCATGACCTCAAGACTAGATTACTGTAACGCTTTATTAGCTGGTTGTCCTACATCCTCAATAAACAAGCTACAGTTAGTGCAAAATGCAGCTGCTAGAGTTCTCACTAGGTCAAGAAAATGATCATATAACACCAATTTTATCATCTCTGCACTGGTTACCTATTAAGTTCCGTATCAATTACAAAGTACTATTACTGAACTATAAAGCCCTAAATGGTCTAGCTCCTGTATATTTAATGGACCTTCTATCGCCCTACAATCCATCGCGTTCTTTAAGATCCCTAAATTCTAGGCTTCTGGTCATTCCTAGGATATCCAGATCCACTAAAGGAGGGAGGGCGTTCTCGCATTTCGCTCCTAAACTCTGGAATAGCCTTCCTGATACTGTTCGTTGCTCAGACTCGCTCTCCCAGTTCAAAACTAGATTAAAGACGCATCTCTTCAGCCAAGCATTCACATAATGCTTGCCTCTTATACTACTGTTGAATCAGATTGAATGCATTAATATTATGAACAGCAGCTACGCTAATTATTTCCCATCTGCTTTTCTGCTGTTATCTCGGGACGCTAGTCCCGAGGTAAATAGCGTTCTTCAGCTACAGTCTGTATCCAGCCTCTCACGGAGACTTCAGAGTCCCCAACACCTGCGATGATGAGATGACTAAACGCCTGCGATGAGACGACTCGACGCCTGTGAAGAGACGACTCAACGCCGGCGATATGTTATGCCCTAAATTAATACATGATGATTAACTAACTGTATTTTTTACGTACATTTCTGAAATGCACTTTCTGTAAAGCTGCTTTGAAACAATATGTATTGTGAAAAGCGCTATACAAATAAATTTGAATTGAATTGAATTGAATTGAATGATAGATTCAATGCCTCAATATTATTCAAATATTATGCCAGTAAGATTATATATATATATATATAGCCTATATGACCACTAACACATGTTAAAATGAGCAGAACACTGAATTCTATTTGGTACCTACAGGTCATGATGCAGAGAAATATTTTGTCATTTTTTCAAAAGAAAAGGCCAGAAAGTCACAGCCCTAGTGTATCATGTTGTAAACATGCTTTAATGAAGTAGACTTTTAATGAAAAAGCTTTTGAATTTGAGCTTACAGTTCTTTCATCAACCTGTCTTTTACATAAACTTACAAAATAGATACTTTAACTTAGTCCTCAGATAGAGGAGGGTTGCTGCTATAGCTCCGTTAAGGTATTTCTGTCCCTCCCAAACTGCATTGAAATGGTATGTTTAGCAGCCAGAATTTAAAAATTTTCAGGGCGAGAAACCCCCTGACCCCTCCATATCACCCGTCAGAAAACAATTGCAACGTCTCAGATTGTGCCCCCCCCCCAGAATTTTGGCTTGCATGACGCCCCTGGTCACACTTATCTTAAAGTGGACCTATTATGCCCATTTTTACAAGATGTATAATATAATATAACATAATATAATGTTTATATTATATTATATAAATATCTATAATAAGATCTTATATATCTTATATATAATAAGACACCAAAGCATTTACAACACATTCTGGGGACTCCAGAGACTATTATTATATAATAATAGTCTCTGGAGTCCCCAGAATGTGTTGTAAATGCTTTGGTGTCTTATTCTGAGACACAGTTTATGATTTATGGGGATTAAAAAAAGGAGTGGGTGGATTTGTATCATTATAGGGTGATTCATTATAGTTGTGTATAGTATCATTATAGTTGTGTGCACACACTTCCGACACAAATTTATGTTTAAACACCATGTAAAAGTGAATTTTGCATAATAAGTCCGCTTTAATGATCGAATGTATTTGGGAAATGTACTGTTTAAGAAACTGATAAATCGCTGTATTTCAATTTTGTCTATGTATCATCTGATTGTGATTCTAACAAAAGCGCTCGAGCAGTGATGTTGTTGTGATGTTTAAAAATATGGGTAGGAAACCATAGCAACATTAGACTACATGAGCACTTTTGTTAGAAGCATTATCAGATGCTATATCGAATGAATTAAATGCAGTGCATTGGTAGCCTATCAAAAGCAAAAACATGTTCTGTATGTTTTTGCTTTTGTTCTGGCACTAGTTTCTGGCAGTTTATTACTACAGTAGTTCCTTGACAATTTATTGCCTTGGGCCCCTCACAAAATTGCATTTCGGGGGCTGGGGGGACACTGTCTAATCAGGGCCCCTATAGACTCATCCTAACATTCCACTGTTAAAGCACTCGTGTCTGTGTCTCGAATGCAAAATGAGATCGGTGTCAATGGAACCTGAAAATGAGGGCCCTAACTAACTTTTGAAACATCTGAAAAAAAACTTGCTATTTTACATTTGACGAATTGGTAGCTAATTCTTAGAAAATACGCTCTCTGTATGTTTTTCTACGATCTACTTACACTGGCGGTTAGGTTTAAGGTTGGGGTTATATAGGGTGGACCTTTTGAACGTTTCCATACGATTCATACGAAATCACCACATAATAAATTAGTATTGTCATGAGATCAGGTTGAAATTCGCTGAAACGTAGGCTTTTTACACTTATGTAAAACACTTTTTTAAGGCCAACCTTTTGTTTTGACCCCCTTTTATATTAATATTAATATAATACAGACTATATTAACTTATAGTCTTTGAAGTCCATCCTAAAATGACTGGAGAGATGTAATCAGTGGCCAGTGAAATGTTCGCTGTCTGGCTGGTAAAGCTGTAGTTGGCAGTAGGCGTCACTCAGCAACTCCTTTGTACATTATAGTCTTTGATGCCCATCCTAAGAGGAATTAAAATGCTTTCTAGATGTAATATTATCCCCAATTGATTACATAATTCTGTGGTCTCACTCTAGTTTTCAAGAAACATTTATTCTGCAAATTTGTCTAAAAGGCCTCTTTACCACTGACTTCAATTTCTTGACTTTCCTATAGCTGACCTTTTTAATTTCTGTGGTTTTGGTTGACCAACATGTTTAAAAATAATACCTAATAAACCACTGGATAGTCCATGCAGTAGTTATCCTGTTTGTTCCTTTGCACTTCAAATATACAGTTACTGGACACAGCATAGATTTTTTTTAAACTGTGGTTGTAAAATTATAAACCATGCAACTTAATGTAAGCAAATTGCTTTATTATATTTTATTTGCAGTTATGTTCATGTGACCATATCATGTCAACATTTTAACAAACTGCAAATTCCCAAGCTGTGAACACTGAACATTGCATACTATTTCACAAAACAGACTTTGAAACCAGTTTTGTTCGAATTATTATTACGATATCAGAGTCAGTAACAGGTCATTGAGATAAAAAAGCCTCACAATTTAATGTGAGACATACAGCACTCTCTTTTAAACTGAATTGAGCTGACACATTATACAAAGTAATTTTTGGTACACTCATTTCAAGTCCATTTCATGCATGTTGTGATTAAGTTGCCTTGCTCAAGGGCACAATGTTGATAAAACAGAATTATTTTGGTAATTTTGAGTTCATGAATCACCACAACTTTGGACCGACCCTGACTGCTATAACAAACCGTTCCTTAAACATAAGGCAACCATATATTCAGTGAAAATTTTATAATGTTTTTTTTTAGATTCAACATTTTTAAGAAGAACATTCTTACTATTGGAAATGTTCTTTTTGGCACACAAAAATAGAATAAAAATATAGCATTATTTGTATCACTGTCATTCAACAAACAACAATACTGACAAGAGTTCAAACCATCTAAGGGAATTCTGTCAGCAAAGCTACTCTCAACAACAAATTATTCTCCCTGTATGATGTTCAAACATTTATATTAAAAGGCAATAATTGTTTATACATTATATATATATAAACAAAACCTTTACCAGAATTCAAATCCAAAATGAATGCCTTTATATTTCAAATGTATACATTTCTTCTATTTTAGTCCTATTTAGTATTCAAAATTCTCTGTGATGGCCCACTACTTCAAAAAAACAAACATTTGTTCTTGAGGATTATTAAAAAGCATTTTAACATTCATTCCACATGGTACAAAAGATACTAATTGGACGTTAAAATACTTTCTTCTGGTTCAAGGCCTCGTTTTCATATATGTTTTTGAATAAAACTTGTCACCACTATGTCTTTTGCTATAAGACACTGGCATGGTGAGATTTGACAACAGCAGCATCACAAACAGCACACATGATTGCACTCATTAAACAAATCACATTAGATAATTTAATTTCCAACAGAAAACTTCAATTATTCGTGCATGCAACTAATAGTAATTGTGCAAGTAAAACCAAGAATGGGGATTTGATTAGTGTTCTTCTCAAATTTGTGCTATTATGAAATCTCCTTGACCTTTTCTGTGTTTGCTTGATAAATCATACTTGGCTCTCCTTTTGCCTCGTGACACTTGTCACCAGCCAGCCTTTCCAACTGCTCTCCAAACACCTCCAGTTCATCTAGAATGGTCTGAACTTTGCGGACACCATCCCTGCGAGCCTGACGCACATCTGGGCGACCCTCAGGGTCCACCGAGTCCAGAGCCAGCAGTTCTTTGGTCAACATCTCCTCCAGCAACAAGTATCTTTTATCATTCTTCTTCCCATCGAAACATTTCACCTCCAGTGCCAGTTTCTCCACACGTTCCAATATCTGATGCACTTTGATCAGCCCTGGGTGACTCAGATCTTGTTCCAGAGTCTCCTCAGGCTGGACGTATGGAGGTGGGACGTCTTGAGGTGTTTGAGGGGCAGCTGTTTCCTGGGGTTCTGGTGCTGGAGGAACTTGTATGGTAATATTGGATGTCTCTGATATCTGCGGTGACTGCGGTGTAGGTTGTTGTGCTTTTGGCTGAGGTGTTTGTGTAGGTTGTTGTTTTTGTTGCTGTTGGTGTACTGGCTGATGATATATTTGTTGGGGAACGTCACTAACTCTCTGAATGGGAAACTCAAATGTAGGCGACGCTCTGACTATTTCTTCAACTGGTTGTTCAGCTTTAGGTGGTATTACTGGGTGTCCAATGTGTTGCTGGATCTGGCAATGTTAACATATTTACTTTTGTTTAATTTCATATATTACTTCTGAACACTTTAGTAATGGTAACACTATATATTACATAAATGAACATTAATGGCTTGAGCTTATGCCAAAAAATACCTAATATCTTACTAAAACACACATACCTGGGGTCTCTCTCCCATGATCTGAGAAATGACTGGTGACTGGGCCCTTAAGGGGACCGAGATGGGACTGGCAGCACGGTTCTGTTGAATCTGAATGGGCACTTGTTCACGGTAGATTGGGATTTTTTCACGTGTGGGATGAGAACTTTGGCTAGGCTGGGATTGTAGGCCCGCTCCTACACCCTCATGGATCACCGGAATAGGGATGTAGCCTGCCCGGAGACCTGTATTGCTGGGTCGGGGCTGTTGATGAAGGCCACTGATTTGTTGGTGTGTCCCCTGTGGTTGATGAACCTAGTGAAAATGAAAATACAGTTTGATTTTGGAAAAAGCTAGCACTATCTTTACACTATACACTACAATTGAAATTAATACTTTTATTCAGCGAGGATGCATTAAATTAATTATATATATTATATATATATATATATATGTATATATAAAATAATAATAATATTGTATTGCATTAACTTGGGCAAGGGTTAACAAAGCAATGTGAAGTGCCACAGTAAATAAAGACAGAACATTAGAATCAGCAATAAGCAATGTGAAGTGCCACAGTAAATAAAAACAGAACATTAGAATCAGCAATAATGTGTTATTAGCAAGTGTTAATTTTCAGAAACCTATAAAACTATGACATTTTTAAAATGTAGGGTAACACTTTATTTTACAGTGTCACTGTTAAATATGTTACATGTAGTTACTATAGTAATAACCATAAATTATGCATAATTACAAGCAACAAACCCTAAACTAAACCCTATAGCAAGTACATGTAGTTGCTTAATATTACTCAGTACTTAAATGTATCGTTACAGACCACTTAAAATAAAGTTTAACCAAACCAAATTTACAATACAATACAATACAATATATACTTTACTGTCCCCTTAGGGAAATTTGTCTTGGGCTCAGTGTATGCTGCATTTCCAAATCACAGAATAAATAAATAAATCAATCACATGTATCTCACCTAAACAATTCATACAGTGGAGCAGAACATGTAGACGGGCGTCATATTGCACAGCTAAAAAGGCCACTGTTATTGCACAAATTCTTTAGCAAGAAAATACAGGGCACCAAGGGAAATTTCCAAGTGAAAATCCTTCAGAAGCATAGTCTCAGAAGCATAAATGAATGTGAATCTTTCACAATGAATCCAAAGTCTGACAGAAACTGCCATATCTAAAAGGGTCTAATGGGCTTACCTCAGGCCCATGTAAAGCAGGAGAGCAAGACAAACATGCCTCTGATGGGGCCTGCACTGGAGATCTAGGCCGACAGTGTGCTGTTGGGGTCGGGGAAGGTGTACGTCCATCTGTTCTCAAGTTTTGCTGCACTGCTGGATGGAAGTAAGAGAAACTCGGGTACTGCTGCAGCCTGGGTTCATTGTTTTCATGGGAGACTGCGATGGGGATGTAGCCCTGGCGTAGCATTGGTTGCCTCATCTCTTGAATAAAGGTTTTGTGCATGTCCTGAGGAGACTCTGAGGACATAGAGGGGCCATTTGAAAAAATCTGAAAAAATAAATAAATAAGTAGTTGAAAACACTATTGTATTCAAAAATAACTGGTTATATCCTCACACAATGATGACAAATTTAACACCATAATGCAAGTAATGCAATATACTCTGGTAAACATAGTTCTGATCAACATCACTTCTGATGATGCTCTTCATTCCTTCTCTGCTGAAGTATTTAGTAGCTATACGGCAAATTGTTTTGCAGGAGAAGGCAAATAACGAAAGCATGCGGTTGACTGGGTTACCGAGTAAGCTCCAATTATTAACAAGCAGCATGACAAAATATTTTGACTTGCACCAATGACTTTGCTAAGGCCAAAAATATTAAAAACAAGCCAGAGTTAATGGTATGTAGATGTTTTTTGTGTAATAACCCTGCATAATCAGTACCTAGATTATTATTCTCATAATTAATCTAAACTGTAAAAGGAAAATAATGGGTATATATACACCATAGCCACAATGGGGACAAACGTTTGGGAGTTAAACATTGACAAACGTAAGAGTGTTCAAATAGAGCTTTACTACAAAGCACAACATTATCAGTGACTGAAAGTCACTTTCATAGACATATGACTCATTTTGTGATGTGATTAACAATGTTTTACACCTACTAAATTTTTCCTATTAGCTTGTAGAGTTGTAGAAGCTGTAGAATTTTACGACTTGTCATACTCAGTCATATGCGAATTCCACCCGTTGTAAATCTGTCTAAAGTAAACTGAAATTATATTATTTATTAAGTTACCGCGGCCAACCAGTCAACTTGCTAGTGGGTTCAGTCACTGCTTCGATCCAGTACGTACAGTTGTGGTTGGAATTAATGGCACCCCTGGAAAATATGATCAAATGCCTGTAAAAAATAAATTTGCATTGTTTATCCTTTTGATCTTTCATTCAAAAAAAAAAGAAGCAAAAATCTAACCTTTCATTGAAGTAAAATAATTGAAATTGGGGGGGGGGGGGTCACATTATGAAATGAAAGTTTTTCTCCAAAACACGTTGGCCACAATTATTGGCACCCCTAGAATTTTTTACGGTAAATATATCTCTGAAGTATATTCCCATTAATAAATACCTTTTTTTAGCACACCAGGATGACAAGGAACATGATTGTCTAGCTATGACTTCTTGTGTCACAGGAGTTTAAATATGAGGAAACACAAAGGCCAAATTCCCTTAATCATCAAAGAATATAGTTCTGATGTGCATCAAAAGATTGTTGAGCATCACAAAATAGAAAGTGGCTGTAAGAAAATAGCTAAAGAATTGAAAATCCCCATTTTGACCATCAGGGAAATAATTAAGTAGTTCCAATCAACTAAAGATGTTACAAATCTGCCAGGAAGAGGATGTGTATTGTCTTAATGCATGGTGAGGAAGAGAGTTTGGAGAATGGAGAATTGCAGAGATTAGTTGAGTCTTAGGGTCAGAAGCCTACCAAAAATAAAATCAAACAACCCCTACATCACCACATGTTGTTTAAGAGGGTTTCAAGAGAAATCCTCCTCACTCATCCAAAAACAAACTCCAACAAATTCAGTTGTCAGACACAACTGGAACTTCAAACGTCAGAGCTTTTTGGCAACAAACATGCAAGATGGGTTTGGTGCACACAAGGATAAAAAGTACCCCATGTGTACAATTTAATATACTGTTGGATCTTTAATGTTGTGGGCATATTTTTCTGCTGGAGGTCCTGGACATCTTGTTCAGATACATGGTATCGTGGATTCTATCAAATATCAATAGATAAAAAATCAAAACCTGACGGCTTCTGCTAGAAATCTTATAATGGGCCGTGATTGGATCTTCCATCAGGACAACGATCAACACAAAAATGTGTTACGGAGCACAAAAAGAAGCTTCTGCCATGACCGCCCCAGTTCCCTGACCTGATGAGTTGAGTGAACTGAAGAGAAGAAGCAACAACATGGAGCTGGGAATCTGAAGGATCTGGAGAGATTCTGCATGGAGGAATGGTCTCTGATCTCTTGTCAGGTGTTCTCCAAACTCATCAGGAATTATAGGAGAAAACTCAGAGCTGTTATCTTGGAAAAAGGAGGTTGCAAAAAGTATTTAATAAAAGGGTGCCAATAATTGCAGCCAACGTGTTTTGGAGAAAAACATTTATTTCATAATGTAATTTCCCTCCCACTTTCAATTCTTTTACTTCAATGAAAGGTTAGATTTTTGCACATTTTTTTAATGAAAGATCAAAAGGATAAACAATGCAGATTTATTTTTTACAGCCATTTTTGATCATATATACCAGGGGTGCCATTAATTCTGACCACAACAGTATGTAAAACTCAGCTTAAACGCAGCTCGCGTTTTCTCTCATCCGTTTGACATGAAAAGGTCAGTCCGCCCTCGCTCAATGACAAGGCTGTACAGGATCAAACATGAAACACGAGTGGGTAAAAACCTGCTGTACACAACAACTGTCAAGCGACTGCATTGGCTTACAGGATATACCCAGTATGCAGTCGATTCTAATGCCATGACTCACTCTAGGCAGCATTTTTCAATGGGTTCCTGTGCTGTTGACACTGTGTCTTAAAATACTCTTTGTGAGGGGGAGGGCCTCCCTTACTCATCAATGTAAATCAGAGGTGCACAGACACAACAAACATCAAACGATATAATATCCCTAACAAATTATCACGAAACACCTATTCTGATTTCAAGGCCGCAGAACAGCCAGTATACATTCTTAAAGACACTGGTTTTCAACAAGGGGCCAATTATTGCTAAACAAAAGTGCGGCCAGTTACTTTTGCTCATTGTCGGCGAAATTTCACCAACGAAATCTAGTCATCTCAATTGGAATCTACATGATTGAGAGTATTGTGTGATGGCAAAAAAATTCCCCAGCTTGTGTTCAAGTTAGTCAAGCAAATTTGCTGTGTTGAACAACAGAAAGCTGCTTGGTTTGAATGTGACTTCTGTGTGAGCTGTGCCTCATGCATCGATTCACTACACTACTGACAATTTTCAATTGAGTTTTTTGTCTGTGAAATTCTATTGAAATTTCGCTAATGTGACCGCAACTTAACAGATTTTTTTAGAGGAAAAACAGATTATGCGTCAAGTACCAAATTTTGATAAAGTTTAGATGCTGACGTTCAGCTAAATGTTTCTCCATCCCAAATAAAAATGTAATGTACAACTACAAGTCTTTGCACTGCATAAAAACAAATATGTAAAGACATTTAAATGGCAATATACCCAATTTATTATTGGCCAAGCCAAGCTTAAAATGCAACACTGAATCTGATTCCTTTCTCTAGGACTCCTAGGCCTAAAAAAGATTTTTTAAAAAACACCTGATTTTAAGGTTTATAATGTTATCAAATTAGGATATTTAGCCTATGTAGTTTTACTAAACTGATTCAAAACCAAGTTGGTAAACTGAGTATAACGGCTAGTAGCCTATATGACCTTACGCCTTCTGCTTTTTTTTTTTTTTTTTTTTTTTTTTGACACGGACGCCAAGAGTAGCGCCCAGTTTATCTCCTGGCAGCTGTGTCTTTCCAGTAGATTCTTGGTGACACTAACTTCGGACAAGTGTTGATCTACCTAATGGAGGATGCCAACTGGCAAGCCCTCGTGCCCCCCGCCCCCGGCATTTTTTACTTCCAGAACAGTTTGACACTTCCAGTGTGTAACTTTCAAGCCCATTCAATGGGAATGTACAGCATCCGTGAGTGGGTGGATCTTTCTCAAATCCCATGTAAGGGAAACTTTGAGGGACGTGTGTTATGCTGTTCTGTTCCAGGGATGTTGAGAACAAGCGCAGTGTGCGTAGTTCTCGGGGCTTTAAATAAACATTGTGGAGTCGTTCTAACACTCTCACATATGACTGCAGTGCGTCACACACTAATCACTTTAGCTGAGATCATCACACTAATATATTTCGCTTGTGCATATTCCATCAAGCCGTTCGAATGCACGCGAAGCGCTATTTCAATAGAGGTGACTGCGCGAGCTAAAGCAAATATATCAAGTGCGTGGCTGTTCTACCCTAGACAGTCAGTGTCTGCTCAAGTATGATTTGGATACTGAGTGGGATTGTAGCCTACGCACTCAACAAAATTGACTTTTCGATGAAACACCCAGTAAAATGCCGTAACACACAGTAATCTATTAAACGCGCCATCTAGATCTGCATTTTTAAATCACCTGAAAGCCGATCACGTTTGACAGCGCAACTTCCAAATGCAAAATCAAGATCTATCTTACCTTTTTCGTGTCATGTCTCGGATCATTCCACGTCGTTGTGCGATTGTTGTGATCCACAAAAAACGGCCAACCTGTCTGCGGGTCAATTTTGATCTCCCACCCAGGTGGTAGAGGATCGTTAGTTGCCATCGTTTCGACTGGAGACAGTGTTTTCATACTCTGATATTGCTTCGCTCCCGAATATTGTGCCATTACAGCCGCTACAGCCGCTTTAAAGGGTCCGTTTGATGACGTACTGTAAATGGGGATGGGTTTCTGGAAGCAGCAAGGTCCATCCGAAGACTACCGAGAAAGTTCTAGGGTTCACTGTAACACTCACGTGTGTGATCATAAATGACCCCCTGACCCGTCCAGACAGAGATCGGCTCTGACACTTTAATCGCCTCCCCCTCCAGTTTATTGGACCGAAAACACTTGTTGCTTTTTAGTGTTCACCTCTAAAGACAGACAAAAAAATAATAATAATAAGTATTGCAAATTAACCTATACAATTGAATACAATAAAATAATGTGAAATACTAGGACAGTTATATCAGTTATATCTTTGGTCTTTCAACATGTTGTACAGATTTAGTAGTGTTTTGTAAATCTATAATTAATTAAATATTTGACATTTAATAATATTTAGGCCCTCATCTCATGCACTCTTTTAATATGAAGAATACATTGCAACAAATATTTTTTTTCTATCATAATATAGCCTACACACACATTTTACAAAGGAAGTTTTGGACTGAGAATCGAATTTGGTGATTACATTTTCAGACGTTTTCTTGGTTCTTAAAATATAACATTTCCATCTACAATCACTACCAATCATCATTAAAAACTCTATTAAATTCTATCAGTGCTATCTGTTTTTCTTTTTGCCAAAGACCATGCAGGCATCCATTAAAACTCTTAACAAGTGGTCACTGAAAAACAAGTAAAAAGCCTTGAAAGATTAGGCTGAAAGAAAACATACAAATACATAACATGCAAGGTCACATTATCAAGTAAAATACATGTTGTGAAGCATGATATATTGACACCAGCAGTTACACCAGCACGGCGCTTTTGCCAATCTCCCCTTTCCTGTCTGTCTGATCAATCGTCTGCTTCTGCGCATGCGCAGTGGTTGTCTTCCTGACTGCCCAGGTTCCGCCATTTTCTACTCAAGATTGAAAGTAGCACCAGTCCAGTATTGTTCATCCTAAAAATAAACCACATTTGAGATAGTGAAAGCAAGTTTTGTTAGCATTTCTTCCGGCATTCAAGAATGGAAGACGAGAGCCACCCAAAAACCCTGTAAGTAGCGGAAAACACAAACCCCGTCAGTGCTCAGTGAATAACCGCTCAATCGTTAGCACCACTGACATACTTCTAGTTAACAGCTAGCTCCAAGTAGGACGTCCTACAAACGTTTTTGAAATCAAGGGCTTTTAGTAAGCACTGTTTAATATCGACAGGGGTGCAGTCAGTTACTATTGCTCACATTTCGTACAGTAGAAAGATCGAAAAGCTTTTAGCTTCATCCGACGTGCGTGGGAAACATGTTTAGCTGTAGCATTCTTAAGCTAAACTAGCGGCTAAGTTGTCAAATTGGCTACATATCAAAATAATCAAATCAAATGTATTTAACGTAGCTAAATATGAACTGTATTTCCTAAGTTACGATATATGGGGTTAATATGTAAATTAATAAACCACTATGTTCAGTATCCATGTGTTTAAACGAGTAACGTTATGTCATTGTCTGCTTATTTAGTAAAGGCCTAACGTTAATCTAATCTCAGGCCTGCTATCTTTTCTAGAAATGTGGATTTTATATTTTGTACAACGTTGTCAGATTAAAATTTCACCTTATTTGACTGGATGATTTAATGTAAATGGTAAATGGATGGTTCCCATCCTAATGTCACTCACGTAAAAAAAGGAGGGCTGTCATCTCTATACCTGGCTCATCTATAAATATACATATAACCTAACATCAGTTTACTCTTTCACGTGGAGGGTGTTTTATCCCTGCGCTAAGAAATGTTTTTTTTTGTTGTTGTTTCATAGCCATATGGACTCTCAAATATACATTTGAATTATTTTATTATAATTTATAGTGTGTCGTTTTAAAAAGCTCAGAGGGACACTGAGAATTAGGGCCTCAGCTAGTTTATATTGGCGTTTTAAGATTAATTTGTAGTCGTATCAGTGATATAGCATGTTCTCTTTTCTTTTTAAAAACCCATATGTAGCCTAGATCTAATGCAGTCTCTCTAGATGTAGCCTAGTCTAAAAACATGTGCTAAATGATAAGGGGGTAATCTTTAATTACTGTTTATATCTTTTAAATTAATGTATGCTTTATCTGCTTTTTCAGCTACGTGGGGAATCTTTCAAGAGATGTAACGGAGAACTTGATCCTTCAGTTATTTACTCAGATTGGGCCATGTAAAAGTTGTAAAATGATAACGGAGGTAAAAAAAATCATCACAAATTATGTTTTTCCAAATGTTCCCTGAAATGTAATATATTTGAAATATATTTCACTCCTCCATGATGAGTTTGTGAGTGTAAATGGGTTTGTGTGGAAACACCTGCCAAACTCTACATTTATGTTAATATTTGGAATAAATTTGCTTTTAAATGATCCTAGAACAAACTAATCACAATTTCTTATTTCTTAAAATCAAACCAAAATGATGTTAATGACAGAACATATTAAACAGAGTCTTCCACCCAATACCCATGACTTTGCAATAATATATTTTCCTGGCTTTTCTTCTCAGCAGTCCGATAGCAGCAGGAAGGTGAACTCTTCTATTGGATTTTCTGTTTTGCAGCAAACAAGCAATGATCCGTATTGCTTTGTGGAATTCTTTGAACACAGAGACGCAGCAGCTGCTTTAGCCGCCATGAATGGAAGGAAGATTTTGGGAAAGGTGCATCTTGCGGCATTGTTTCATTAGACAAGTGTAACAAGATTTGGGTGGTTTGATGTTCCTTGTGGTTCGTTGCACCCTGAATATCATGTTACCGAAAGGTAATGGCTTCAACAAGTGTATTTCTATTGACAGGAAGTCAAGGTAAATTGGGCGACTACTCCTAGCAGTCAGAAGAAAGATACATCTAGTAAGTTATTGTCTTTTATTTTAAAGCTGCAGTCGGCAAGTCTGGCAGATTGAGGGGACTTAAAGGTGCCTTATGTCAAAAAATCAATTCATACTCCACATATTCCATACCAGATGGGGGCAGTATACCTCCAGAAAGTTGACCTACTCTATTCTGTTTTTTAGTTTCAGGTTGTTCATCTTCTAAAACCGTCAAATAGTCCGCTTTGTCCCGCCAAAGCCTATTTTGATCGGTGAGGGATGTAGAATAGAATGACTGCTGCCGCTGCGCTTGACAGGGCGCATTATGAGCAGAGAGAGAAAGAGAGAGAGCTCGGCCGCGCGGGCGCACTCTCACGTCTACAAACAACACGAGCGCGGTCCTGCTCTCTCTCCCTCGCGCATATTAATCAAATCAATTGACATTATAGTAAGACCGCAGTTTCACGTGGAGCATTTGGAGATTTTTAGAGATTAAAGAGATACAAGCCGTGCGAGTTATTCGTGTGTTGCAGTTTGGCTGGTGGTTATGTATGTTGCCCGCATACCGCCTCCCATTGCCGAAACTGGTATTAGACACCGGCTGGGCCGGGGCTAGTAATTTAGCATGCTAATTCAGGTTTATATCTCGGCAGCACTATAACTTGTCATTTTTTTAATGACATCATTGCACTTATTTCTTCTCATTCTTTTGATACGTGTAGCTCATTTTTTGGATATTTTTACCTCAATTTTTACATATGGCACCTTTAACCAAAATTTTGAATGTTTACAACTCTCATGCCCCTCCCCCACTACCACGAGCACCCTCCCATTGTGTTTGTGCTTGTCAGTGCGTGTAAATTGTAACGTGCGCGAGGGGGAATCTGTGGGGTGTGCACAAACTGTGATTGACAGTCAGATCTCACACAGCCCTGCGCTGATTTGACCAGAAGAACCGGGAGCGGTGGATTTTTGCAAAACAAATAACAGGCTCTAGGTGGAGGTAGAAGCGCGGGTTTTTTTCTAAAACCAGCTGACTTATGTTGTTCTGTCGGAGCATAGTGTCGGTTTCAGTGAATATGGTTTAAAAAATCTTGCCGACTGCAGATTTAATTGTGGTTTATTTATTTTTTACTCTTAAATGTAATTGTTTGTGTTAAATGTAAATTTTCTGCAGATCACTTTCATGTTTTTGTGGGAGATTTGAGCCCTGAAATCACAACTGATGACATCAGAGCTGCATTTGCACCCTTTGGGAAAATCTCGTAAGTTCCATGTAGTCACACCTTTCTATGGAATGTTTTGCTTTTGTCTGAATAAAGTCGAGTGGTGGTGTGAGGTTACTTTGAGTCATATGACCGTGCTCTCTTTTTTTTTTTTAACCCCTGTTTTCCCTAAAACCGTGGAAACAATTTAATAGATTTATTTTATTTTGGTTACCTTTGGTTGTCAATAGTTGTTAACATATTTGCTCATTTTAGGAATAAATTGATGCAAAGATAAGCACTTACTTTACGTTTGTCATTTGTGCTGGGATTAGCCGGCACTTTAGTCACATTTCTGTCAGTAATGAAAGCTTTATTTCTCCTTGATAAATGTAATAGTCCCATAAACAGTATTATCAGCAAGCACAGGGCAGTATAGTCAATATTGTGTACCCAGATCGATCTGTTGTAAAGTGCACCTTAAAAATTTTCATCACTTCACTGCTTTTCCGAAATTGGTAAGTAGTTTTGATTTACATCAATTAAATTTGTAGTTGTCAACACACAAAAAAAACATTATGCACTGCTACTCTGCAAAAATGTCAGAGTTTCCTTTAGCTCTGAGTGTCAGTTAATAGAGCTCTGGTTATTTTACAGAAATGCTCATAGGATTGGACAGGAGCTTGAAGGCTAACAGCAAGGAACTGTGCACTCTGGGAACTCAGATGTAGATTTTTTTTCTATTTACTCTTTGCTTTTCATATTTGTATACTGCAATATTTTTCAATTAACGCTGACGTAGTGTAGACTTTTAACAATCCCTTGATAATTCATGAATATTTGCTTGTAAATTTGTTTTATGATGGTTTTCCTAGTTGTGTTGATAGTTTGATTCTCCTAAACTTCTGAAAATGTTAATTTCTCGAAATTTTCAGCTTCCCAAACTCCATATTGGTGGTAAAGAATTGACCAGGAAAAATAAAGAAATCTGTTAACAGGCCATGTATGCCGTTTAATTCCTTTTTTTCTCTTTTGATATTTCTATGTATTCTTGAGTAGAATTAGAGACAGCAGTTCAATCTAGGAATGCATGGTAATGACATTGATGACTTTTACTAATATAATATATTAAGTACTAGTGATTAAGATGAAGATTGGACCATTATGTTGTGTCACAGGAGATGTCTAAGAAAAGTTGCAATGTTTGCAGGAGCTTTTAAACATATGCAGTAGTGTAGGTTGCATGACTTTGTACTTGTTTTTTTATTTTATATAATTTTAAGTACCAGTAATCAAGAGAATATGCAGTTGTTAGTGTAAAGTTTTTTTTTAGATTAACTTAGGATATTGTAACAGTGTCAGTACAGTGCAATGTGTGTGTGGTTCCTTTCTTTTTTAGATCCTCTAGCAAGCCTTCAATGGACTGACTCTTCCGTTGTTACATTTTTCTTTCAGGGATGCACGAGTGGTGAAGGATATGACAACAGGGAAATCAAAGGGGTATGGATTTGTGTCCTTCTATAACAAACTGGTAAGGCTCCAGTACAGGAACACAGAGTGAAGGTTATTCTATTTCTGTTTACTACAATTCATTTTATAGCTGTAGTATTACAGATATTCAATCTACTGAGATGAGTCAGACTGTTCGAGTTTAGTTTTCTGTTTGAGTGTAAGGTTTTAGTCAGTTTAGTATTAGTACTTAAAAGTAAACTAGGGCATTTATGTGGGTAGCTCCTAATTATAAAGATGAACTATTACAAGACTAGTAGTACTGCTGAGAGGTTGTGTTTTTATTTTGCTTTTACGTGTGTTTGTTAAATCTGTAGTTTCTTCTCTTTAAGGATGCTGAGAATGCTATTGTACACATGGGCGGTCAGTGGCTTGGTGGACGGCAAATCCGGACTAACTGGGCAACTCGGAAACCACCCGCCCCCAAGAGTGTGCAAGAAAGTAAGTCTGATCTCAATCCACTTTGTCTTTCTTTGGTTTGCTAACTGTCTTTGAGTTGAGCTAATTTAATGTGACTGTAATTGGGGACAATTTCAGACAGCTCCAAGCAGCTTAGGTTTGATGAGGTGGTAAACCAATCGAGTCCTCAGAACTGCACAGTGTATTGCGGGGGCATTCAGTCAGGTCTCACAGGTATGTGTGCATTTGCCCTTTTAATCACCTGTTCTGAGTATTAGTAGGCATGCTCGCTCTTAGTGCTTTGTGATGTGACTCACACTGCTCTCTTCAAACAGAACACCTTATGCGACAGACGTTTTCTCCTTTCGGACAGATAATGGAGATCAGAGTTTTCCCGGAGAAGGGTTATTCTTTTATCAGGTATCATTCAAGAAACTATTCTTCTGATGTTTTCAGTCGTCTTATATTTTGATGTGTTATGATGTGGACAGTCTATGTATAATGTAAAATATTGTAGAAGCATCTATAATTGTAATAAATATATGTAAGTTGTTAATGGTTGCTTGTTGTGGTTGAATAGTATGAGCTGCAATTAATTGGTTCACAATGAGATGTGCACAAAGTTGCTGAAATTAAATCAATACTTATTTGCTCATTTTTTACTCTTTTCACACCTAAAAAATAGATAATGTGTATTGACAACTTCTCTTAATCAGCCAAGCCAGCAAAATACCAATATCAATTAGGCCAAATATCAGCATAATATTAAACTGATTTCCCAAAAGGGGGCAACATAAACTAATGCAAGAAACAATCAGGCAACCTCTTGTTACACATCTAAGACTTTGAAAGAAATAAAAACACACAAATAAATTATTATTAGTTACAGTACCATTAAAAAGTTTGGGGTCAGTAAGATTGTTTTAAGAAATAATACAGAAAAGATCCATTAAAATAGATCAATGGTGACAGTAAAGACATTTATGATGTTACAAAAGTTTTCCATTTCAAAGAAATGCTTTTTTTTTGTTGTTTTTTTTAACTTACTATTCATCAGAGAATCCTGAAAAAAACTATCACTGTTTCCATACAAAATATTAAGCTGCACAGCTGTTTTGAACATTGATATAATAAATGTTTTTCAAACAGCATATTTGACTGATTTCTGAAGGATCATATGACACTGAAGAAAAAAATCAGCTTTGCCATCACAGGAATTAATTACATTTTTTTTAAAAATCAAGTAAAAAGTTATTTTAAATTTTATTTCACAATATTACTGATTGTATTTTATTTTTGATCAAATGAAGGCAGCCTTTTCAAAAACAAAATCGTACCTGATCTTGTATAATTTATTATTTATAATAAACGTTAGAAATGTTTCTAATATATTATTTCTATCATATGCTTGTTAATTTCAAAGGAAATATCAAGATTTATTTAGATGGTGACAAAGATAGTCCCTCTGATTTTATTGTAAACCATAGGATTGCTGTGCTCTTCCATTTCTTCAATCACCAGCATCATTTTTTGTCAGGTTCTCCTCTCATGAAAGTGCTGCTCATGCCATCGTCTCAGTGAATGGTACCACCATCGAAGGTCATGTTGTGAAGTGCTACTGGGGCAAAGAGTCACCTGACATGGCCAAAAATGTCCAACCGGTAAATGCTTGTGAATTTGCTTTATTAGTAGTATTATTAATCTCAATCTCATTTTAATGTGGCATTGAATCTATTCCATAAATAGATAGATAGGCCAGCATGTGTTTTTCATCTTGAGTGTCCTAACAGTAGAAAAGTCAAGCTCAAGTTCTTGATGCTTCCTTCACAGATGGAGTATGGTCAGTGGGGACATTGGAATCAAATGTACAGCAATCCTCAACAATACGGTCAGTACATGACGAATGGCTGGCAAGTACCATCCTATGGAATGTACGGACAAACATGGAATCAGCAAGGATTTGGTGTAGAGTAAGTTGTATTTCTATGTGTGTATCATGGTTTACTTGTATTGAGTGGTAGTGTCGATGTAGGAAAATGTTTACACCCACTTTTTTGTTGTTCTCTGCTCTAGACAATCACAGTCTCCTGCTTGGGTGGGAGGCTTTGGGACACAACCCTCTCAGGCTCAGCCTGGCCCAGTGATGAACCAGGCTAACTTTGGCATGGCCGGGTACCAGACACAGTGATCTGGCCTTCGTTCTCTATTACACACACTATAAACTAATAGGTGCACATCATATTTTCCCTACAAGCTTTGGATGGGGAGGAATCCTTTATTGTAAAGATGCAAATTTAGATTAGAGGCAATTGAGATGAGCGCCTTCAATGGAAATCTGAATTAATTCATGAGATTTGTTCCTGTTTTAGTGGAATTGGAGATGTATTATATCTCTTGTACCCCCACCATTTTTTACTGCATATCTTGAGGAAAACTGCTGATTTTCCCTTAAACCCCAGCTTCAGGAACTCCACAGGTACATTGCAGAAAGCCCTTGGTGTAAATGCTTTTTTTTTTTTTTTTTTACTAAGTATTTTCCTCTCTCTCTCTCTCTCTCTCTCTCTCTCTCTCTCTCTCCTCTATCTATCTATTCTATTCTCTCCCCCTCCAACCCCAACCCAAACTGATCATGCGTTTGCTTGTTCATTGCAGTGAGGACTTTGAATTTTGTACAAAAACACAACAAATGGCAACAAAAAGCTTTCATTCTGCATTCTGATTTGGCAAACAAATGTGAGTAAAGGCACTTTTTGGGGGTTCAATGGACCTGTGTCTTGTAAATGTTGACGTGTAAATGAATTTCTATGTGCAGTGGTGTATATTTAATCCACATTAGCTCCCTGTTCTCCTCAGATTCTAGAGCCCTTTGATACGGTGTGTATAATGTATCTTTTTACTCCGATTTACAGACAGTGAAATCTCTCCCGTTCACTATGGAGAATGGAGAAAGGGTCATGATGGCCATACCTGTAAATATCTTTTGATATCTTGGCCTGGAATAAGGGTTTCAAAGCATGCGCTCTACTTGACAGACCTTTGCAGAACTAACGCAGCGTATGTTCGACAAACGTTACATGTGTGACTGACAGTTACAAGCAAGCCTTAATTTTTGCTCAGTCACACAAATTTCAGTTTAACACTTTGAGACCCTCGTAGAGAGCTGTATGATTTATTTTAGAGCCTACTGTAAATTTGTCCTTTTGCTGTTTTAACAAATATGCGTGCCATTTTTGAGTAGCCAGAGATGAGGTTTGGAATTTTTTTTTTGGGGGGGGATGTTAAGGAATTGCATGCTTCAAACCGTAATATTGAGGTTGCTCAAAGCATTGAATGTACAAGGCAGAAATGTTTGAATACAACTTAGCATTTGAAGTTTTCTTTTTAGTCTAAATGAGTCTCAATAAATGAACCATTGGACAAGGAATGTTTTCTCACTGTTGTTTTTTCTAAAAAAAAAATGGTCTGGATTCAACATAGTAATTGATAAAACCATTTATTTTGCAATTTCAATTTATTTGCCTATAATTAATTTTAATCAGAAAAGATAAAGATAAATATTATATATCTTTTTAAATATACTAGCAATATTGTTCCAAGATTAGTGTATAAACTATAGTAGGTTGAGTATACACTGATATGCTTCTCACTATAAAATACAGCATTTACGAGTAATTCATATCAAAGTAAAGAAAGATTAAGGAAAATGTCTCCAAGTATATAATAACATTCCATAGACTAATAATACACATTGCACTTTGATGACCATTTTCATAATATGTCAAATGTAACTGACTATTCTCACTAAATTTAGCTAAATAAAGTTTCCATATATATTTGGAAAGAAAGTTTTGAGATTACATTATTACAGGGTTTTTAATTATTAATTTCTGCTTGTATCTTAATTGTACATAAGTTATTTCACAAGAACCAATAGTAATCATGAAAATTCAGTCATCAACAGGGAGGAAGGTCAGAAGAATAGTTTGTGGCCTGATATAGTTGAAAATTCCCAGAAACAGTCAGAAACTGTTAAACTGTCAGTATGGAGAGGAGACACAGGCAGATTCCTGTGCCACTGGTAACATGGAGTACTACATCTACTCTTTACTGTCATATTCTGAGTCTATATCCACAGATCAGGCTTAGATTAAGCCTATTTGTTAGTAAGTTTTAAAGTCAGGTTTTGATGAATCAGTGGCGTGCAGAACTACTGTTCTCGGTGACGACTGGCCATCCTACATCTGGGTGCAAACGGTTCCTCATATTCCCCATGGGACCAGCTAATGACCAGGATGGTGGTCCCTGAGCCAAGACTCTTTCCAGGTTTACCTGAATATTCCCTCCTGAAGCCGGTCTTGATTCCTGTCACAATACAGCAGCATGGCTTACATATCTAATATAATATATCCATGATTCCTGTATTTAATACTGTATATATTCTAAAAACATTTTGGGTTACACTTTATTTTAAGGTGTCATTGTTACAGTGTAATTATATATTTAAGTACCAAGTAATATTAAGCAACTACATGTACTTACTATAGGGTTAAGGTAGGATTAGGATTTAGTTGAGGGTTAGTTTCATGTAATTATGCATAATTTACTGTTATTACTATGGTAAGTACATGTAACATATGTAACAAGGACACTGTAAAATAAAGTGTTACCACATTTTGTTTATTTGTATTTTATTAAATGTATTATTTTAAATCATTTTAAGTACAATGTTATAAGTTCTATAGAAGTAAAAACTCACATCTTCTCTATTCGTCTGCTTGTCCGTGTTTCTGTTTTCTGTGTTGAATGTCTGAAGTCTCATTTTCTCCATAACAACATCAAGTTTGGACATTATAGTGGTCACAGATTTTTCAAGCTGAGCAACTTTGTGAACAAGCCTGGAATAGAACAATAACTTAAAAATGAGAAACTAACTAAAATATATTGAGAAAGAATTAAATGACTGAAATAAAAATAAATTTAAGATAAATATAACAAAAAATATTTTTATATATAATAAAAAACAATAAATATATATAATACAAACAATACAATAAAAAATGACAAAACAAAAAAATTAAACTGAAAATAAACGATCATTCAAAATGTAAAATAAGGTTTCATTTAACATTAGTTAACTAAATTAGTTAACATGATCTAACAATGAACGGCATTTATTAATCCCAGTTTATGTTAATCTCAGCATTTACTAACACATTTTTAAGATCAAAAGTTATATATGTTAGCATTAATTAATGCACCGTGACTAACATGAACATGAATAATTCTACTGACTAACATTAAAAAGGTTAATAAACGCTGTACAATTATATTGCTAAATGTTAGTTAATGCATTAAAGCTGCTGTCCATAACTTTTTTAAGTTAAAAATAATCCAAATTAATTATTTGAAAAAAAAAAAAACGTCTTCAGCCAGTGTTCAAAACTATCTGCTTGCCATAGCTAGATTCAAAACGGTTAGCTTGTAATAATGATTTTAATTCCAGTGGTACTGGTGGGTTTTCGCGGGAAATTCGAGCATGTCTTTGCGTCATTACGTCACATCCGTACACATAAAGAAGGAGTTTTGGCTAGCCGGCTATACTGCCCGTGAGATGTAGAGATAGGCTTTTCTCGCAGCACTTTACATGATTAAACTTATGGCGGATCCAGAAAGATCCAAACAACAATCATCAGTGTCAACTGGAGATTGACCAGTTATAAAACCCAAAAGACTTCGTACTTCGGATTTAAGGTGGAAAGAGAAAGAAACCGTCTCATGCGAACACAAGGATACACATCGGTGGGGCTTTTAAAAGGTGCGTGAACTCCCGAAGGGGTTCGAAACGGAAGAAGGGACAGCTTTTTCTGCTGAACAAGTAAGACATTTCAACAGTTCAATCGTGTTACAATACGTTTTCTTAATTCACACAGTTATGGAGTTTCCTTTGTTGTGCCTTTCTCGTTTAGCTATTATGGAGAATATGAATTCTTAACTACACAGGTAATCATAAAACACATTAAATAACGTTAGTCACGCAATGCTGACGTTGTTAACATGAACAATTTGAGAACAAAGTAGCTAGGCTATGATTTGCACGGTTGCTGTAAATCGCGCTGATTAAATCTAACGATCGCTTGTCATGTCGAATGCTTTTCCCCCCTTAGTTGATCAGAACAAAAATGGATGTTACTTACTTGTTCTGAAGACATTTTCCGTAGAAAATTCTTATGTTGGTCAAACTTTCAAAAAGTGAATCTGTGATTCTGAATGACAGTATCCACACAGCGCGGTGATTGACAGCAGCACTCGCCTCAAAACACTGTGTTCATCCGCGCTGTTTCATGCCGATTAACAACCCACGTAAAGTTGATAATTCCGCGAATCACTGCAGTTACAGATTTCGAACAGAGATGGCGACAAAAAGGGAAAAAGCTACGGACTGCAGCTTTAACTAATGTTAAAAATATATTGTTACCAAAATATTCATAAATACACTACAGCATATAAATAATACTAAAATAACACTGAACATCAGGTTTTAATACTGACACTAAGAGTTTGCGACACAATGTTTTTGTACACAAACCTCTGAAAGTCCTCTAGAGGAACTGTCTTCTTTCTGTGGTCCTCTGCAGGTTTAACATTGTTTTCAAGATTACGAAGCTCTGCACTGAGTGCGTCCTAATTGAAAACACAAAAAGAATATAGATATCCAAATCAGAATAATGTCAACATGGAGATCCATCAGAAACATTAACTTACAACAAAACAACTCAAACACACCCTTTTTTCCTCCAGCTCTTGTTTCATTATCTCCTGCTCCTGCTTGTCCAAAGTCTGGTTCCCATCTTGGTCAAATTTGGAGAAAGCGGCTGAGATCTCATGGTCAGCATGACCCATTCTGACATGTGGGACACATAAACCAGAATACATAAGTTCTTCTGCATCAGCGCTGCTACTATACATAAATGTGTTTGTGTTTGACCTGAAACTTACTCTTTCAAAGCATCCCTGAAATCTTTAAACTCCAGCTCCCTTGAGCCTGAATCCAGGGCTTTCTGAACATCAGAGATCTTTTCCTTTTTCAGTTTCAGTTTCATAAAGGTCTTTTCATAACTCTGTAATTAAAGTATAGTTTTCCCACATGCATTTAAACAATGCAAACACAACAGTGTTGGTTTTCGTGGAGGTTACATGGTTTTCCACACATAAATGTAATAGATTTGCAGACGTATCCACTGTATGCTCCAGTCTATATGATGACTTACCTGTTTGATGAGATCTGAAATCTGGAACTCATCTTTCTGAGAAGCCAGTTCTGACTTCACCTCAGAGTATGTGTCATTGATGATGGCCAGAAACATGTTCTGTTAATGCCAATTCATCATGTTAATTGATAAAGAGGCACTTGATTTAGAACAAACTATTGTAAGCAAATTATATACGTCTGAAGAACTTACCAGTAACACAAAGAAGACAAAGAACACATAGGAGAAGAAGTATATTGGTCCAAGTACTCTGTTTGCCCTGTCAATGGCATCATAATCGAAATCTCCAAGGATGATTCGAAACTGTGTGAAACTGCAGAGTGGAGAAACAAGGCAAAGAACTGACATTATTTTCCTTTTTTTTTTTTTTTTTATTCTTTTTTTTTTAATTAAAAATAGTTTTTTTATCAGAAATTAATATTTTTGACAGCATAAAAATTATAAAAATATGTTTTAACGGAGAGAAAAAGCATCCTTACATGCACTTGTTAAATGTGCTGAATGTTTCTACTTCCATTCCAAAGAGCAGGTAACCCAGCTGAGCATATGCAAAGAACACAATGAAGAACATAATGGCAAATCCAAAGATGTCTAATGCACATCGAGCCAAAGTGGACGTAAGCTGGGTCATCGTCTTATTGAAACTGATGTACTTGAAGATCTGCAGAGATTGAAGCCATCATAATATCAACACCGGACACTTTAGCTAAAAATTTGAGGGTCCTATTTACTGCTATGTACACTCTTATAAAAACAAAAATTATACAAAAGCTGTCACTGGGACTGTAAAAAAAGTTCTAATATTTACCATTTAAGTACTAATATGTACACTTTTGGTAGCATTATTTACCTTTAAGGTACTAATATGCACTTTTTTAGGTACAACAGTATACCTTTTGAAAGGGTACCACCCCAGTGACAGCTTTTTGTACCTTTCTTTCTGAGAATGAACTAACATTTAAATTAATAATTTATGTAAGTATAATATAATTTATAACAAAAAATATATAATATATAAAAAGCCAGTTGCATAAACCTAGCTATTATGTTTAAGTTCCCCTGTGGTGAAAATCAAGCTTTATATGTTGTTTGTATGTCTGTGTGGTATTTTTAATGTGCTTTAAGACAAACCATGTGCAAATTCATGTCAACACCATTGTTCAGTATTTTCTCCTTAAAACTGCAGTGAACCAAAACAGTCTCAAAAAACGCAGTTTGAAATCGCTGGTGTTTCTGACGTCACAAACTACCTAGTAACCAATCACGTCAATGTGTGATCATCAACGAATGGATCTCTGAGCTGGTGTGAGTGGAGGCGGGGCTAATTTGCATATTCATAGAACAACGTATACTAAATGAGTCAAGGGTGTAGTTATTGATAAAAATTTCACGGAAAAAACTTTAAAATATGTAATTTTGGTGATCAAAGATGAGTTTTAAGCGATAAAATGATTGGCTCTGGGGGATTTTAAGACTGTGTCTTAATAACTAATATGACCAACTAGCAGTTAGTTAGGAGTAATCAATCTTACTATTCGGTAAGAAATTAGATCAATTTATGTTTTTATGTAATTAACTTAAAAAGTTATGAACAAAGAAAATACTTTGATGACTAACTTAGTCTTAGCAGTTTATGCAACCGGCCCAAAGGGTATGTCATTTTAAAAAATTCTTAATAAAAAATTACCTTAATCCAAGCAAAAAACAAATTTACTGCATTCATATTGTTGTACTGGGTTTGCCAAAATGCAAGAAATTCAAAATCAGCGTAGATGTCAGGTTGTTCTAGAAGGTTTCCAAGTAGCTTGTCCACTTTGATGGTCCGAAATGCACTGAAGACTATTGCCACCACAGCAAGCTGTTAAAAAGAGCACATTTACTATTAGAGTCTGCTCATGTCAGGTAATGTTTACCAATTATATGATGAATTTTAATTATTATAGCTAGAAATGAAGTCTTTCAAATATGTTTGATATCGGATGTTTTGATATCTGATATGATCTGCTTTCCTCCTACCAGTATCACCACTAAATCAAGAATGTTCCAGATGCTGTTGAAATGGGACAGTTTGTGGATTCGGAATTCCAGAACCTCCTCCACAATGTAATAGAGTATGAAGACACAGAACAGTATCTCGCAGCCGATGATGAAGAAATCCCAGGTGGTGACGTAACGAATCAGCTTTACAGTACGGATCTGGTAGGATGGAATTGCTCCACCGGTAGCTGGAAATTCAACCACCAATCTGAAGAAAGAAGAAAACTATTATTTATTGTTTTATAAATAATATAATGCAATAACAAAATTACATCAGATTATTTATTCTATATATTGATGTTTCACATTTATTGTTTGTATACATTTATAATAAACGTATAAATATAATAAATATTTAAATATAATAATTAGTGCTGTCATCGTGATTAATCAATTCGAACATAAAAGTTTGTTTAAATAATATGTGTAGTTATGTTATTATAATATAATATAATATTTAATATTATAATATTTATATATGTGTGTGTGTGTGTATATACACACACACACACACACAAAAACTATTTGTGTCTATGTGTATATAATATATATATATATATATATACACACACACACACACACACATATATTATATAAACACAAACATTTATGTTCACATTGATTAATTGTGATTAATCGATTTGACAGCACTAAAAATAGTCCTATGTAATCAGAAATAGGGCCTAACATTTTTTGGTGTTTTTTCTGTACATTGAAAGGGATAGCTAATGTTAAAGAACAGATGTAGAAATTGTATTTTATTCAGTAACCTAGCAAACCAAATGTATAATTTTGGACATGCAAATGCAAAAAAATGCATTATATATGATCTTGATTTAGGTCAAGTACCTTATAACACAGAAGAGATTGATGTTGGCATTGTATGCAGAGAAGTCAATGAAAAGAACTCGAGTTCCGCGATCAAGCCACAGGTTGTTTTTGAGGTCATTCAGGATAGCTGCACTCTCTTCTTTGGTCTTTGCCAGGTCTTGGTAATATCCCGCTCCGCTGTATGTGGTCAGTATTCCCCAGTGATTTGACCCTTTGATCTCCTTTTCTGAGTGGTACTGCCAGCTGAAGAATAATACGATTATATTTAATAAATGAACACATTTCAACACCCAAAAAGAGAAATACGACTGTTGCTTATCATAAATGTCACTCACGCTGTTCCGTTGATCATTCCAAACCTGCTGTCATCCTCCTTCTTGTCGCTGTAAACATCAAAACACTCGGAGATCTCCTGCTGGAAGTCTTTGTGCACCTTGCAGGAGTTGCTCTTCACTTTGAGCTGTCGAATGCGGGGGACTCCTAACAGCAAGTTCTCGTAGTAAATGAAGGATTGATTTTCATTCTGAAGAGGCTCATCATTATACCACTTAGTCCAGTACAGGCTGTCAAGTAACGGGCCCTCCATGTACTGCAAAGATTAAAGGAAAAATCATAGCAAGAGGGACTTTGATGCTGTACTGGATCTGTCCCACGAATAGACAAACATTAATTATGAAGTTAATACTAAATAAACATACTTAAAACTACATAAAAAATAATCTTATATAAACAATAATATTATTTTAAAACATTAAAATGTATTACATAAAACATATTAAAATCAAATAAACCATATTAGCAAAGTTCAAATTTGTGTTGGAATATTTTATTACTAAATAATATTAATATTACTCAAATAAACATACTTAAAACTATATAAAATAATTCAGATAATATATAAAAAATATTAGCAATACTATTTTAAAACATTAAAATATTCAAATTAATTACATAAAATGTAAAAAAAAAAACATATTAGGAAAAACTTTAAATTTGTGTTTGAATATTTTTTTAAAAGCTGACCGTACTAAAGTGAATGTAGAAACATTAGCCAGGCAAAAACAAACATGTGTATTATAAATTATTAAATATATTTATTACTAAATGTTTATAAATATCTCTATCTATATATATATATATCT
This sequence comes from Gila orcuttii, assembly GCA_026230005.1. Taxonomy (NCBI): domain Eukaryota; kingdom Metazoa; phylum Chordata; class Actinopteri; order Cypriniformes; family Leuciscidae; genus Gila; species Gila orcuttii. Next base: position 16,273,965 of record JAPDVR010000019.1, on the reverse strand, counting down.
ATATATATCTATATATATAAAACATGTATTATTAAATGTACATTATATATATAGTCTTATGTAAATATATCCAAACATCCAAAACTTGGAATTTGTGTTGAAATAAATTGTAGGCCTGCTTTATTTATTGTACTTTGAAAATACCAGGGAAAGACCAATATTTATAATTAAAATCATTTCATATTATAAATAGATAAATACACCTTAACCCTGATTTTTATTCACATCAGAATAATAGAATCTGCTAAAACTCACTGTCCAGACATCATTCACGTTGCTGATGTAGTAAAAGCTGAATCCATTGCCACTCGGTATATTCACAAATAGATCAGTCATAGCTTTTGTATAGTAGTAGGTGGCGCTGCTGGTCATGCCATAGGTCACTGCATGAGAACATGATTGCAATCAGTCAACAACAATCACATCACTTATTGAACACAGACGTGTTACACCATTCACCCTCCACACAGATAAAGAGCATCAATTAATTGAAGTTTCATCCATTAGCAGTGGTCACGTCACAAATGCTGCGGCCAGAGATGAGGGGATGGTTATTTGTTTGAGCGCACACAAATAGCTCTCTTGAACAATGTGACCAGCACAGACAAAGCCTCAATTGCCTGACCTGAGCTCTTATCAGTAAAAGACAGCAGGGTCCCGCTTGTGTTCCTTTCAGGCCTAATTTTCCCCTGGACAATGCTGCGTTGTAACACAGGGGAGCAGTGGACATTTTATAACAAGCACTTAGGCTGATACACATCTCTGATCATAATAGAGCACAAGATAATGGGAAACCATGGGATAAGTTCGGATTACAGCCAGTACGAACAAAAAGACAAAAGAGCAAGCTAATGACATTTTAACAGTTTTACATTTATACATGCGAATGTTTTAATGGATATATCTATGACCTTAATATCCACAGCTACAAAATGTAAAAATAATTGTTGGTTTAACTTAAGTAACGTGGTTACCTTAGAATTTTGAGTTGACACTGACATTAAAAATATGAGTTAATAGAAACAAGGAGATTGGTTTAATCAACAGAAACTTAAAATATGTTTTCTGTACCACATTAACAAGAAAAAAAGTTGTGATAGCAAATCATGAAAATAACTTTTTACAGTGCAGCTCTATATTGATCCATTATAAATAAATCCATTCAGTGGTTTCAACTCCAACAGGTGGTCCTAACATGCAGGCAAAAACAGTACATTCAGACAGGGATAAATATATCAAACAATCGACCTAATACTTACACAGACACAAATCCACTAGGAAAACAATGTAGATGAACAGTTCTTTGAGATTTGCTTTGACAGTGAGCTCAGGATTCTCCTTTGTGTCTTTTCTTAGAGCTGTTCCCCACAGTCCTACCAAACCGAAACAATCACTTTTATATATATTTATTTGCTTGTATTTTTTTTATTAACTTTCAATAATATTAAGTAATGTATTTATTAAGTATTTATAAAGTATTATAAAGTATTTTAAAATAATACAACTGAATATATTACTAATATTTCTATATTAAATAATACAAATATGTATTTTATTGCATTAATAATAAATTATAAAAAACAATTAGCAACACTCAAACAAAATGTAATAATAATAATAATAATTGAATAGTAAACATGGAATAATAATAATACATAAATAAAAGCAAACAGTGCTTAAGTAAATCTAGAATAATCAAATCATGGAAAATAGGAAGATGCATGGATCCTCCCTTACCTTTGATGGCTTTTAAGAAAAAGGAGCAGCATCCAGACTTCTTCTCCTCAGTGGGGTGGGTTCGCACCTTATCCTCGGCTAAATAGGGGTTAGGCAGATTCAGTTGGTTCATGTTCTCCAAAGAACTGTGAAACATGGGCTGAGGGTTGTAGATGGTGCTGATGGGGCGTCTGATGGGTGCAGGAGAGCCACTGTAGGCCTGATTCACCCAGGCTCCTTTCTCAAAGTCATCCAGCTCACACGATACTGTGTTGCCCAGCTGATTTTCTGCCTGGTTATTGAAGTGTTGCATTGTGGTAAATGGAGAGGTTAAGGTAGATGGATATATCATGAAATGCTCGAGTGGAGCTTTCGCCTGAGGATAGGTTCAACTTGTATTTATACCTTTCTCCATGAATCCTCTGATTCTGTGTAAGGAGGGGCTCCTCTTTTGTTCACACATCCATTAAAAACACAACCCATGCCATTAGGGAAACTGAAACATCAGCTAAAGATTCTATAGAACAGCATCATTGACAATGCACAGCTAATGTGAATTTGCGTCACATAGTTTTAGACATGCTGAAACAAAGATCAATAGCCAACTTTAATTATAAAGATGCACAGAAATAGTAATTCAATTATTCCAATAATTAAACTATTAGCTGTCAGCATACATCTAAAACAAATGACTGAAATATTATCTGAAAATGTCTACTTAACGCTTTCCTGCCATTGAAGAGTTTTTACGGCTTTTCGTGTTTTCACTGTTAGCCTAGGCTTAACGTAGGGCGAGTATGTATCTCCAGATCTAAACACAGGCAAAAAAGAAGCGAGCAATCTCATATGTAAGCAGATGCATCATGCATGTGAAAAATAATGCGATCATCAACATAAACAACATATAAATCAAAACGGCCTAATGTTACCATTGAAATATATCGACACAGGAAGTGTATCGGCTGTGTAAGCTTTGTAGCCTATAGGTGTCGATGGACTCAATCTACTCCTATGTTTTGATCATCGTTCTGAATTCTATCTTGACAGTCTTTGACAAAAACGTGATTTTCGCAGCTTTTTGCTCCAAATGTTTTTTTTGTTTTTAAGCTGATGGTCTGTTCTTTCTTTTGATATATTGCATGTTCAGTTCCCTTTCGAGAGGTCTCTCCTATTGCTTAAGTAGCTTACGCTATGGGAAAACTCCTTTTCTCGAGAATATTGAAGTCTTTATGTAAAACGCATTGCTGCTGCACAGCTGACAGCAATGAACGAAGGCAGCTCGGTCTTTGGCTGTGCTGCGGCAACTTGCTCGAACCAATGACGGGGCGACTCTGAATGTGCAACCGATGAGCGCGCTTCGCGCCCGCGCGCGTCAGAGCCCGCCAAGATGGGCGTGGCCAAGAGCTATATATTGGGCGCCCCGTCATGAGAGTTCTTTAGATTTAATCTCCTTCAGCGAACACCTTCGCTGGATCCACCGGATTATTGAAGCTTCGCCGCCGTCGAAAAGCATACCAGCGGGATTGCTACGAGGACGTCGGCACCTTCAGCCGCTTTCGAACGCCATCCTACTGAGCCATCCGGCGTGCTACACACGCAAGTATTTTCTACATCTGTTCGCCCCGCGACACTTGTAAAAGAGCAATTTTCTGAGGCGTTGTTTCAAATGCCTTCCTGCGCGTCGTGCAAAGACCTTTTCCCGGACGGGGATCGTCACATCATCTGCGCTCGCTGCCTGGGCCGGGACCACGCAGAAGCTGCTTTGACCAAGGGCGGATGCCCGGAATGTGATGACCTGGGTCTCTCCACACTACGGGCTCGCCTCGCCGCTTTCGCCGCGAGCGAGCCCATCACCGCCACCCCTCTGTTTGAGCCGCGCACTAAGAAAAAGCGCCGCTCACAGAGGCTTCCTGAACCTGAGCTCAGTGACGTCACGCCGAGCCAGTCTCCGCGTGCTTCACCGCCGCTCTTGCCTTCCCCACCGCCGGTTCAGTTCACCCAGCCGGACCCACACCCCTCTAGCAGAGCGGTGGGCCTTGTGATTTTCGGCGCGTCCGAGGACGACGGGGGAATGGATGACAGCTTGTCCATCGACGCTGCATCGGACGACTGGCCGGGCTCCACTCTCGACCCTGCCCCGTCGACGCTAGCTGGCACGAGCGGGGGCTCCACCATGGATACCGAGATTATCCGTGTCCTCTCTAAGGCCGTGGAAGACCTCGGGCTCGATTGGTCTTCTCCCGAAGAACCAACCCGGAGCCGACTGGATGAGTGGTTTCTGCAGAGGCGCCAGCAGGCCCCTCGGCAAAGGCCTTCTCCCTTCTTCCCGGAAGTTCACGACGAACTCACCAAGTGAGTTCCTATGCCGCCTATGCCGCCGCCGGCCAAGCTGCATCAGCGCTTCACTCAATGGCGGTACTTCAAGTGTTCCAAGCCAAGCTTCTCCGCTCTATGGACGAGTCTGGCCCCGAACCCGAAGCCTTTAGGGACCTACGCAGCGCAACTGATATAGCTCTGCGAGCCACGAAGGCCACCGCCCAGTCTATTGGCCGTGCCATGGCTAATTTGACTGTTCTCGAGCGCCATCTGTGGTTAACTCTGACGGAGATGAAGGACATGGATAAGGCGCCATTTCTCGACGCGCCTATCTCCACCAGCGGGCTGTTTGGACCGGCGGTTAAGGGTTTCGCCGAACGCTTCACTGAGGCCCAGAAAGCTTCACAAGCTATGCGTCATTTCCTGCCCAAGCGCTCCAGCTCATCGCAGAGCAGACAGAGACCGCCACAGCCGCAGCGGGCTAGAACAGCACCCACCGCCTCTCAGCCCGCGCCTCATGCTGACGCTCGACGCCGCTCGCGCTCTCACAACCGCAAGCCGCCTTCTGAGCGACGGGGTCCTCGGCCCAAGATTGTGCTGAACCCTGAGCCTCGAAAGCCGTCCTAGCCACAGGAATGAGAAGAGAGAGTGCGTGTCTCGCAAAAGCCGGACCAGTCTCTCTGCAAAAGCTCAAACATTACCCAGTCCCCTTACAGGCGGCTGGATATGTCCATACATCAGTCAATGAGCCATTTAGAATGCCTGGGTCTAAGAATCAATTTTGCAAAAAGCATACTATCTCCCAGTCAGAGAATTTCTTTCCTGGGAATAGTTCTAGACTCGATTCAAATGACAGCGCGTCTCTCATTAGAGCGCGCGCTCACCATCCGGCGCCTTGCAACATCATTCAGGGCGGGCGCGCGCGCCCCCGTCAAGCGGTTTCAGAGGATGCTCGGTCTCATGGCCTCAGCATCGGCCGTACTCCAGCTAGGATTGTTGCATATGCACCGTCTCCAACGCTGGCTCAAGAGCCGCGTCCCTACTCACGCGTGGCGTTCGGGCCACTTTTTAATCAGAGCGAACCACGGCTGTATAAAAGCCCTGACGCACTGGAAAGCCGCCGACTGGTACCAGTCAGGCGTGAGTCTGGGTGTGAACACAAGGAGAAAGATGATAACGACAGATACCTCCAGAATAGGTTGGGGGGCCCTTTACGAGGGCAGGCCTGTCTCCGGCTTTTGGTCAAACCCGGAGAAGCGCCTACACATAAACTGTCTGGAAATGAAAGCGGTGGCTTTGGCTCTCAGAGCCCTGCTCCCACATCTAAAAAACCAACACGTCCTGGTCCGAACGGACAACATGACGGTAGTGTCGTACATGAATCGCCAGGGTGGACTCAGGTCGAGCTCCATGCATTCAATGGCCAGGAGACTCATTTTATGGTCCCAGCACAACTTGCGCTCGCTGAGAGCAGCGCATGTGCCAGGCGCCCTGAACCAGGGGGCAGACATGCTATCCAGAGACAAGATTCTCCCAGGAGAATGGGCTCTCAACCCGCTGACGATTCAGTGGTTATGGAAAACCTTTGGCAAAGCGGAGATCGACCTCTTCGCCTCCAAGGAGAACGCGCACTGCTCTCTTTTCTTCACGAAAAGCACGGACGCGCTCGCCCAGAGCTGGCCGAGCCGCCCCTTATATGCCTTTCCCCCGATCGCGATGCTGCCACAGGTCATCAGTCGGGTCAGAGAGGAGAAAAACGCAGTGCTGCTGATAGCCCCACTCTGGAAGAACCAAACATGGTTTCCAGATCTGATGCACATGCAATCTGCATCACGGCCGATTCCACTGAGGCCAGACCTCCTCAGTCAGGCCAGCGGGATGATATTTCATCCCCGCCCCGATCTGTGGGTCCTTCATGCATGGCCCCTCAACGGGTTCCCAGGAACCTCACGAGCGGAGCACTAAAAACCATCGCTGAGGCGCGGGCGCCCTCCACGAGACGCTTATATGCCCAGAAATGGAAAGTGTTCAGTGACTGGTGTAATGCCAAGGGCCTGAACCCTGAAACATGCGAGATTACGAATGTACTCGCTTTTCTACAAGGGCTTCTGGAGGCGGGCCGCACCCCCTCCACGCTCAAAGTATATGCGGCGGCCATCACAGCGTTACACGACCCTGTAATGGAACGTCCATTGGGAAGAAACGACCTAATTATTCGTTTCCTAAGGGGCGCTAGGAGGATGAACCCTTCACGCCCCCCCAATGCCGATCTGGGACCTAGCTACTGTCCTAGACGCTCTTAAAGGGCCCCCGTTCGAACCACTCCGAACCGTGCACCTTAAACAGCTCTCCCTCAAGACTGCGCTCTTGCTGGCACTCGCCTCGGTCAAGAGAGTGGGCGACCTGCACGCGCTTTCGACAAGCGCTGCCTGCCTAGAATTCGGACCTAACGACTGCAGGGTCGTCCTTAGACCGAAACATGGGTATATTCCTAAAGTGCTCACCACTCCCTTCAGAGCACAGGTTATCTCCCTAACTGCGCTATCGTCTCCAGCAGACGAACACGACGCTAATCTACTCTGCCCCGTTAGGGCTCTCAGAGTGTATTTGGAGCGTTCTGCCCTATTCAGACAGACAGAACGACTGTTTGTATGCTTTGGCGGCCGTACGAAAGGTTCCGCCGTTTCAAAGCAGAGAATCTCTCACTGGATAGTTGAAGCTATAGCACTGGCTTATGAAGCTAAGGGACTTCAATGCCCCTGGGGAGTCAAAGGACTCTCCACCAGGAGTGTGGCTTCTTCCTGGGCATGGTCGAGCGGGATACCGATCGAGGATATTTGTGCGGCGGCAGGTTGGGCCTCACCGTCCACATTTATCAGATTCTACAACCTACAGGTCCCGACATTGCATTCCAATGTACTATCAGCATGATGCTAGTTGAACTACGAGTTCGTATCTAGATTATGTATGTGCTTGTATCACACTGAGCGCTTTCTAGCCGCTCTGTATTTTTTCCCACATTTAAAGCTCGCCTCTGCCGGCTAGTTGGATGATAACTTTGCTTTTCAGCTCAGGCACCTGCCTCTGGCTATCATAAGGCGAAGTTCAGAACGCACAGCGTTTTGCATGGTGTTCCCATAGCGTAAGCTACTTACGCAATAGGAGAGACCTCTCGAAAGGGAACGACTCGGTTACTAACGTAACCTCGGTTCCCTGAGAGGAGGGAACGAGTATTGCGTAAGCTGCCGTGCTTGTGCTTGGTTAGTTCGCTTCAGTCGTTTTAACCTAAAGAACTCTCATGACTGGGCGCCCAATATATAGCTCTTGGCCACGCCCATCTTGCCGGGCTCTGACGCGTGCGGGCGCGAAGCGCGCTCATTGGTCGCAAATTCAGAGTCGCCCCGTCATTGGTTCGAGCAAGTTGCCGCAGCACAGCCAATGACCGAGCTGCCTTCGTTCATTGCTGTCAGCTGTGCAGCTGCAATGCGTTTTACATAAAGACTTCAATATTCTCGAGAAAAGGAGTTTTCCCATAGCATAAGCTACTTACGCAATACTCGTTCCCTCCTCTCAGGGAACCGAGGTTACGTTAGTAACCGAGTCGATATTCATAGCATAGGCTACAGCAAAATATCATGGGGGGCATGACATTTTTGTGAAAATGACCAAAAACGCTGCTGTGGCTGGCAACATTTAAAAAAAGAAAAGAAAAGAAAACGTTGGCGGGGAAAGAGTTAATATTAAGATAACAGAGTCTATTCTGTAGGTGTAGCTATATTTACTTTACTCAGCATTGGGGTATTAGACTATATAGGGCCTACATTTTAACAGCTGCCTATAAAGATAAAGACTAGAACTGTTTTTAAACATGCGTTAATTGCAAACAAAAAATATATTTGTATCAAAAAAAATTATTAAATTTTTTATTAAAAAATATTTTTTTTATTAAAATACTTTCCCCCTTCAAATTGTCCAGAGATATCATAGCACCTCCTTGTGGCCCCCTGGAGGTTTAAAAACCTCTGTGATACATAATAAGCAACCATTTACTCGTATTCAAGTATAGACCATTGATTTGTTTCTCATTCAAACATTTGTAAACTAACATTTGCAAGATTTAATATGATTGCACGAAATATGGACTTTAGTATAAAATAAAATAAACAATGTCTTGACCTTAATGTGCCTAATTTAGTAGGCTAATAATTTAAAAATTATTGTAGGGGTGTCTTTGAGTTTAGTAGCTACATACTGATCATGGCATGATGATTGGTCATAATGACAGCTGAAACTAAACGGATTAAGATGGGTGTATCTCGCTTTATGTACACGCTTTCGGCCGAGCTCAAGCCGTTCACGCCTCATTTGCACTGAAAAGAAACATTATACACAGTCATTGGACAGCAAGAGAGAATAACCCCCTCTCTAAATTAAACTCTCCTAGTAATCTTTAAACTCTGAAGGACATTCTATTGGTTTACGATAAGAGCCAAACCAAAATAAAAATGATTATCTAATTGAAAAAAGAAAAATCAACAACATTTTAACATTTTAATTAAATAGATTTAATTTTGTAATTTTCGTTCATCTTTAAAAAGTGTCTGTACACAGTACATGGGACACACAGTTCAACCGTGACGTCATTCAGTCCTTTAAACATTATTTATTCCTTCACTGAACTGACAGCAGAGACATTTGTTTGGTGCTGTCTTATCTTGGGACACAGAGTGCTTCGCCAAAATGTGTTTATCTGTCCAGTGTGCACACCATGAGAACAGGTATTTGTATTTAGGCCTTTATACAGAAAAAAAATGCTGTTGTAAAATTTTATTTTATAGCAAATCTGTTTCAAAATGGAGGAAAATGTGTGCATGTCATTAAAAGTATACAGAATTTAACATAAAAATTCTCTCTTGTCTACAGATGTAAGATAAGTTTAAAAAAAAAACAGATTAGGGTATAGTATATATAGTCGATAAAATGTTATTCTAACATTAATGTACTGTACACAAAGTCTTTGATTTCAGTGTTTATTTGTGCACTGATTAACTGCACTATAAACAAAACATTTTAAATCCTGTTTAAACTACAGCTCAAAATACATCACCTACCATACAGAACACTGTACATAGTTACAAGATACAATTTTAAATCCATTATTATTATTATTTTTTCCCTCATTGAGTTTAGTAGGCTATAAAAATCAATAAGAAATTGGAACAGCAATTTAGGATGCCATTTTGGCAAAATAAAATCACAGTGTATTTTTTGTATGTTTTTCAGCTTTGACTTAGCTGAGCACACACTATACACAAAGATTTGATACAAAGCAATGAAAAAATATGAACTGTGATCTGTGTTTTTATCGAGTCATCATTTACAACATGCATGATGGAAGATTTTCTAAAATTGTACAGAAAAACATTCTTTTTTTGCAACAGTTAAAGCAACTCTACCGCTAGAATGCTTTAGACTCTATTAAAGCTAATCAAACACTTGATTTCCAGAACCATAAACATAAAATATTACATAGTAATACATACATATTTACTGACTCCTGTATCTATGCAAAGAAAGATACAAGTGAATGCACCATTGCTTATCAGTCCCTGAGAGCTTAGAGGCTTTCGTAGTGGTAGGAGAAGGAGGGATGCATACAGTTATTTTCCACAGGGGAGTTATAGCTCATAAAGCAAGAATAGGTCTCTGGCTGTAGGCCATCAAGCTGTAGATTCAGCCAGTCTTTCTGAGGAGCTGTGTGTCTGCTGGCGTCGGTGAGGATTCGATTGAGAGCCATAATGTAGCTCAGGGCCATCTGCAGCGTTTCATATTTAGAGAGTTTCTTGTCCTGACCCCACTGGGGAACCACTTTGCGGAGGCAGTCGAATGCAGTGTTCAGGCCCTCCATCCTCTTTCTCTCTCGAGCGTTGGCTGCCATCCTTCGCCGCATGGCACTCTCAAACTTCTCTGGGTCTCTGGAGTCAGACTCCGACCCTGAATCTGCACAGCTCGGTCTGCGGGACTTCATGACTTCTGGGCCAAAGGTCCTCATAGGCCAACGTTGGTCTTGAAAACGGATCCTTTGAGGTGTAAAATTTCCTCAGAGACAATGTCTTCTTCTTGTCCCTGTAGTGAAATAAATCCAGATAGTGGTGCAGTCCTTGAGGATAGTGGTTGTGGTCTGCCATAAGGATGACTGGTGCTTATATAGAGCTCTGGTATTAACAGGTGGCAGCAGGTGGAGCCCCACCCTTATTGCTCCATCCAAACATCCATTATTATTAATGAAACACACATTTCCAACAGCAGGACTAGTGCACTCAAACTAGCTCCCCACCCCAACCCCCATTAACTCAAACTTTAATGACATTCCAATTAACTTTGGCTGGTCTATGCGTTACAAACATAGATAACTTACCATCTGTCCTGGGCCACTGCAACAACCAGGGGTGAATGACAAGGATTACAAGTGCATCCATCTTTCAGCAACCATGACATGCTTGCATCTCTTAGGCAAGAACATTGTTTACAAGTCATATGGAATCAATTTATTTGACAGTTTTATAGCTCTCAACATCTAAATGAATTATATGATAGTAAGACTTTAACCTTGTAATATAATCTTCAATATGAATTAACAAAGTAATAGTTTTTTGCTTTAAATATATAATGTACTATATGTATATTATTATTAAAGTAGGCTACTATACTGCTATATTAGTATATCTTTCTATACATTTATAATGTATGTTAGATGTATTAAATATTAATATTTAAGGTAGTACATTTTATATTTATTTTAATATAATATATAAAATATAATATTTAACATTACTATAAATGTTTAATGTACTGTTTTAATTATGTTAAATATTAATATTTAAATTTTATATATATATATATTCATAATTATATTGTTAAATTACTACACTGATATATTAGTATATTATATATATATATATATATATATATATACCTTAATGAAATTACATTTAGATTAAATTAAGTTTCTATGTTTAGTAGAAAGGATTTTAAACTACATAGGCTAAGTAAATTGATGACAACACCATGAAAAACATTTCTGGGACCATAAATAATTGATTTGTGTGTCTCAAAGGAACTGAGACAGACAGAACACTTCGACAAGCTGTCTATCTCAATCTGTTCAATGTGAATCAAATAAAGCAGAGATAGATTCAGATGGTCATAGACAGTCACAATTTTACCCAAAAAGCCTGTTGAAGAATAAACATGAATCACAAATCATCATTTCTACCTTTTATGGTTTACTATTAAGATTTACTTCTTATATTTCTTCGTACAGATATTTTTAAAATATTTTTTAATAGTTTTAAGTTTCCATATTAATGCATCAAAAAAGCTGATTTAACCAGTTTAATTAAGAATAGAATAAGTGCATAAAATGCACAATGTGATATTAATCATAACATATAATATTAATAATATGAAGCATATTAATTTAATTAAAATGCAGTATTTCTCTTTTACATATTTTCTTGCAGGTACACACAATCATATACATCAGTAAGTTTTGCACAAATAATAAATCTCTGGATCTTGTACATAATTCATGTCCCAGCTGAATATGATTCAAGCCTTATAAACTCATGCTGTCAGGTCATTTTGCATTGGACAAGTCATTTTGCTGTTCAGTTGGGCATATAAGCCCAATCCACTGGTTTGATTTCATTGATTGCAGATTGGCATGGCTGGCCAGCTGCTGCTTGTCTTGTTTAAAGAGCTTGGTCCAGACATGTAGAACAGCCTTGTTTTTCACTCATTCATATGATCGGCTTGTCTGGAGTCCGAGGCTGTCCTATGCAAAAAGGCCATATGTTACAAGCTAGTCCTGTAACTTTGAGACAGTGTTGAGCAGATTAAAGATTTACTCCGTCTTGAAGAGGGGAAAGTGAGAAGGTCTATTATCAGTTTAACAGCTTAATCCAGGATTTAGTAAATCTGATTTTCATTTAAAGCTTGAAGCAATTAGCATTGATTCCAAAGGAGAAAATGTTGTTAAAAAGCGAATGTGTAATCCTCCAAACACATGGAAAAGTGACAATCTATTGCAATGATTAAACTCCCTGACAGCCAAACCATAGGCCTAAATGAGTCTGCGTCAGTACTGCTAACCAATATTAATAATTTAAGTTTTTTCAAAGTTCATCTATATGACAATATAATCTCTGAGCTAGAAACTGCTGCTGTCATTTAAATACACGTAACCTATTAAACAAATGACCACCAAGAAGAAGACAATGGCAGATGTTTATTTCCATTTGGAGAACATTTTTAAGTTTGCTGACTTCAAATGCAAATATTTAAAGATATTTTGGATCGAATTTGTAGAAAAGGCATATTGACCAATGAGGTCATTCAGAAAAGTGAGGCATATTGTTTAAACATTGACCCCCATAGATGATGAGAATTGAACCCCCCCACCCCACCAACACTATCAAAATAGGGCATCTGGTGAGATGTGGCTAGTCACTGTAATTAGGTCAAGGAAGGTGCTTGTAATTTCATGCCTATTTGAACCCTTTTTTCCCTTCTGGTTGTTATGTTTAATCTTAACTGGTCAATGGAGTCTTATTGTAGAAAATCAATCAGACAAAAGAATCCATTTATATTAAATTAGTATTATTACTATTATTATTTATGGAAACATATGTTGTTTCCTTTTTTTCTATAAGTTGTATATTTATTTAGAAATCTCCAGGAATTGCATTTGATGCAGCAAAACATGCATATTAGCACATATTTAAATCAGCTATACAAATTACAAAAATGCTTGGTGAACCACTATGCTATAAGAGCTCGATATGTGACAGTTTTAGTTGTTGTTTCTTTTGTTTTGTATAATAATTAGATATCACAATTTTTTTTTTATTATTGTTTTTTTTTTTTTTTACAGTGGATGCTATGTAATAACAGCAAAAGAACCTGTAGAGAAACACAAAAAATATATATTATACTTCACTTTGTCATTAACCAAAATGGACACAATCTCTATCCATCCATCCATCCATCCATCCATCCATCCATCCGCCAGCAATGTCAGCATAAGTAACCAGAACACACTGGAACCAAAATATATTTAAGTATATTAGCAAACATTTTCAAACCACTACAACATATGGTTACAGTTGTCCTTTTAATACAGCATATAACAAATCTTTATAGGGGGAGACCGGGTATGGTTGTAATATGGGGAGAGTGGTAACACCACCAATTCCACTAATCAGGGATAAGCTAGGAGATCATTTCATTATTTACCCACTTCCTCCCAGATCACATATGAATGGTTGTCAAGGCGGTAAATAGGTAGCCTACATGCAGATTTCATAAAGAAAAAATAGATTTTTTGATAAGAATGTATTTTTTTCTAATCCTATATTTTTTTTAGTACTTAATCTTTTGCAGATAAAATCATAAAATTTATATTAGATTAAATTGTAGTTTCTCAGGCAAAATGTGATACCATTTTAACCTGCTAATTTCAAAGCATTATGCTAATACAGCTAGCTAAACACTTGCTGACAGGGGTGGGGTAATAACATCTTTACATGGTTGTTACAACTAAGACATACAACTAAGACATACAACTATTTAAAATAAACTTACAGATTGCCTAGATAGTGGAAAAGAACGACAGATAGATGTGTGCCAACCAATCAGTGTTAATTTCGTTGACGAAAATAATGACGAAAATTATTCGTCAACGACATTTTTTCACAGACGAAAACGAGACGATAACTAAATAAAACCTAGTTTTGAATGACAAAAACTATGACGAAAATCTATTGACATTTTCGTCAACGAATAAAAACTAGACGAAAATGTTAGATAGTGACGATCTGGGAAGCGATCCAGTCAGAACTGATGTCCTGCGTGTGTGATAGATGCGCACATTTGTACTGTAACGTGCTGATCTACGCAGCGGTCTCAAAACTTTAAAAAAGGTAAACATCTGGGAGAATGAGTAGAGCAGACATAATGACATATAGATCTGAATAAGAGCTAAAAAAAAAAAAAAAAAAAAAAAAAAAAAAAAAGAGCTCTATTCCGTACGGCACACACCCGACCTGAAGCGTGCAGCCATGCACGATAGACACCTATACAGCGCGCGAGGACTGAATTGAGCTCTCTTTCGTGTCTGAATGGACAAATACACACAGCATTATGTCTAAATGTCCGTTTTGGAGAGTATTCATGTAATCTATGTTGGTTATGTCTTAAAATGTTGTGAGTGTATCGGATGTGTATCAGTGCAATTGTATCCGCATGTCATTGGACATGATCTGATGTCTTAAAGTGACAGTGGCAATAAACCTAATGCGGTCTGTGTCCTTAATATTCAAGCAACAAAAGAAAAGCATTCACTGTTTGTTAATAGCTTTAATAAGGATTAATTATATTTAATTCATACAAATAAATATGTCTGCTTGAAAGAATAAATAATGATGTATGCAAGTAGTTATAAAGAATGCATATATCATTCATTGAAAAGAAGACTGTGTTTTACTTTAGGAAAATTGGTTTTATTTAATTTTAAGATATTTTTTAAGTCACAATAGTTAAATCTGTATCTGTATTGCATGTTCAAACCTAAAAATCATTCATATTAATAGGTTAATAAATGTTTTCTCCGGGAGTATATGGGTTTGGACATTTTAGAGGAATTCTTAATTAATGCATTACAATTTAACTTAACCCATAATATTTTAGTCGACTAAATCTACTGTCGATTTAGTCTACTAAAATCTTATAGTATTTCGTCGACTAAAACTAGACTAAAACTAAAATAATTTAGATGACTAAAATATGACTAAAATTAAATGCCATTTTAGTCAAAAGGCTAAGACTAAAACTAAATCAAAATTTGCTGTCAAAATTAACACTGCAACCAATGTTAAAAAAGGAACTGATGAGGTTTCAAAGAAGGGCAGGTCAGACATATAAGTTGTGAAAACCATGTTGAAAGCCTGTGGTGAGTATTCTGATACTTCAGACAATGAAAACGTTTATGTTGTCTGCATGGAGCCATTTGGCAACTCAGAGCCAAAGGAAGTGTGGGTAAATTGTGCCCTCCCATCTCTGGGCCTTGGTCTGCACTCCAGGGTTAACAACACTGAATTTGCACCATTGTTAGCCTACTCTGATTAAGAATAATCACATAGATCCAGGTACGCTGCAGTCAAGTGTTCATTAAAGGGATAGTTCACCCAAAAATGATTTTTTTTATTTTTTTTTATCAATTACTCACCCTCAAGTTGTTCCAAACCTGTATGGATCTCTTTGTTCTGTTGAACACAAAAAAATATATTTTGAAGAATGTTGGTAACCAGACAGTTAGGCTAGTACTGGAAAAATACTATGGAAACCAATAGCATGCCATCAATTTACCAACAATCTTCAAAATATCTTCTTTTGGTGAATAAGCTTGCTTTAATACTTCCCACCATTGAATACATCCCAATTTAGCTGTTATATAAAAATTGCGTGCAACAGTCTAGCTGAGAGAGCTTTGAAATTACTGTGTCTGAAATGGCTCAAAGGGAATTGACAGTCATCTGATTCTTAATTCAACCCATGCAGTTGCGTCACATGTTAAGGCACATCTGAAAATACACTTTATGAAGACTAACGACATATTCAGTAGCTTAATGCTGCTGTCGTTTTTACTTCCGTTTGATAAATATCGCCATCCACCGTCCAATAAAATCACTGCAAACTACCAAGATAACCACACTTATTCTTGCTATAAAAAACACAATACATTAATATAGTTTTTTTGGGGGTAGGCCTATACGTTTTTCCAGAACACTTTAAAAATATATATATTTTAAGTTATTTTTTTTAAGAAAGATGGCCATCTCTTAAATATATAAATATATATTTATAAAATATATTTAAAAAAAACATGAAGTTTGACTGAATCTAGTCATACGTGATTCTGACCTCCAGGTGGCGCTTAGTTGACTCTTTTTGGCAGTTATCAATGCATTTTCACTGCTTTTAGTTGTAAAAAGACAAGCAAAAAATTAACAAAACAAAGCCATGCACAACCAAGACGAAGCTGTTGCATAAGGTCATTTGTTGTTATTTGATTTGAGGTCATTCCCTTTGCTACACAAACAAGGCCTAATTTAATCTTTTAGTAAGCACACACATTTCTTCATTTCCTCCTTGATGAGATAAAACTTCCCTCAGAAGTATTTATGCAAGGATGATAGTTTCTATGTAGAATATCCACGAGCAATCAGAGCAACTCAAAAAGTGTTCAGTTTGAGCACCATGAAGTGAAGCCTCTGTGTTTCATAGTGAGTCAGATATGCAGCCTAAATATGGCATTGTAAGTACATGCTAATTTGTGGTGACAGTTCATAAAGTTAAGTTAAAGCCAATGATTATGCATATAAATGTTAATATATTGACATATGTGATGCTAGTCTTGTATATATTATCACTTTATTGGCCTCTTTCTGAGGCAATATTTGAGCCTGTCAAAGTGTCAGACATCCTCAAGTAACACATTGCATTGCAGCAGTTCACCACATGTCAGCAAGTCTGTACAGCTCAGAAATATTATTTACCTCTTTTAATAAGAAGAATTACATGCTTGTCCAACACTCAGAGAACATGTCCCTGTGTTCCTCAGATGCTTCTAGCAAATTCACACTTGGCCACAAAGATTATAGGAGCTGACCAGCCTAGCTTTTTAAAATAGCAAGCCTTTCATTAATGTGTTTTGTTGACTCTTGCACTAGAAACGATCATGTTTAAGCACAACAAATAGGAGATGCTGAGCAATTCAAACAAGATAATTCAGTTATCACACAAGTCATGAGGTAATTTGTCACTTTGAGTCATGGAGAATGTTCTAATAAATAGATAGATGTGATTTAAAGGTAAATGTACACTAAAATGTAATATTAAGTGACTATTTAATATTATGACTACAGTAGGTTATGGAGGTGTCTTCAGTCTAGCATGTTTTCTTCTGGATACTGTAGGACCGATTGTTGTATTTAAGCACTAATGTTTAAAAGTTCGCGTAAGATTTTTGTTAAATGAGTCTATTATGCTCACTAAGGCTGCATTTATTTGATCAAAATACAGTAAAAACAGGAATATTGTGAAATATTATTAAAACTGTTTTCTATTTTAATATATTTAAAAATGTAATTTATTTCTGTGATGGCAAAGCCAAAGTCTTCAGTGTCACGTCCTTTAGAAATAATTCTAATATTCTGATTTGCTGCTCACAAAATATATTTTTTATTATTATCCATGTTGAAAACAGTTGTGCAGAATATTTTTGTGCAAACAAGATTTATTTGAAACAGAAATATTTTATATCCATCCTTTTATGCATCCTTGCTGAATTAAAGTTTAAAAATCTGACAGCTATATATATATACACAACTCATTTGCAGATTTTTTTAATCCTTGGTGTTCCAAAACAAACAGGTTCCTATTTATGAAAACTTTACATGATTTTTCATGGAGATGAATAAACACAAAAATTGGTTCCATCACAAAAACTTTACATTTTATTGAGAGCCATATATAGTACAAAACATCCACCTTAAATAACTTAAATTAGGCCAAATTCCATCCAAATCTGAGAGTTCCAGATTACAGCATGGGTTCTCACCAAGACCATGAGCTCCCTTTAGCACTCAGAAACACATTTATGAGTGTCAAATGTTAAAATATTGGCAAGAGTAAAAACCACAGATCTTTAAGGTCAGGACTCGGGCCACTGAGCAGCTCCTAACTTTAGATTCTGTAACTGGGCATTCCTAAACTTGACTCTTTATGGTAGTAATAGTGAGTCTCTCTTAGACGGGAAATACTATGATTGCACATATTGCACAGTGTCAACTCAGACCTCATGTTTTGTGCATCTCCCCTGGTTTGAATATTCTTCTTTGTCTGTTTGGAGTCCACAAGGCATGGGTTTATCTTGCTGCAAGCTACAGTACATTATGACCAAGAACACGGCACATCAGTTCAGTTCCACTGGGAAATGGTGATTGGTGGACAGGGGCGGTGGATGTGTATTTGGGACAAGTCCACCCGCTCCAGTAGTGTGGTGATTTTTAATGCTTTTCTTAGGTGTGTGTGAGAGCCTGCCTATCTCTGAGCAGTGATGTCCCTCTTCGGTCACACCTCCAGGGGGTTCTGGGGCCCCTCGGCCCCCTGCAGAGGATCTGGCTGGAGCCTGCAGATGGGCTTGTTGCACATGGGGCAGACGCTGCGAATTTCCAGCCACTTCACCAGACACCTGAGCAGGAGACAAGGTGAAAAGAGGAGAGACGGGTCTGTAATGCATCAGCTATCTATACACTCAAGCGCTGTTATGCATTACAGCCATGTCACAAGATGACAGGCTGAAACTGCAGAATGTCTTTGAGAAACAACAAACAGTCTGACAAGTGTTCCTCAAGGCAATACCTTGACAGCTTAATTTGAGGTTCCTACATATTTACATTCTTGTTTTAGCCAATATTCTGTGCCATGAATCTATGGCATGCTTTATGTTTTTGAAGGAATGTGTTGTTTTAAATTTTTACATTGTAATACATCAATCAGTGTTTTAAAATATGGCATCCTATGCATTATTTACTGATTACAGATACATAATGAGAAAGGTTGGAAAGTGACAAGATGGTGAGAGATCTTACTTCTTGTGAAACGCATGAGCACAAGGGCAAACCCCTAGTTCATCCCGGCTCCGAAACTCTTCCAGGCAAACTGCACAGGTCTGCTGCAAAATGAAAGATGATGAATGAAAAAAAAAAAAAACAGAAACAGCCAGAGTGTTTATATATGTTACATTTACATATGAATGGTTCAAGGCATTGTTAATAGAGTTACAGGGATAGTTAAAAATTGTAATCATTCCTCTCAATGTCATTTCAAACCTTAACAACAAAAAAAGAAGAAACATATGTAGATGTATAGAATCCCTATTGTATTAAATGGGGGGGGGGGGGGGGTAGGAATCAGCTTGCACATTCTGCCTAAAATCTCTTTAAGTGTTCCACTGAAGAAAAAATAATAAAACATACAGGTTTGGAATGACATGAGGGTGATAAAATGATAGAAATTAGATTTTTTTTATGTTTATGTGAACTTAAGATATTGGTTTGACAGGTACTTACTCCAAGAAGACTCAATTTTTTCCCCGGACCTTTTAGAACGACCTGTAAAAAATAAATAAACAATGGAAATAATATATGATGTCTATCGTATGTATATTATATATTTCATAATAACATACAAAACTCATTGCATATGTCATAAAGAAAAGAAATTACCTCATTATATCCATATTGTTCTTGTGCGCCCTGTCGTCTCAGTCTATGAAATATACATAGATTAAAAAGTATGTTTTGACCTGTATCTGCAATCGTTCACTATTGCAGTTTCTGCACTGTACTTTTCCTTACTGATTGCACTGTATAACTGCATTATTATTGTATTATTGACTTGTATTGCATTTTTTTCTTTATTATGCTTATGAAAATGACTATGAGTTACCATTCTGAATGAAATCAAATATGCTACACTTGCCTTATGATGCTTAATACAGCTATGGCCCAATTCTTTTAGAATTTTATGTCATTTTATAGCAATTCCATTGTAGCAACTACAAACTTCATTTTTGGTCACCCACAACAATTAAAACGGTTTATTTATTTATTTATTAAGTATACCTGAACAGGTAGCAACAGAAGATCATGCTCAACATGAAGACGAAGAGACCTATCCCAAGAATGATGACATAGACATTAAGTGGGAGACGACCGGTAATGTCTGTGGTCATTTTGCAGAACTTGTCTGTAATCTCTTAGTCTGCGTCACATATGCATGCTGCAAGAGACAAAACAAAACCATGTTTTGGTTAAAAATATTTGTTAGAGTTTATGGTGAGAGTCATGGGAGCTCACAGCTCAGGACTGCTTATAGCATTCATTTTTGCTCATCTTTTTTTTATCAGTAAAATGAATACACAATTCAAATGTGATAAAAGCATAGACATTGATTTGATCACCCATTTTTCATGAATCTGTTATGTGAGTGGGTCGCATATTTCTTTCTGTCAGACCCTTGAAAGGCAACACACATCACTGTGATTCTCATGTGTACTCTTCTCAGTGGCCCCTGCATGCATATTGCATACTGTGAGCCTGCAGACTGTCCTCGTGTTTCTCAACTCCTTGTAACACTGCTCTCATTGTTGGACCTTGCTGAGCAGCATGAACTTTTCACTGTAATACATCTTTAAAAAAAAAACAAGAGATGTCACAGCGGTGCCGGATGATGTGCTCAACAGCCAAGTGCAATCGTTTTTGTTTTAAAATTCTTTATTTAGGTTACTGTATAGTTTTTTATAGATCGTACCTGGGCTCTGTCCCTCAAAACGTATGAGGGTAAAATCCAACTTGGTTTTTCAAATCACAGCAAAATACTTTGACTGTTCATTTAATACAACACAATATTATTAATGCTACAGGTTAATGTGCACATTCAAACTTTTACAGAATTTTCATGGAGTGTAATGCAGCCATTACACAATGAATCTTTGTCTTTGTTGTGATGGAAAGCACTCCTCAAAATGAAAAGGGAGCCATTTATTTACTTAAGTCTTGTAGAAGTCATCCAAAAGTCCTTGTTGCACCATGTTGACTTTCAGGGTTCAAGCCATTTCATCACACGCTGGAGAATTTCCAGAGCAGTGAACATTGTTCAGACAACAATGGTTTAACCTATATCCTGAGGCAACACATGTAAATAGCAACACAAACACATTCAGCTGATGTCACAAGGCTTTTAGTTGTATGTGGGAGTAAAATGGTTATCTCATAATCCAAAACGATTCAGTTGTCTATATAATTTGATAGATTTAATATTGCCCTGGGCTTTCTGACAAAGTAGTGTTTTCTGTAGCATGACGATTAATATTTTCCAACTGCCATAGACCAAAACACTGTTAACATAAAGAATAAACATGCACACTTCATTGTGCTGTGCTTGTGGATGAAACAAAAGCAGACAAGAAACGCTCCATTGTGCTGAAGCGGCGAGACAGTAAATGAAAATGCTGCTGTGCTTGGCTACAAATATGCTCTTTAGTATGATTTAATTGAATTGTTTTTTTCATAAAGAAGATGTCAGCGTTCCTTTTTGTAAAAATGGGTTAAAAAACACTCAAATGTAACTTTATGAGTTGACTACAACTTTCAAATGCTTCAGGAAAAAAAGAAGAAAAATAAATAAATGCTGCTCGAGGAACTGTACTTCCTAATGGGGGAGACAATGTAATATAAAGATGTTAACAGGTTAACCGATTTTCAGAATTTCAAGCCCTTTAAATGCAAGTTATGGATTTTATTTCCCTTTATTAAAACATTAAACTATTATTTGTCTTATTGTATACAGATTTGCATTTTCAAAGGAGAGAGCGAGAGAGCATTTGGCAACGAGAGTGAAGCCTGGCCAATTGTCTGTGCATAAAGACAAACACTAGTGGTGCACTCTTTCTGCCATAAAGCCACCATCTGGTCTATCTATGAGGGGTTGAGGGGGAGGCAAGAGATGTGAAGGCTTCACCAACCCAGGCAGGAAGCACCATTTGGGGGAAAACAAAAATAACTGACCTCGGGTTGAATGCTACCAAACAACCACACAATGTTGTGTCTCTCACAACAGACAGACACAAAGTGTGTCTCTCTAGGCTGCGCTCAATTCAGGTCATGGAAAAGAGTGTGCCAAACAGGAGAAAGGTAAAAAGGCTTGGGTTTTCAGGTGAAGGAGGGGGTGGTAGTAATTTAAGGAGCATTTTAGTTAAACATTGATAGAAAGCCAGTGGGAGGGTCGGTGGCTCTGTGCATAACACATGGTTAGGGAGCTGTCCAGATTATGTAGCCACTAGAAATGAAGGGAAGAGAAGGAGGAGGGGGTTATGATTCATACTCACCGTTACACCACTGGATAGGTGCTAGATTGCTCCACAATACCAAAAGATCCAGCAACTTGTGTCCAAGGAGACAGCGCTGAAATCGGGCCAAATGAGTGGGCCGATCCCCTCACTCAAAACCAGATGAATAATACAAGTTTTACACTTCTAAAAACTCTACACCACAAAAACACAGCTTTGAATCTTCAGCGCCTCTAGTTAACACATTATGATCACAGCAGCTCTTCACTGGCATATGGAGGGAGGCAGGGCAACTCTGTTTTCTTTGTGTTGAAACATTTACAAAGACAAGTCAGTCATTGTTGAGACCTGTGTCAACACAGGCACAGATATCAACACCTACTCCTCGGTATCTACAATGTTTTGTGCAAGCACAAGTTAAAAGAAAACCAACAGCTCTTTTTTCCCAGCATCATGATCCAAAATCAAGCAGCAGCACAGAATATGTCAAATCTGCTATGTGTTTTTCACATCAACAATGGATCACCATCTACGTCCGCTTGACATGAAGTTGTTGTCACTGTTTTTTTTGTTGTTGTTTTTTTTTACCTCTGTAGAGTCACGATAACAAAGCAGTGAGAGAGAAAATGTACCTTACAGAGAGTCACAGATTTCTTTGTCTATCTTCAAAACATTGTCATAAAGCTCACCCCTTCCTCTGCTGCCGTCAGCCACTCTCCTTTAGTCTTCTCGCTCTAGATTGTCGCCCTCACGCTACAATCAACGGTTTTCCCCGTAACAAAGAAATAGGAAGAGCAGTGGCATACAGCCCTCAGAGCCAGAGCTAGTGAGTGCAGCCCATTCAATGCTGTGTCTTCCTCACACCATCTGGTCTGGCTTCTCCGCTGCAAATACACAAAGGATATAATGTATTTTCCAGACAAAGTGATGAGATTCCTGTGTGTTTCCTGTCGCCTTTTCCAGCAGCCCTGCCTCCACGTAATGGTGCCGATGACTTCTCTCCTGCTCAGTTTGTAAACAGATCTCTGCTCATGTGATTCGTTGTCTGGATCAAAGCTCTCCTTTCACCCGCCCCCTCCTCACTCTCCCCTTCTCCTTTTCTATCCTTTGCTCTCTCTCTTCCTCCTACTTTTCTCCAGCTGAAGGCTATTAGGAGGTGACAGTGGCCAGGCGAGCAGGCAGACAGGCCGAGTCAGATTTTCTCTGATGAGTCTGTGTAAGACAGTTCTGGGAGGAGAATGAGGGTTAATTCACTTTGCTTGACTGGCAGGCACAAAAACAGCAAGAGACAACACAGTAAAAACAGTGAGAGAGTGACGCAAAAGGGTGAATAGAATAGAATAGAATCTGGGGATATTCGGAGCAACCCTACCATAAAGCAAAAAAAGAAAAAATGAGCATGTGACAGAAGCAGTGACGCAAGTGATTTTGTCACAGCAAATAATAAACAAACAAAAATAGAGCTAATTACTCAGTTTTGTTCATGTAGCAAAAGGAAGTACGCAACTAGTGATTCCTGTTGCACAATATCAGTGTGAATTGATAAAATGTTACATTTCCCTTTTTGCTAAATCTCCCTGCAGAAAGATTTTGAGGTAAGCAATTGATAACATTTGTGACATAATGTTGAAATTAAATTAAATACATTATTATCAATAATTCTTATTTTAAATAATATAACCGTGTTACCATGAATATTGTTTACATCTTCTGGCTACACTATTGAAACATTGAGCATCTGCAGTGTTTACAAATGGGATCCATTCACTTCCATTGTCTTCTCTGAGCAAATGATGCAGTCACATGATCTTTTTGATGCACACTTAAGGGTATTGCTTCCAGTGGATGTAAACCCTGATGAATGTGAGCCACCAAATCTTTCTCTTAGCCAGTTAGCCCTCAGTTAAGTGGGCATATGATCAGATATGTGATATCATGAAAATATCCACTTCATCTAATCAACAACCACAATGAATTTCACAGGGATCTGTACTCTGACCACTTTTATTCTCTCTGTACACCATGCATCGCCTCTAATGACTTATATTATCAATTTTAATTCTCTCTTTTTCCACCCTTTGACAACCCTCACAAATCACTTGGCAATCATCTCTGCCTAGCTGAACACCCATCACCTGAAGCTGAATGATCAAAAATCAAGTTGTTGCTCCTTCAAGCCAAGAAGCATCCTTGCCAAGAAGACCTTATCATTTCAATAGACAACTCAACCATCTCACCCACACAGAAAGCAAAAAAATCTTTGCCTCACACTGGACAATGACTTGCCAATTGCAACCCACTTACTAACCAGTTATACCATGAAGATTTCTCCTGCAGAACATTTGCCAGACTGTAGTAAGCACTAGTCTGCTCTTGTCTCAACTACTGCAATTCCTGGCCAGCAACGTGTGTGCAATCAAACCTCTGCAGCTCATGCAGAATTCTGCAGCCCAAATGATATTCAACCTACCCAGGTACTCTCATGTCACACGTCTGCTCCACGCCCTATCATAATCAAGTTTAAAGTACTGTGATAGCATTCAAGGCAGTTTGTTTTTCTGAATTTTAATAACCTAAAGAACCTTTTTCCACTACAAAGAACCTTTTGTGCAATGGTTCTATGTTAAAGGTACTCAATAGAACCACAGATGTCAATAAAAAAATTTTTTTTAAGAGTGTAGGCAGAATGGTATCTCCATTAAATTTAGTAGATTTATGTGCAGGACTTGTTTATTTGTACAGGAAGCACTTCATTAGCATTACAGATTGCACGCTTGCCATCTGTTGTTCGCAGTGGTCTCATATGTGATGCTAAGCACTTTTGTAGGTCATTCTGCATAAAAGCATCTGCTAAAAGTCTTAAATGTACATAAATTACATTTCATTATGTCAGTGTTAGTTAAAATGATAAGGTGTTCCGTTGTACTACTAAAGATGTTATATTATTCATTCATTAGACACCAATTTGTCAGATGCACTTTATTGCTTAGCAAAGAATAACAAGAGGTCATTTCAACTTGAGAGTACATAATGTATCATAAAACAGACGCTAAATAGTCTGTTGTGCAGTAAGAAAATATAACCTTTTGACTTGCCAATCTCCTATCTACAAAGCTAAAACATATCATAATGTGTATTAAAAAAACAATAAAAAATGAAAAATCTGAATTACAGCCTTTAATGACATATTCAGAATTCAGAATGTATAAAATGGCCACTAAAGACAGGATTAAACACCCAACTTGTTACCCCCAAAATCTTTTTCAATCGCTGAGCTCCTTTGTATACATGTCCCATTTGTTCAAGCGGCTGTACAGGGGAATGTCATCGATCTCTCTGTACATGTAAACTCCAGTGACGCGGTTCCACTCCATTCTGGGTATGACATTCTTGATTCCCTGACAGTTTTCAAGAAGCTCCTTCTCCTGATTTTCTAAGGCTACAAAGCCAAAGAAGCTCTTGACACATTCAACTGCATTGTATTTAGCATGCACTTCAGCTGTACGCTGGAAAAGAGCTTGTTCGCTGGAACGATACTGGGACCAGTACGCCTCCTGCTGGTAGCCAAGGGTAGAACAGCAGTGTTTTAGACAGAGGAGCAGAAAGACAGTAAGGGAGATGATTCCCACCAGCAACCAGCCCAACAGCTAGATGAATAAAAGAGAAAAAAAATAAGTTATATATCATACAGAAGACATTTTTCATCGAATCAGAAGTATTAATTCAATTAAGGACGTTAAAGTGGTAAGTACCTGGGATTCATACTGTAACTGCCGTTCAATCACTCTTGAGTAGTTCATAAATGGCGCAGGTACATCCTTACATGGAAACCGGGCCATGATTTCTGGAATCTTTGTAGTAGGAGGGAAATTATCCAAAGAAGAGGGGTCTACAAACTCACTTAAAGCACAGACATACGCCTCCCCTCTCAGTAGTGAAATAACAGACCAAGTGATGGGGGCAACGGCTGCTCTGCCCACAATGGAGCCCAAAAGAGCAAAAGCAGCAGTCACCGATAGTTTCCGGCATTTTCTGGTGCGACACTCTGACACAACGTCCCAGGTATTTCGATTGAGCGTCAAGCCAATCACAAAAAAAGCCAAAGCTGGTACACCAATGGCAGCCAGACCGTACAGGTAATTTTTCTTTGGTGAACATGGACAGTTAAATGCAAAAATATTGTATGCTGTCTGACTGGCCACTGTCCCTAAACCTATCAGACCATTGAAGATCATGACATCCTTACTCCTGAAGAAGAGTGCAATAAATTTGAAGTTTTCTGAGATGAGAGAAGCCATCTTCTCCTGATTTTCTCAATGTGAAATAATGGCGATTAAACAAAGTCTTTCAGAGTCTTTGTAAATGAAACCTGAAACACTGACGGATGAGTAAATGAGTTATTTTTTGTTATCTGACACCATCATACAAAAAAGCAGAAACAGTATTAAAAATAACTCCAAAAAAAAACATAGAAACATAGACACAAAGAAATATGCATGTGTACAATTCAGGCTATTATGAGATGCACATTAAATTCAAAGACTGATTTCATGGAGAAAAGCTCTTCGAACAAATTCTCTTTGGGCAAGTCTCAGCGTGACACTTTGAGCTGAAATTAGTAACTGAAAACCATACAGAAACAGAAAGACTTACATTCCATTGCAACGAGGTACAAATGGTCTTGCTGAACATCCATAAAGTTTTACAAATATGAACAACCAAATGCAGACAGCAAAAAAAGTCTTTAAAACAAATGAGATTTCTGTAGGTAGCTCATGTTGTTTGAAAGTAGTGAAATTCCTCCTTCGCTCTGTCCGTTGTGTGCAGTAGTGAATCATCAGCAGGAACTACATCTGGTTCCAGCCCCAGTGGAAAGTATGAGCATTTAACTAAAACAGGCTGGGCAACATAAATAAAAAAAACCTCCTCACATCCAGCAAAACAAGTCATTAAGTCAGCTAGGAAGATCCTCATTCTGAAGATGAACAAAAGTCTTACGGGTTTGGAACGACATGAGGTTGTGTAATTAATGACAGAATAAAATTTTTTGGGTGAACTAACCCTTAAACAACTGCTTCCCATGGACTGTGAACACGCAAACAGATTCCCTGTTGCCAACTAATTTTCAGGTGAAGTTGCTACAAACAGATCGATTTGTTGCTAAAAGTCGCAAAATTATGTTGTGATGTCATTGCAACTGCATCAATATGCAATGACATCATTCAAATTGACTGGCCATCTTGGTGGAAAATATGATGTGAAATTTGCTAGTTTAGTTTTTTTTATTATTACTATCACATATTTTTATTTGTGCAAATAATATAAACACATATAAAATATAAAAACATAAAAATATAAAAACTTGCTGCCTGTTTGCAGAAGCTAGCTAAATCGCTGTGCTAAAAAAAAAAATGCTAAATGGCATCACTGAACAGATTGAAGTTCAGAAAACCCCAAGAGCATTCTGATTGGCTAAACATTTAATCTAAACCGCGTGTTTGTTTAACTGTTTGCAGACAGGGCTGTTTCAAAGATCTATGTGATCATTTTCTGCAAAGCAATCCACTAAAGACAAATTTAGTTCAGTTTAAACACTTTAAACAAATCTAAACACTTCATTCAGTAGACTACATAAAACATCAAATGATTCTAGAGTAGTGTCTCACAGCTGTGTTTATAATAGGTTTCTCAAGGTAGCGCTTATCAGAGTAGCTGTCAGTGAGCAACCACAGGTAATCCAAGCTAATTTAGAACAGCACAATTGCAAGTAGGCATATATGCTACTGTTTTAATATAGTTTAATAAACAATATAGTTGATATATACAGTTAAAAACTATTGTTAACATTGAGCAACTTACCTTTCATTTCAGACAAAAATTGGCAAGTTGTTTTCTTCCGCCAAACAAAATAGTTCCAATTAAAGAGAAAGACAGATGCCGATGGTCTGACTTTCAAAGATTCCGCTCCTCGCTCCTGTCCTCTGCACAATTAACGTTCTCTTCTCTGGAACGTCACAAACACAGGCAAGTGGGGTGACACAAACAGTGAAAAGTTCTTATTGTGTTGATGGACGCGCCTGATCTGCCCGGTGTGTCCAGACAGCCAGTCACTTCACAAGATGTTTCAGCATCAGCATGACTGTACCTTCTAATAATACTGGTTTCAGACAGGCCCCCAAGGCACCAACGTCACAGCTAAAGTACATCTAGGTGAGCTTTAGTAATAACTAAGTTAATTATTTGGTGCCACCCAAATTGTTTTATTTTTACATTTGAAATGAAATTTTATTTTATTTAATTTTTAATCTTTTTTTATCTAAATATAGTATAAATATAAAAATATGAATACTAATTAAAACATATATTTTATATCTAAAACTACATAAATAATATATTTTTTTAAAATGTTTTTATTAAATGTGCATTATAATGGACAGTGCAGTCTCAATGTAAGCAAAGCAGATATACACTACTGTAAAATTGGATTGCAGTAATTATCCTCCTGAAAATCTTCACTGAGATTATTCCTGACAAAATATCCATTTGACAATTTAAAACAGCAATGGCAGTATAGTCAGCGATAGGCTATGTTTTGACATTCAACTTGGTGTCTCTTTTAGGGAATAGTTAGTAAAAAGCCTGCTGATTACTGAAAGGTTGTAAATTTTGATCCAACAGCCATCATCATTGCAGTTTTTAAACAAGGGACAGTCCCTAGAGCATTGTCCAGCAATATATATTATTTGTTTCTTTGTTTGCTATTAAGTTTTTAATCATTTTTACATTGCAATTATAATCATTTAGGTTCTGCTTCCAACAATCAAACTAAATAAAACAATACTAGCACACTAGTCTACGAATATTTTCAAACTTTTGAATTCTGTTAAGTAAACAATTCCTTGCATTTTAAAAATTTCCTACATGGCACAAATAATTTTTGGGTGTTTCTTAATACCAAAGGTATTACTTTATAGGTGTGTAGTATTATTCATCAGACACTAATTTTTCATAGGCAAAGGATAATATGTCCATTTCTTTGTCAAGTACTTAACAGTCATGCTCATTTGTGTACATGGCCCATTTGTTTAAGCGGCTGTACAGGGGAGTGTCATCGCTCTCTCTGTACATGTAAACTCCAGTGACGCGGTTCCACTCCAGTCTGGGAATGACACTCTTGATTCCCTTGCAGTTTGCTAGAAGCTCCTTTTCCTGATTTTCCAAGGCCACAAAGCCAAAAAAATTCTTGACATTTTCAGCCGCATTGTATTTAGCATGCACTTCAGCTGTACGCTGGAAAAGAGCTTGTTCGCTGGAACGATACTGGGACCAGTACGCCTCCTGATGATAGCCAAGAGTAGAGAAGCAATTTTTCAGACAGAGAATGAGAAAGACGGAGAGCGAGATGATTCCTACTAGCAACCAGCCCAACAGCTAGATGAAGAAGAGAAAAAAAATTAGGTTGAACATACAATAAGTGTTCATGCAATTAAGGACAATAACAACACTATAAAAAGTGATAAGTACCTGGGATTCATACTTCAGCTGGCGTTCAACTTCTCCTGAGTAGTTCATAAATGGAGCAGGTACATCCTTACATGGAAACCGGGCCATGATTTCTGGACCAGGTGTATTTGAAGAGAAATTATCCAAAGAAGAGGGGTCTACAAACTCACTGAAAGCACAGACATACGCCACCCCTCTCAGGAGGGAAATAACAGACCAAGTGATGGGGGCAACGACTGCTCTGCCCACAATGGAGCCCAAAAGAGCAAAAGCAGCAGTCACTGATAATTTCTGGCATTTTCTGGTGCGACATTCTGACACAACGTCCCAGGTATTTTGATTCAGCATTACCCCAATGACAAAGAAAGCCAGGGCTGGTACACCAATGGCAGCTAGGCCATATAGGTAATTCTTCTTTGGTGAACATGGACAGTCAAAAGCTAAGATGTTGTATGCTGTCTGACCGACCACTGTTCCTAAACCTATGAGACCATTGAAGACCATAGCATCCTTACTCTTGATGTACAGTGCAATAAATTTGATGTATTCTGAGATAAGCACAGACATCTTCTCTTGATATAGCCTTGCTTCCTTTTTCAGTTTCTTTCCGCTGATGGTGATTGTTGTGCCTGTAAATAAAACCTAAAACCCTGACAACGACAGATGAAGAAGGCAAATAGAAACAACTTTATTATACAAATTCTTCCAAAAGAAATGTAGTCATAGACTAACAATATGCATTTAATTAATATAAAAGCAATTAATTGGGTAAAGTTTCCCCAAGGCTTTGCCACTTAAATAAGTTATTGAAAGCCGAAAATCAACTGAAAAATCAAATTATTTCTGAAACGAAGACTTACATTCCAGAGCCAGGAGGTAAAAATGGTCTTGCTGAACATCCACAAAGTTTTAAAATCATGTACAACCAGAAGCAGATTTGAAAAGATGCTTTTAAAACAACAACAAAAAATATATATATATCTATACGTAGCTCTGTTTGTTGTGGTAAAGAAGTGAGATCCTTCCCTCGCTCCGTCTGTTGTGTATATATAGCAGTGAATCACCAAGAGCAATTACAATCTGGTTTCAGCATTAATGGAACTAAAATAGGATGGGCTAAAGTAATTGAGAAAGATCAGACACACAAACAACAACAACAACAACAAAATTAATTTCTCTTTAACTGCCATCCAATGCATTGTTCAAAATTACTTCTGAGACCCAGTAGAAATGGTTATGGCAGTGGTTCCCAAGTTCCAGAATTCATTTTTTGACACTCCTTTTGCTTGGAGTTAAACTAGGTGTGTTTAATCAAGGAGACATACAAAACGGGAGCATCAAAGTGCACAGAAAATTAAACTTATTTCACAAGTAAGTTCTAAAGTCAGGCCATTGTTCCTTTAACGACAGTGGTTTTGACCACTGTCAACTGACCACTTTGTGGATATTGAAGCCCACCCCTCCCCTTTTTTAATGAACAGAAATTAGTAATGACTATAGATTAAAATAAGCCACTAATTATAATTGAAAAATAAAATAATTACATTTTAGAATTCCAGAATTAAGATACCCTCATTGTAGAGTAATTTTGGTTAGTAATAAATACTGCTTCTTTAAACTGAAGAACATAACTTAATTATTTTTGAGAGAGAAATGTGAGCTCAAGACCATCAAGGGCCTATACCATGAAGCCGGTTTAGGTGGCTATAGCCAGTTATGTTTCAGTTTATTTGTGCCAACCCTGGGTTTTAGGCACCATGAAAGTGGCTTGGCTTTTAGGGATGTTCATCACCATATAAATGTACGCTCCACAGCTAACCTGCTCTGGGGCAGGTTATGTTCTGGGTAAGAGATCTCAAACCAAAACTGGACCAATCAGCTGTGAGCAAAGTGACACATGTCTGATGCAATTAAGTAACTTATCCACTGCTTGAGTTGACAGAGAAAGTTGATGAACAGCGTTATGGTACCAACAACAAGGACTGTTTGAATTGGTTTAGTTTTGTCAACTCTAAACTATTCCTGTAACCCTGCGTTTGTTCAATGGTACAGGCCCCAGGTGGTGTAAACTCAAGAGTTACGAAGCCAGTTAGACAATTGCAACCAAACAGCAATGATTTTCTATGAAGCCTCTAAAGATGCAATCTCTGACAGGATTTAATGTTTAGGATGCGATATCTGTTGGTTTTGTGAGGAGGATAATTTAAAGATGAACTGAACTGAAATTTGAAAAAATGTGATATAACAGATGTATTTTATTTATTCTCATTGGTACAATTATTAAAATGGCAGAATTTGTTAAAAGGGATAAAATGGTACGTTGAAAATGTTGTTGTTGTTACACGGGCGCCGCCATGTTGGATTTCAACATTCGACTACGTCACTGGCATGGTAGGCTACTCCGTTGCCAACCAGCACCAGCAGATCTAGCTTCTTTCTACCCCCTGGCCTTGTCAACAAAATTATTCTAGTCGTGATTTCTAGAGTTTAATCCTAGGTACGAGAGACAGATGTGTTGAAAAAGTCAATGAGTATATGAAGCGTCTGACATCAAATGTTTTATTTAGCTACAAGTCCAACGCATACTAGAATCCTTGATATTCGGCTGAGGGGAAAATATGTAAAGTTAGTTCACTGCACAGGATGGGAACGGAATCTTATTCATCCTTCCCAAATGCCCCCTCGCCCAAAGAGTGAACTGCCGGTGCGCTGTTAACTTTAACAGTCTGAGAAAAGGATATAACAAGTTAGCCTAGCCCAGTCGCCAATTCGTAAAATACACTGTTACATACCAGCTACTTATGGGCGCTCCAGCGTCTCAGCTCGGACATCCCTTAGAGATAGCATAGTCTCCTCCAACACGTCTCTCTCACCGCACAGTATCCAAAATGAACGGTGCATGGTGATGCATTTTCGCCGATCAATAAATGTTCCAGGTTAACCTCTCTGCAACAGATCGACTCCGGTGCAGTGTCCATGCTCCGGCAGCACCCGCGCCCGCGCCAGTCACTTCCCCCAAACGATCCTGTACCGTATGTGGAGCCTGAAACTGGTCGTCCTCCATGTAGTGGTAGTCTGATACTACTGGCCTGTCCCTCACATGATCAAATGTGTGTATATAGGACTTGCAGCTGTTTCCTATATACCTTTGCGGGTCCTACCATGCCAGTGACGTCATCGAAATTGCCAGCGTAACAAGCGCAATTTTTGTGCTGCTTAAAAAAAGCTATATTGATATTTTTAGTTAAAATTTTTAATGTAATTTACTTTTAATTGTCATAAACAACATGTTATCAACGTTGATTTTTTTCAGTTCAGTTCATCTTTAAGACGTGGTACTTTGATCACTTAGTAGACATCGAAACTTGCCATTAGTGGGCGAGGCTAAATACCAGAAAAAATAACCAGCTACTGATAAGTCCTTAAAAGTATAACTGACGGATTAGACAAACTCCTCCCGAATTTAAATGTAGTTATAACTTAAATTTAGTAAGACTTAATTTGTTGCATAAGAAACTAAACAGAGATAAAGGTGTCATATTCATCATTAACATCGTCATCATCACTATTATTATCATATTGGTCACACCTTTAAGACGTTACTTTACGGTATCACAGAAAAGCCCATGATATCCTATTATTTATGTTCTCATTTATTTATGGTAACAAACAACATATAGTAGATCTACTGAAGTCTCTGGAGGATATAAAATAGGAAGTTACATGCAATGAATATAAATGAGATAGGAAAACAGGACTCTCTTGACAGTGAGTACTGCTAAAGCACTTCATTCAATTCTTCATAAGTAAGATTAAAACATTAAGTCAGACTTTGGAGTAGTATGCCACAGCTGTTTTCTTTATAGGTTTCTGAGTGTGGCGCTCATCAGAAAAGCTGTGAGTGTCCAAGCTTGCATGTCCATTCATATCTTCAGCACGTTTATTCACCAGTAGTGGAGGTTTACATGTATGCCAGTTCCATAGGACTTTATTCATGTCGTCTTCTTTACGGATCCCAAGAAGCTTCTCCTCGTCACTCTTCTGTTTTTCCCCATCATCATCTTTATTACCTTTCCCTTTCTTTATGGGTGTGGAAAGTTGTGGAACAATTTCACCACTGATGCTCTCAAAGTATTGCTGTATGCAGACCTTAGCAAAGCTCTTGGCGTGCTCTTTGCACATTTCATCAAATAGTTTGCGCTCTGTATCAATGTAGTGTGACCAATATTTGGTTTTAAGAAAAGCGGCTTGAGTGAAACAAGGTCTTATTGCTCTTATCAAGAAGGCTACTATAGTTATTATCATTAAAAAGGTCCATCCACAGGCCTAAAAAAAAACAAAACATTACAACAGATTAATGCATTATATACCCCCAAATTAAACAAATTGTATTTCATACATCATTTCTACCATGAGGTCCTAATTAGGGCCCGAGCACCGATGGTGAGAGGACCCTATTGTTTTTGCTCTGTTTATTATTAGGGCCCAAGCCTTGAAAAGGCGAAGGCCCTATTGTTTTCCTAAGGATTATTCTTTATTATTATTATTATTATTATTAGGGCCCAAGCCTTGAAAAGGCGAAGGCCCTATTGTTTTCCTAAGGATTATTATTAGGGCCCAAGCCTTGAAAAGGCGAAGGCCCTATTGTTTTCCTAAGGATTATTATTAGGGCCCAAGCCCTGAAAGGGCGCAGAGCCCTATTGTTTTCCTTAGGATAATTTTTTTTTCTTTTTCTCTTTTATTTTTCTTACGACTATTCGGGCACTTTTGGGGCCCTTAACGTGCCCGAAAACTCTTGAAACTTTGAGGGTCAGGTATGCTGCCATCAGGGTCGGGCTGAAGATGGTACCCGGGCGTGGCAGGGGGGCTAGACAGCCCCCCCTGGAACGGGGTCCGAAAACTTGGTCCATAAATCAAACACACTTGCATGTAAGAATATGAAACTCGGTACACATATAGATCTCATCGGTTCATATATACTTCATACTCTTACTTTTTACCCCAGCCCAACAGGAAGTCGGCTATTTAGGGTTGTTTGTAAAACGCATGCAATGGAATTTAAAGTACTTCTCCTAGAGAATTCAAAGAAATGGCACAAAACTCAGTCAGCATGAAGTCAATACATTGAGGATGAAAAATTGCCAGGGGATTTTTGATATCTCGAACGGTTTGGCCGTGGCGAGGAAACGAAATTATGGCGAGAAACGTGAAACAGGAAGTGTGTTATAACTTCAGCATACATTAACTGATCTTGATGAAACTTCAGCAGTGTGTTCGCTGTAAGAGGCCAATCCCATGGATGTGACTATTGTGAGTCAAAGTCATAGCGCCACCAACTGGCAGCAGGAAGTGTGTCACTTTCAAAATGCTTTGAAATCACCCTCTTATTTTTACCCGATTTGCTTCAAACTTCATCTGTATAATGTAAACACACGCCAGATGTAGACCTGTGAAAGGATTATTTAATATCTAAGATAATGTTGCCTTGGCAACGCATCAAACTTTAATATTCTTGTTTGATGCTTTTGAGACTCTTAGCATGCTTGAAATTGCATGAAACTCGATAGACACATCACATTTATTAGCCAGTAGACATGTGCAAAGTTTCAGAAACGGGTGTGGTGAGGGGCTCAGTAGCGCCACCTTTAGTCAAAAATGGGGTATTAGTTTTACCTACAGTAACAAAAATCGGTATGTATATTGTTCTCCTCGAGCCGGACAACTTTCTAATTGACAGTCATTAGCTCCGAACAACACAAAGTCAGATATTTTCGTTTGAATGTGATTTTCAGGAGAATTTTCTCCCTCCCTCTCCCTCTGTCTCTGTGTGTGTGGGGTGTGGGGGATTTGTCTATTGCTTTTAATGGGTTTTCAAGGTTTCAGGGGCTTTTGGGGCCCTTAACGTGCTTGAAAACTCTTGAAACTTTGCACACAGGTCAGCGCCCACAGCCATCAGGGCCGGGCTGAAGCTGGTAGCCGGGCGTCTCAGGGGGGCTCAACAGCGCCCCCTTGATCGGGGTCCCCAAAACTTGGTCCATAGATCAAACACGCTTGCATGAATTAATATTAAACTCAGTACACATATAGATCTCATCGGGCCGAAAAACTTTCCCTCGGTCAAGTTTTACGCCAGCCCAACAGGAAGTTGGCTATTATGGGTTGTTTGGAGAATGCTTGCTCTGGAATTTGAAGTACTTCTCCTAGAGATTGCATCCGTTTACCGCCAAACTCGGTCAGCTTGAGGTCAACACATT
The DNA here is from genome assembly GCA_026230005.1 of Gila orcuttii. Lineage (NCBI taxonomy): Eukaryota > Metazoa > Chordata > Actinopteri > Cypriniformes > Leuciscidae > Gila > Gila orcuttii. The sequence goes on along the minus strand of JAPDVR010000019.1, from coordinate 16,238,202 downwards.
GAAGATGCTAAATTGCGGACGGATTTTTGATATCTCGAACGGTTTGGCCGTGGCGAGGAAACGAATTTATGGCGAGAAAAGAGAAACACGAAGTGTTATAACTTCTGCATACATTAACTGATCTTGATGAAACTTCAGCAGTGTGTTCGTGGTAAGAGGCCAATCAGATGGATGTAACTATTGTGAGTCAAAGTTATAGCGCCACCAACTGGCAGCAGGAAGTGTGTCACTTTCTAAATGCTTTTGACAAAAGTGGGGGGGTTAGTTTTATCTACAGTAACAAAACTCGATATGTATATTGTCCTCTTCGAGCCGGACAACTTTCTAATTTACCGTAATTAGCTACGACCAACAGGAAGTCAGATATTTTGGTTTGAATATGGTGAGCCTCTCTCTGAGCCTACGTCTCTGTATGGCAAGCCCTTTTAACATTTAAAAGCTAAGTTTGACTATCCAGAATTAACATTGTAGATATCAATAACGTCTTTCTGACAAGTCGTAATTATATTTTGGATAGTTTGTATTATCATTTAAGATATCTGTAACGTAATTGACCTATGGCTAAGCCACGGCCCCAAACACGATGAGCCAATCACAGTGCGCATAGCTAACCCAATAAAATGAAAGTTACAGATATCAAATTTCAGATATCTCTAATCAAAATGAATTTCAAGATATCTCCGAACAACACGAAGTCAGATATTTTGGTTTGAATGTGATTTTCAGGAGAATTTTCTCCCTCCCTCTCCCTCTGTCTCTGTGTGTGTGGGGGGTTTGGGGAATTTGTCTATTATTTTAATGGTGTTCAAGGTTTCAGGGGCTTTTGGGGCCCTTAACTTGTTTGAAAACTCTTGAAACTTTGCACACAGGTCAGAGCCCACGGCCATCACGGCCGGGCTGAAGCTGGTACCCGGGCGTGGCAGGGGGGCTCAACAGCGCCCCCTTGAACGGGGTCCCCAAAACTTGGTCCATAGATCAAACACGCTTGCATGAATTAATATGAAACTCAGTACACATATAGATCTCATCGGGCCGAACAACTTTCCCTCGGTCAAGTTTTACGCCAGCCCAACAGGAAGTCGGCTATAATGGGTTGTTTGGAGAACGCTTGCTATGGAATTTGAAGTACTTCACCTAGAGATTGCATCTGTTTACCACCAAACTCGGTCAGCTTGAGGTCAACACATTGAGGATGCTAAATTGCGGACGGATTTACGGTTTGGCCGTGGCGAGGAAACAAATTTATGGCGAATAATGGAAACAGGAAGTGTGTTATAACTTCATCATACATTAACTGATCTTGATGAAACTTCAGCAGTGTGTTCGCTGTAAGAGGCCGATCACATGGAGGTGACTATTGTGAGTCAAAGTTATAGTGCCACCAATTGGCAGCAGGAAGTGTTTCACTTTCTAAATGCTTTTGACAAAAGTGGGGGGGTTAGTTTTATCTACAGTAACAAAACTCAGTATGTATATTGTACTCTTCGAGCCGGACAACTTTCTAATTTACAGTCATTAGCTACTACCAACAGGAAGTCAGATATTTTGGTTTGAATGTGGATTTCAGATTCTGAGTTTTTAGCAACTCCT